>CM069448.1:49216607-49562184 GCA_035610835.1 Ophiura sarsii
AATCACAAATGTTTGCCCCGGGCAAAAATCACATGACTCGCTACATACCCGAGTTCCGCGTACACGTATCATAAACCCATGATGCAATACCGAAGAGTGTCTAGATACAAACATCAAATGTGAACGAAATCCATGTCTAGAAATGTTTCTAACAGTCATTCTATTTATGTCAATGAAACCAGAGTTACACTCTGAAGCAGCATCGAATCAATTTTTAAGCGAGGACCCTGTTAAAAACATACAAAACTATAAATTAAAGCATTATTAACTTCCGATTTATGGGATAGTAATAGTGTTCACAAACGGTATTTGAATCTATTTATGTTGTAACAACAGTACAGTGCGCCGTTGGCTCAATCGGTAGAGCATTGGGTTAATGATCAGAAGGCCGGTGGTTCGAATCCCACCCAGAATGCATTTTTTGTCTTCGTTAGTATCATATTAAATTTAGTAATTTTATGTTGGCTTTTTTATCGTTCCCACAAATATTTGTGAATCCACGGACAAGATTCAATAACTTAAATGCAGTTCTACTTTTACTTGTTCACGGTCAGCGTTGCGTAAATTGAATCATTTTTTTTATAGCCCGATTGTTACACAAACAATCTAGGAATGGCCAATTGTGCCATTATGAAAAGAGTCAATCGTTTCGTCAATCGATATTCTGATTTCCCATGTTTAGGCCTACATGACTGCTCGTGTGCATGTACCAACATATTATCTGTTTGTCATGTTTGTAGCTTTGTTAAAATAGACCGGACGTGGAATCATTTTGTATCTAAATTAATTTGTGCGGTTCGCGGGTTTCGCGGTTGCAAGGCGAATCAATATCAAAAGCACCAGTTGGATATTGGATTCCAACACAAATGAGAACGAAATCTAGTAAGCGTTTCATCAGCTTAGACAATAATGTTTTGACATTGAAAAGCAATGATCCTCTGTTATACTATATGAATGAAAGGCACATTACAGTATTTTGTTCTATGGTACTAATACTCCCCATCAACGTATGACATATGATACCAATAGGACCTTAAAAAATGGTCATGTTTGGTGTTTTAATTTCATGTTTGTGAATTGTTGGGTAATTTGTTGAAGCTGAATTGTTTATGGTTATCATTATCAAATAGGGGAGTTTGTATTTCCAAATTTAGTTGAGTTTGAAGACAATGACAACAACTAATGTTTGAAGTAAAATAATTTGGATTTAAGCTGTATCAAATGGCCTCCACCCCCTCTCCCCCGAATGTGCTCAAAACATTAATGTCCGTGTTTTTAGAAGGTCAAAACAAAACCCTGCCCTGACGTTTCAAAAAAGGGGGTGGTCCAGCAACCCACCCCCTCATTGACAGTCATTGACAAAAGAGTCAGAAAAACAATAGCTCCTAGGGGCCACCCCGGGGCCCCTAAGCGGGCCTTGGACCCCACACCGATGTCACACCCCACCCACATTTAATAAGTAAGCATTTAATAATAATAAATAAGCATTTATAATGCGCCATTTATCTAGAAACAAGTTCTAATCCAAGGCGCAATGAACAAACAAGAAAAACAATACAGTACAGTGGAAATCACAGAAAAAAGAAGAAGAAAAAAAACCCAACATGATCTGTAACAAACTTGCGCTGAACAAAATCCAAACAATAATTGTTCCGTGCTCAAAAATATAACTAAAAACAATTTAAATTACAAATTGAATATGAAAAATCAATAACAATAGCATGGCAAACAAAATGTGTAAAAATCAAAACAGTTGATATTAGCAGTCATAAGCAGAATTGAATAAGAATGTTTTGAGTCCTGATTTAAACCGATGGAGAGAATTTGACTGACGAAAATTTCAAAAGGGAATTGACGCCCCTGTATACATGGTGTCCCAGAGTGATCTATACGAGGTAGTACGATTTTTTTTCGGTATGAACTTTATTGATATTGTCCCAACCGTTCCAAAAATACACATGTATTGCGAAATGAAAGGAAGGGGAGGGGAAAGGGTACAAAGGGACGAACGTTGAACAATTATTTGAAAAATCAAAATCATCGGTTAAATGTAATTATAATTGTGATAAAAAAAATGAAAATATATTCATCAGACGCGGCCGTCTCCGTGCGTTATGCGTAATCCATACAGAAGTAGTACATTTTTTTTCGGTATGAACTTTATTGATTATTGTTCCAACTACTAGAATCAGTCACGTAATAGGAGGAGGAAGCTAGGGTAATAAATAAACATGAAGAATGTGTAAACGGTGGATCAAGGAAGTGAAATGGATTAAAAAGAGCAACGTGATGATGGCAAGTAGGAATCTCTACTATCCACATACCATTATCAAATCTAAAAATGATTGGCAACACTAACACTGGGTCCCGTTTCATAAAAGGAATCAAAAGTCTGTCTGACTGGCCAAGTCATGATATGAAACACGGGATACGATTCCCAAAAATAGATAACTAGTCAATCATGAACAAGGTACAATAGTTTTGACCACATTGAAAATTGACTGACTTTGTTTTAATTTTTTTTAATTTTAATTTAGTCTTGTCTGCATTTTGTTTTATTGTCCCTTGTGAACAAGTCACATTGGTTTGTTGTCTTTATACAATTTTGTGTTAACATGTTAGCTTTAAAGTGTATTTTGGTATAACATTATTTGTATGTTGCACACCGTAACATTTTAAACAAAAAAACCCCAAAAAACAACTACCATGTTTTCATATTCAATGATTTGTGTTGTCTATCAACTCAGACGATAATTTGATTTGGTGACTTTAGAAAGATAGAGAATGAAATATTTTATTCCAGCAGATTAACGACCCAGACTATAGACGTTACATGTTATAACGACGTTGTTAATTGCTACACCTGGTCTTTACTATCTCGCAAAGTCTTTTTAAAAAGTAAAAATCATGTATGCTACTGTGTGTTAATAGTTTCACTTAATGACTTAACCATTGGTAAGAGAAAGAAAAACCATGAACAGACTAACGACCTATCGACTATCGTCGTTTGGAGAAAAATAAATAAAAAAAGGCCATCAAAATTAAATACTTTGTCTCAGCGCCTTTTGGCTAAAAGCTATGTGCTATGCCTTGATCATACTGACTTGATCATACTTGTAAGCAAGGGCGTCCCCAGAGGGGGGGGGGGGGGGGGGGGGTGTGGGGGGGGGGGGGTGTCACACCCCCATTCATCAAATCTGTCGGCAAAATAATGGGGCTGTGGGCAAAAAAAAGGAAGGAGGAAGAAATGGGAGAAAGAAAGAAAGGGAAGAGAAAGGAAAAGGGAAAGAAAAAAGAAAGAAGGGAAGAAAGAAAGAGAAAGAAAGAGAAAGGAAAAGGAAAGAGGAAAGAAAGAAGAAAGGAAGAAAGGAAAGAGGAAAGAAAGAAAGGAAAAGGGAAAGAAGGGGAGAAAGCCCTATAACAGATATCGTATGCGCAAATGATAATGTTGTGTCGGCATATACGTTATGTTAACACAAATCAAAAATGAACAAATCCCATTTTTATGAGATTTTATGTCGGCGCACCTGAACAGCCTATAGGCCCAAGTAGTGTTTTGCTTATTGTCAAGACACCTAGCAAAAAATTGTGTCGGAATAGTATAGACTAGGCATAACGGGCAATGTGTGGGACCTGTATTGCTCTTTAATTATACTAACTAGGCCTATATCATTGTCGTTGTCAATGCAAACCCAAGTCAATAATGTCGCCAATGGCCAATCATGTTGGAACATAGGTTATGAGATATTAAATAATTCGCTTATACTTATGATGTAGGCCAATTGCTCTCATTGTACTGATTGTAGACTCTGCAAGCCCATTATCAGTCTATCGCAAAAGTAAGTCCAACTCCAACGATTAGGTGTCAATGCAATGTAAGAGCTTGGACTGTCTTAACTTCGACTTGAACAATGCAAATTATCATTATAATTAAGACAATAAGCACAATTGTCGTTATTTGCGTGAGACCAGAATTTGTGTGTGCACCAGGGGCACAATCGATATCTCAAGTAATGGTATAGGTCTATATGTCGAGTTTTCTACTATGACCATTTTAGTTTAAAAACTGAAAATCTTTGTGCGCAACGCGCGCATTCTTTCTACAGGTATCAACATTATAATGGTCTCGAACCAAACCAAATATTATATGATGTGGGACTTTAAAAACGTTATACTGGACCCTTTAAGTGTTACAAATGCAAAATGTTGCGCGCTTCGCGCGTATTAGTTTTAATGTTTCATTATTTAAGCTTAATTTATAGTATCAGAAGGCTTCAACCAGTTTTCAATGACCATTTTAGTTCAAAAACTGAAAAATTGGGCGCGCTCTGCGCGCATATTTTCTACAGGCTTTAACATTATAATGGCCCTCAAACCATACGATTTGGATTTGGACTTGATATGTATGTAACTATGCAAAATCAAACCGTCAAAAACGTCATACTTGACCATTTAAGTGTTAGAAATGCCAATTTTTGCGCGCTTCGCGCGTATTAGTATCAATGTTTCATTATTTAAGCTTTAACAAGAAAGCTTCAAGACAGTTTTCCATGACCATTTTAGTTCAAAAACTGAAAAATTTTGCGCGCTCAGCGCGCATATTTTCTGCAGGTTTAAACATTAAAATGGCCCTCAAACCACAACAATATTCTAAATATTATGTGGAGGACATTTAAACGTCATACTGTACCTTTAAAAATCACAATTTTTGCGCGCTTTGTATTAGTTTCAACGTTTCAATATTTAAGATTAACAAGATGGCTTGAGGATTTTTGCACCCCCACCCATCAAAACAGTCCTGGATACGCCCTTGGCTCCCCCAGAACTATTCAATCAGCGCTATATGTGCTGCTTTATTTTAACATTTCAATTATCATTATCAAACTTGTCCCCGTCTACGTCTCAAACGAACAGCTAATGTAGCTACAAACAGATCAGATGGGAAATAAGAATCGATTCAACGACGATTGGCTTCTTTCAATAACAATTGGTCATACAGATTATTGCGTGAATAACCATGCACTCTCAGAACAAAGGTTAAAATCTTTAACCATGTTGGTTAAAATTTTAACCAACGGGAGGTTACCAGGTGAACCACACAATTGGTTTGTTAAAACCGTAACCAACAGCTGTTGGTTAAACTTTAACCTGTGGTTGGTTACAAATTTTAATCATTTGTTGGTTAATATGTTTTAACCAACAGTGGTTGGTTAAACTTTAACCTGGGGTTGGTTACAATGTTTAATCATTTGTAGGTTAATAATGTTTTAACCAACAGCAGTTGGTTAAAAAATGTTGGTTAAACATTTATTTTTTTCGCTAAACTTTAACCCAGACAACATTACAATATTGATGTTTCATCGGCCCATTATTGGATTTCATTATTGGCGGCAACCCAGAACCAGGACCAACTTTGGCAAAGGGCAAGGGACAGGACAAGGCGAAGGACAAGGCACACGATCCTAACCATAAGGCCGGTAAGCGATAACTTGTGAAAACCAGCCAGTAGGGAGGTCACGATGCATGTCATATTTTGTTATACGCATGAAAACAATGGAGTTTCAGTGACTGCAATATTTGCTAGAAATAGCTTCGGAAAATGGTCTATTTGGGCATCACAAAAACTGAGAAACGTGTTAAAAATCATGCAGACTTTTAGAGGAGGGTCAATAACATCTGCAGAATGGTAAAATGTGTAGTTTTGAACACGTTTGGTGACCAAATTTATGTCGTATAATGCTGGAAAATTCACGTTTTGAAAATCCGTGGTCTTCAAAATTACAGGAATCCTAACTCATTCTAAACCTCACCCAATCATGAAATGAACCCTCGTCTACAAAAAAGTCCATGTACGTATTGCTCTATCTGCTTGGAGATAGCGAAGACCACGGAAACCTCATAGCTTTATATCACGGAATGAAATGAGCCATAGACATTACATGGCGAAAATCGTAAAGATTTGCACTGCAGACCTCTGTGTAGGGAGTGTTGACAATAGCATGACAATAGCAAGGTCGTTTGACTATTGTGTTTGTGCATGTTTGTGACGACTGACCCTGTTTAACAATCTTCATAGCTTTCATATAGGGCTTGGGTGACCTAACTATTGACTGAAACGGCCGCAATTTTAAGACCACGTCAGAATTCGTATATGAAATCAATCGTGTTATTTTTCCGCCCCTGGTCCGCGGCTGTCTGTGTGTAGAGTAGAGCTATCAGTGGTTGCCTGTGTGTAGAGCTATATCAGTCGCCGGACCGTGAAAATTGCCCACCGGTCGCGGTGGTTGTTGTTGGTAAGGTGAGGTGGAATGGGGTGTGGTTGGATGGGGGAGGGGTGGGGTGGGGTCACTGGGGTGGTGTGGTGGGATGGGGCAGGGGAGGGGTGGGGTAGGGAGGGTGGTAGGATAGAGGTTGGGGGAGGATAGAGTCGCTTTGAACCAAGGCTAACATCGGGCATAATGTATAAGGGGAAGCCTAACACGATTGATTGCATATACAAATTCTTACGTGGTCTAAAATTCTTTGGCGGGAATCTTGTTATGACCTATTGTTGGTTAAAATTATGATGCCTTAACCAACGTTGAATAAACTAAAAATGAATTATAATTTTACTCTTTAACCAACGCAGTATTAAAAGTAATTTTTAACCAACGCTTCATTTTTAACCAATGTAGTATACTTTTTAACCAACATTCTTTTAACCCATGTTTTTTTAATACCTGTTCTGAGAGTGTGGTGTAACAATGGGCGGGGTATTGCAATAATTCAATAAACCCAACGCTAAGCATGTATTAGACCTATTATACATGCACCCCATGAAGTAATAGTACATTAGTATATTCAAATTAAAACCTCATTGAAAATCATTCTATTAAATAAAATGAAAAGTATCTGAGATCAAAATAATATTATGATTGAACGATATTAAAATAATCTTTACATTTACTAAATATAATAGTAACGGGAAAAACAAACATTCTCTGTGGGATTCGAACCCACGGTCTTCAGATTAAAAGTCTAAAGCTCTACCGATTGCGCTATACGGAGCACTTAATGACAATAATAGGACAGACATAAATTCAAATGACAGTTGAACACTGTCCTATAAATAGGAAGTTAAAATGCTTTATATTTCTATTTTTGTATGTATTTAACATAGGGTTCTCGCCCAAAAAATGATTTAATGTTGTTTCAGACTATAACTGTGGTTTCATTCAAATGAATAGAATGACTTTTCGAAACATTTCTAGACATGAATTTTGTTCGTACATTTTGCTGTTTGTAGCCAATCTTTCGGTACGCGAGCTATCAACATTGCATCATGGGGGTTTATATGATGTAGCCTATACGAGGAGACTCGGGTATGTAGCGAGTCATGTGACTTTTGTCCGGGGCAAACATTTGAGATTCGGAAATGCCTTTAAGAATAACGTTTTAAAAGCCGTTTTGATCGCGAGATGGCGCCCTGTATATCATAGATAAAAAGGTGCTAAATGCTGATAATCTACGGTATATTTGGATTATCTTTATATAATAATTTAGTCATGTTCTTGATAATGTGGGGAAGTGTCCATTCATTAACCCTCCTAGAAATATTCTAAATAGAATAATGTATTTCAGTGGTACATTTCATTGAGAGCATACACAAACATCAAGAATCGCTTGTCTCATTTCTTATAAACACACCTATAAGAACTATTTTTCCCTTGAGCGATGCATTCCACGTATGGGCATGTCCTGACCTTACATCCCCATTCATGTACTATTCTAAATTTATTTCCATAACTCGAGATAGAACTATTTTAATGAATCCACGCTTTTTGTTCAAAATACCTAATTTTGGGGCCAAATACCTTATTTTGGGGCACATTTTAAAAAGAGTATATATCTTGTACTACACATTCCAAGGAATCTATTGATATAAGGCCATGCGTTTTAAGTTAGGCCGGTTTGGCGTTACATGCTTATTACACGTGTTAAATGCATTAGGTTCCATCGTCCAGTATAGCTTGAGCCAAGTTTCAAATATTGTCTGACCATGGTCTGACAGGGGCTGACACATTGAATTGGCTATCATGCTAGTATTTGTGTGTGAACATGGTGTGAACATGGTGTGAATGGGGTGATACACCCTGGACCAACAGAATATTTTTAGCTAATTTCGTTAATATCCGCTCGTTCGACCAGCAAATAATATAAACATTATTCATTTATGAATATTAACACAAGAAAAAAGCAACAACTGTAATAATTACGTTACTAAAGTCCCCATTAATACCGTGCTAGTACCAAGTTCTTCTACTATGAACAACACCAGGATACCACGCGGGACCTTAAGCCGTGCTTGGCCAGCGATCCTAGTACCCAGGCTAGGAAATACACAGGCGTGGTGCAATAAATCAAATAAATCAGCCAAGGAAAGTTATAATTTATTCCCCTGGATACCAGGGCATATCCGTGGTCACAAAAAGCTCAGAATGTAAAGGGACCGGAACCGTAATGGCATGGAAATGCGGTTTTCAAGTTGTTTCTTTGCTATACTGATCCGCAGTTGCCGACAAAAGCCGTCAATACCATTGCCCAACAGACAACACAAAACAATAGATTTGATTTAAAGAACGATGAATATGATGTGTTTAAATTAATCAATTATATCAAAACGGGAGTCAATAATGATTCCCTAACCAAAACAATTTTGAAAGGAAAAGGTTTCAGCATATCTTTGGATTTGAGTGAGCCTGAGGAGGTTGATATTTACTTGGATTATTTGCGTCATAGAAATAAATCAAAAATAAATGCCGTGTGCTTTACAAATTTACAACATTTGTATTTACGTCTCTTTTGTTATTGTACATTGTATTGAAGAGTGATTATGATGAATAAGGTATAGCAAGTGAAAGACGATACTGGTACATAAAATGTTCCAGTATCGCCCAATGTCACGTGCAAGATGGAATAGGCACAGTGTGGCATGTTAACTAAGCTGTTGTGCTGAATTCGTATTCAAGAAGATAAAAAAGACAGTAAATAGATTTCACAATTTATTTATCATGATTATTTCTTGAACCATTAATGACAATAACAGTATATACAATAACAATACACAATGTTTCATATGACCAGATTAATCATACATACAGTTATACAATAATATTATCCCAATGAATTGTACACCCAGAGCTCTTGCGCACGTGTTCGTATACTTCGTTGTGCTGCATTCATGTAAACACTCACGGTACCGTCGTCATCAAGTTCGCGAAAGTTCGATCTATTTGTAATGTTGTTCCTCCTTGTTGTTGGACCTCCTAGTGTTATTACTGTGGGACGGTTATCGCCGACAGTTGCTCCAACAGTTAGTTGTTACAGTTCTAGTTGTTACAGTTCTAGTTGTTACAGTTCTAGTTGTTACAGTTCTAGTTGTTACAGTTCTAGATGTTAGATAAACCATTATCTTTTATTTAATTACAGCTGTATAGAAAACATACAGTGAATTTTATGAATACCAGTCCTAATTATATGTGAGAGTTATGTAGCATATATCAAATAACTCATTTTAAAACATTACTCAATTATATTGAACGAACACAATTAATGATAATAAGTTATGAAACACACAAGACTAGATAACTTATGATCCTAGTAAATTAACTATCACTGGTTGAATTGTGTATCATATAAAATGCATTACACAATGATTATAAATAAACAATGTTGAGGAACCTTACATGTTGTGTATCATCAAAATGCATTACACAGTTAATAAAACCAACATTGGTTAATGAATTTTGAGTATCATTATGCATTTCATACAGTAATTACAAATAAACACTAGTTCATGCAATTCTGGTTGTGTATCATTAAAATGCATTACACAATTAAAAACAACGTACATAATTGAAAACACAAATCATATTTTGTTTCTTATCAAAATCGATATTGCATTAAATAAACAAATCTTTGTTTCTTCCAATGTACAAAAACAACATAATTGAAAACACAAATCAAGTTTTGTTTCATATCAAAATTGTTATCACATTGAATACAAAATCTCTGCTTCATTGAGTACAAAATATTATACAATAAGAATTTACCTACACATGAATCCTTTGTAAATAAACTTTACATTATTCTCTCTGGCAGTGGCATATAAACACAAACTCCAGACTAAATCACCATAGATTTATTTAGTTGCATTCTCTCATCTGTAACATTGTATCACTATGAATTAATCTGCATTATTAATTTCCAGCAGTGTAGTCACAGAGTGAGGAACTACCAAAACCTTATAGGTCTTAACCCCTTGATGGTCAGAAGATGACTGCACCAAATATCATGTCATTGGTATGAAAAAATGATATCATAGCCATATTGCGATTGGCTGAACTCAAATCAAAATATGCTGTGATTGGATGAACTAAAGTTACATAAAAACAAATTGGTAGAATTAACACATCACAATAATGTTGACTGTTTGGCGTGCATGGTTGATTATAAGATCTACCCTTGAAGTCCTTAAAATAGATAAGTATTATAGGACACTACACATGTTAAACCTTTTATATGCGACACCCGATACTGGAACATTTTATATGTACCAGTACCGTCCGATACCATGGATACTGGAACACTGACTTTGTACCAGTATCGAACGATACTGGGTGTCCAATATTGGACAATACTATATAGTAACAGTCCCCTTCCTGATTCAATATCCTGAATATCTGACTGAAAGACCTGCAACCGATAAGGTGTTCCTGAAAGCCATAACTTATCACCTTTATCTTCACTCATTCACTATGGAATTTGCTATTTCTCTACATGCACAGGCTACATATTTTTCTGAACTTTTTGAACAAATTTACATACAGCAGCATATGAACGAGCACAGTCTGTGCTTTGCTTTTATCGGCACACCGTATTGAAGCACCATAACGCGAATGCACAATATCAAAGCATGACATCTTACACAATTATATCGGTCACTATTGTGAACCAATACACAAACTATATATACACCGAACACAAAAAGTTCCTGATCATTCAAAATCAATAATCTGTAGACCCTATCAAAATTTGAGATATACATTAAGCAAGCGAATTTCTTCCCCACAATTTGACACCTCATTCATAAAAAAAAAGAATTGTTGCACATTACGTTTCCTGTGGGATATCATTGCTTAGTGTGCGATACGCTGTGACGTGTGTGTGTGTGATTCAATGCCATCCCCTAGAAAATGAAATTGGCTCTTTTTCATTAGGTGTGGTTTATTAAAACATGATTACTTTGAAAGATATCCACTCCATTTTTAAGAATGAGGTGTCAAAATTCACGGAAACAACGATCCGCGACTAACATAAAAGCACCTGATCAGGAACTTTTTGTGTTAGGTGTATAATTTATATATGGGATATAAATAAACCTGATAGTAGCCGGCTATGTATTTAATACTATTCAACGATGTTGATACCTACCGTGTTTACGTACAATATTAGAAGTAGCCAATATTAAATTAACGATCACCTGACAATGAAGCACACTTTCAATAGCTAAAGATGAGACGAACCTATACATTCATACAGTTAACTTCATTGTTACCACCATCGACAATTTGTTTGATCTACCATATGTCTTGTAATATATGCACCTGGTTAGAAACATTTTGTGTTAGTGTCTATTTACAAATTACAATGGAGCTACCGGAAAATATATAAACCTGATAGTAGCCGGCTATGTATTTCTTAGTAGCGTTCAACAATTTTGATACCTGCCGAGTTAACATACAATGTATAGAAGTAGCCAATAAAGCATGCCTAGTATTGATTCAGTAATCCTTGAGATAGACATTAAAAATTTGAAAAGGTTTCTTAAAATTCAGTTTTGTAAATGGTATAACTAATAGCCGCGTGGAAAGTGTTACACATACTGCTAAGTTATACGGTTGTGTCTTCTCTCTCCTCCCAAGTTATGTCATCATCCCGATGTAATTTTTATCTTTCATCTCGTCATCAGTAAGAATAGTAGGTGTCGTTATTTCCGCCCACCTCTGAAAGTAAAGTTAAGTGTAGTACATATTATAAATGTATCACATCTACGCGTTAATCAGTTGTGAAGTACCAGTGGCGTGTCAAAAAAGGGGCGGGGCCACGGCCCCACCTCAATGATCATTCGATTGAGAAAAACTCATTCGGTTGCAGACTCATTTGGAGCAATGTTAAAATTGATCGATTAGAGTCCTTTTGACTTGGGGGAAATGATAGGGAAGTTTTATAACAAAGTTATGTAAATATTTATAGCACAGAGAGCTTTTATTCAGACATGCTAACACCCGCCAAAGGCTTCGCCCCTGGCCCCCACTTGTAAGTGAAGGAATTCTTAAGCAAATTCTTGCTAACGCCACTTTGAAGTTTTACATGATGAATCCCTAATTGTATAAATGGAATTGTAATCGTATTATTGAAGTATAGTAACAAGAAATTTCTTCAACTACAAATCAATTTGGAAAAATCATACCCCATGTTCAACTGGAAGTATACGACATTAATGTTAAATAAACAACTTTAAAATCTAACCATAAATTATATTTCGAACATTTCTTTCGTTTCCCATTTTTTTGCTCATTTTTCTCTCGTACATCACCTATTTATATAATTTAACATCCAAACATCCAGGGCTGGCTGACAGTTATGCTCATTTCTTTTCTTTTTTAATTGAACCCTCCATTCATTCCGCCAATGTTGGCACCCATTTCGCCTTGTCCTTTGTAATGATTGTGTAAAGTATTTGACAGCAATTTTGATTTGGGATTTTTTACAATACGAAAAATAAATAAATATGACAATTATTGGCAAAATACAAGAATAATCCCTCAAACGGTGCATTTAGATGTATTCTACTAAAAAAAGTCACTAATATCAACCTTTAGATAAATACTGCTAAATAATAATGTTGTTAATGTTTGACGCGATAAATAAAGATTCTATTAATCTTACGTCATACAAGTTTCCAGAAGCCGAACTGAACGCAATGATGAAAAACGTCGGTATCGCCATCATTGAGGACAGAGCTAGAAACCAACCAATAGCGTAGCCCCACCACGGATAGATGTAGCCCTGATAGGTCAAATGTTCATACGTCACAAAACTGAATATGCAAATGGCCTGGAAGATAAAAAATAGTTGTTTTAAAGGCGCTGTGGAAATTCTTGATATTTCCATTTGATACCTACACATTTACAGAGGGATGCATCCCACTAATCCAAAATAGTTAACTTCAATCATTTACGCAATGAAATGATTCTGTAATAGTAAAGATAACTTGAAAATGAGGAAAAGTTAAGCTACCTTTTCACGACTATTACCAAGACTAAACAAGACCGTTCAGGAAATTGTAACTGCCAACTAATAATCAGGGCGTTGCATTTACGAGGTTACGATCGGGAAAATACAAGTTATTAAAAGCAAGCTCTGATTGGTAATAGTAATACACACAAAACATGAATTACTTGGAAGTTACAGATGCGCTTGTGTTAGACATCACCATGATTACTTTACTCTATTTGAATTTGGCTTCCTCTGGACAATGACGTAATTTAACAGGCGCAGCTTGTACGCCAGGCGCAGCTTGTACGCACGCGTATGTATGTATCTTCCGACTTTCAACGCTCGTGTGTATACGCCAGCGCCTCGAGTAGGCGCACGCGTTATATGTGCTGCAATAAGTAGAATACGCGGTTACGTCACTGTCTCGTGATGGCCAAATAGACTATAGTTGCCAAAATGGTTCGAGTTGGACTTGAGCCATGCTTGTATTCACAGTTTAGTTATCGAGTTATTGAGATATATAAACTATTCATCATTCTCTCAAGTGACCTACGCACATTATACGGTGATGTAATCAAGGGAAGGGAACACGGATCTTGGGAAATCGACATAAATCAAGGGTACCACAACTCTTGGGAAATCGACATAAATCAAGGGGAACGCAGGTCTTGGGAAATCTATATAAATCAAGGGGAACACGGGTCTTGGAAAATCTACATAAATCAAGGCGAACACAGGTCTTAGAAAATCGACATAAATCAAGGCGAACACAGGTCTTAGAAAATCGACATAAATCAAGGGGAACACAAGTCTTGGGAAATCGACATAAATCAAGGGGAACACAAGTCTTGGGAAATCGACATAAATCAAGGGGAACACGGGTCTTCAGAAATCGACATAAATCAAGGCGAACACAGGTCTTAGAAAATCTACATAAATCAAGGGGAACACAGGTCTTTTGAAAGCGACATAAATCAAGGGGGAAACAGGTCTTGGGAAATCGACATAAATCAATGGGAACACAGGTATGGAAAATCGACATGAATCAATAGGGTTGGGAAATCAACATAAATAAAGGGAAGCGTAGGTCTGGATAAATCGACATAAATCAAAGGGAATACATGTCTTGAGAAATCTAAAACAATACAAGGGAAACACATGTCTTGGGTAATCGACATAAATCAAGGGGAAAACAGGTCTTGAGAAATCGACATAAATCTAGGGAAACACATGTCTTGGGAAATCGACATAAATCAAGGGGTTGGAAAACCAACATAAATCCAGGGGAGTGCAGGTATGGAGAAATCGACATAAATCAAGGGGAACACATGATTTGGGAAATCGACATAAATCAAGGGGAACACATGATTTGGGAAATCGACATAAATCAAGGGGAATACAGGTCTTGGGAAATCGACATTAACAATGGGAATAATGTATTTATATCGCATGCATTTCATGAAGTACAAACTTACAACAGTAGCTAGCGGAGTCAGAAAGTACCAGCAGGCGGTGAAGTACCATTCCATTACTCGCCACAGTGTATGATCCGTATTGGTTTGGTTCAGCATTTTCCTTAAATCATGGATGAATCGTTTCCCGCCATAACAGTATGCTATGGCGAAAGTCTCAAAAAATGTTATCCACATCAGGGTTGAACCACTAGCAGAGTAGTAGTCGAATAATTGCAGGAGATAGATACCGCCCTGAAAGAAAAAGGGGATCAACAAAGTAACACATACGGAGGTAATATCAAAGGCTCATTCAATACAAAATTCCATTGGCTTTTGTTATGAAAAAGGCAATGGTTAAATTGTCCTCCAAAAGACCAAGGCAGCCAGAATACTGTTTTGGTCCCGGTTTTGGTACGTGGTTATACTGGCCCATAGTGATGATATCCAAAGGAATAATTTGTAAGTAATGTGTTTTTAAATGTTATTCATTAATACAGACAGCATTCATTTATGAAGACTTCTTTACCAAAATTACCATTTTCGTCACAGGAAAGTACTGTCACTCTCCCGTGCCTTTTGTTTACCATTGGTTTAACTGTAAATGATTATCAACAACAGGGAGCAATATTGATGGGACTGGAATAAGTTCCTCTGGTGGTTATTTTTTAAACCTCATTTTCAAGTATTTTTCTATAACACGATTTTGTGTATTTATAAGGCCGATTAGCCTAAACCACGTTAATTCGACGAAAATAACGAAAGTAGGTTGTGCATATTTATACTAACATAGGTAGTCATGGAGAGTCCAACACAGCAAGATATGAGACAGTATACAGCTACGAATACTTCACGTCGATAGCCTTTCCTGAATACACGAGGCCACGTGTCCACAATGGCTGTAATGAAGCCTTCACATTGGCAGAACTGAAACAAATCCAGTCAAACGAATGCTATCATGAATTATTATTATCAATACTTTTACTCGTTACTGGATTTCTGGATATTCTATTTCCATGTTAACTATCTTAAGGAAGTTGTTATATGTGACAATGATTGTTTGAGTTCAAGCGCCTTCAACAGTGTCGGTCTGAAGCACTAATGGAAATGGAATTTGTGAAGTTAGTTTTCTATTCTATATGTATTTTTCTGAATAAATTCACGCCCATTGTCTTTTAATTCCATTCCATTCTCCCCAAAGTTCATCCATTCCCTATCAATTCCTATCCATTCAATGTGAATTCTCTTCCACTCCTATCCGTGCTATATCAATTCCCATCATTTCAACATAAATTCCGATCCATTCATTATGAAGACCCAACCATTCAATATGAATTCCTTTCCAGTGTGTATGAATCTCCAACTATTCTGTATGAATGCTTACTCAGAATTATTTCCCATTTGTTTTCATCACTACTCCAAAATTGTCATACTTTAATCTTGTAAGATTGATTTGGTGAGAATTTATATTTTGCATTGAAGAACAGTATTCACCTGTGAATCTATTCCGAGAAAGAATATCATCAAAAAGAATAGCACGGCCCACAGCTGAGGTAGAGGCATCTGTGCGACAGCTTCCGGGTAGGCAATAAAAGCTAAACCAGGACCTGTTTGATACAAACATTTGACATGATTAAAACTGTATAATTTGACATTATGGCTGAAGATTAGAATGGAAGAAGAAAAACGCCACTGCAGTTTCTGCAAGGTTTCAAATCTCGATGGCTGATTACAGGACACCTCTGTCCAGAGTGTAGTGAAAAAACTGTTTATCTCAAAAATGATAAAATAAATGAATTAATTAATGCATGAATGAATGAAAGAAGGAAAACAATCTCAACACAAGGTCCATGGACTTGGAGGAAGTGGAGATCTTTCATAGGGATCTTCGTTGGTTTGAGAGAGGGTAAAGGATGCAATTTACATCAGAGGTAAGCAACCATCACTCAACAAAGACGAGGCCGATACAAATTGCCTAGCGTTTATGATTCTGACGTTACATTTCCGGAAATTCAAGTTCACGTCATATAAAATCTGCTGATGAAAGGTTTAGCATTGGCACCTGAAATACCAGGTAATTTTTATCCTGTGTTGAGATCGAAGGTTTAACATATTTAGCTTCAAATCATTATGGTTGAATGCTGATGTGGACATGCCCATTACAATAATGTATGAAAGGGATAACTATCAAGAGTTCTCGGGGGTTCTTGATTTTTTTTAAAGTCATTTTTGATTTTTACAGTAACATTGCGATGAATCGGTTGTAGTATGTGAAGTGTGAACAACATATTTTTTATCTGCTACCTAGAGCAAATCCGCGTTATCCTTGGGTCCTGTTTAGATAATATAGATGTATCCCTTCACCCCGTCTCCTACAACTAAACACCCCCCCCCCCCATATATACCAAAGCACAGAAAATAAAACAAGACGAGCCTTAGTACTTTCCACGCGGCAGTCGTCTGCAGAGTCCCAAATGTTACAATTATTGAATTTCATCCCCACGTTTGGAATCACTATGAGAAATGCATTTAAATAAGTACCAACATGCCTAGTATTGGTTCAGTAATTCATGAGATAGACTTTGAAAGTTGGGAAAGGTTTCTGAAGTGTTAAAATTTCTCCACTAGACGTACACTACTTATCGTAGCAAAGTTCAATTGGTTTATTTTTTGTTACTTACCGCCCTTTGCCACATCTCCTACCTCCACACCTTGTTTTCCCGCCATAAATCCAAGCACAGAAAATATGGCAAAACCGGCGATAAAACTCGTCCCACTGTTTATGCATGCGAAGACAAACCCATCCCTGGAATAATAAGTTTATTATACGTTATTAGACGTAAGTATAACCTAACTCGTGAAAACTTTACTACGTGATCTTGCAATAGTTATCGGTATCTAAATCATCATCCTTATCCTACTATAAATCTGGAAACGGTGTGTGTTTGTGTGTTTGTGTGTTTGTGTATTTGTGTGTTTGTTATCCTTATTTCTCCGTTAGTTGTGATCAAAGTGGCGCCTAATTCGTATGAAAGATAGAGGAAATAACGGGAAGGGTGTTAAAGTTTATTTCAGTAAAATTGGTTAACAATTGGCTCCAAAAACAGCAAAAAACCGCTCAGATTTGGCTCATAAATGCCACTAGAATTGACCAACATTGTGCGTTGCGCGTACTACCGCGTAATCATACCGTGGTAACACGTCGCGTGCATGTTTGCGCAAGGGCTCACTGCCGCGCGCGGCACACGCACTCCTCACATGGCGCAGAAGCCACACGGGATAATGGTTATAGGCCTGTACAGTGTGTTGGTTGGGTATTTGGTGTCATGTTGGGGAGGGAGGGGGGGGGGGGGGGGTGTAAAACCAAGGGAAATGATTTAGGATAGGCCTAGGGTTATAATGGATAGTGTTTTGCGGGGGTTAATGAAACAACCTGATTTCTTTACTTTAAGTTGGCATGCCAAACAATCTAAGGGACCGAGGGTTAATGAAGTAGCCACGGGAAATGGTTTAGGGAGGGTTGTGATTATAAATCAAACTGGTTTGGGTGTTGGGTGTGTGCATGGGCCGGGGGGGGGGGGGGGCTGTAAAACCACGGGAAATGTTTTAGGATAGGGTTAAGAGTTAATGAAGTAGCCGCGGGAAATGGTTAGGAGGGTTATGATTATAAATCCACCTGGTTAGTGTAGTTGCAGTGGGGGGGGGGGGGCGATTGTAGAGGGTTTATGTGGTTTTAAAAGTACTGAAGGTTAACTTGATGCGGTTTGAGAGGTAGGGGTTAATAAAGTAGCCACGGTAAATGGTTTAGGAGGGACATGGTTATAAATCAACCTGATTTGGGGTGGGGGGGGGGGGGGTTGTATGGGGTTTATAATGCCTTTAAAAGGGATATGGTTTTAAATCAACCTGGTTTGGGGGTGTTGTAGGGGGTTTATGTTTTTTCAGAGGTAGGTAATGTGGCATAACCATCTAGCGGGGACCCGAGCGTAGCGAGGGTACGCCGCTAGTCGTTTATAATTATGTAAAACGTATTGAGCAAAGTAGACCACAGTTAGTACTGCTTGCCTTAACCAGGTTAGTGAAATGTACGGAAACGTGTACTTAAGGTCCCAGATTCCGAAATGTATAGAAACGTCAGATACTGGAACACCCAGTATAAAGTCAGTGCCAATACTGGGACAAATCACTACCGGTAGGATGTGTTCTAGTATCGCCCGATACTGGAACACAATTTTGGTAACAGAATATAATTGTAACAGAATCTAACGATAGGTCTACCGGCAAATCCATGTGCCAGTATCGTATCTGGGACCTTAAGTATCCTTTTTCCAAATGTACTTTTGAAATTCGCGGCAACCCAATATTGTTTGTCTAAAGGGAGTTGTTGAAAATACAACTTCTCTTGAAAAATAACAACAAGTATATGACTCACGTTAAAGTTAGATGACCCGATCACATTTTCGTAACACAGAATTATTTCAAACATACGGAGATTTTCATATCATATGAAAGCTCGTATTTTTCTCATCATCATACTGAAATTTGACGGCCTAAATCGGTATAATTACGGAGAAATCGATGAAATAACGTCGAATTACCGCGAATGGTGGTAACCACCGAAGAGTTTGTGTACTACTCAATGGGTACAGTTCACAGCATCTTGTGCGTCTAAAATAAGAACCATTAGAGCTATGCAACTCAAACTTTGGAACACGACTTTTTTAAGGATGACCTTTCATGTAGAATAGAAAACTTCAAGTTGAAAATCGGAACATCTACCTTTAAGAAATAAATTATGATTTAAATCTAGTACATTTTTTCAGGAGTTACGCTGTCAAAATTAAGTATGATTTCTACTCCATTTGCTTTGATATTTGGATAACATTAAACGCCACCAACCTTATAAAATTGTGTTTTCTTTTGTTATAACTGCTTAATGCGATCATGGTTCCATTGCCAATTGAATAGGAATAGAATATCTGGGTAGCAGCATCAATCCACACCTTAGAAGAGTAATGCAAAACATTTGGAAAATGAAAGTATCATGTGATAATTAAAGCAAACATTTAATGCTATTTCAGAGACACACTTTTTGTTTTGGAAATACCATACCATAGATTTTCATAATTATACGGGCATGGAACTTTGCTTGCCGATTTAAGACCACAAGTGGCTATAGTGAGTACGTGTATAGCTGGATGGGCGCGGACACTTGTTTGTCCAATCGGGTGTCCAAAAATGACATTTGGGACTTGGAAATGTTCATGATATTTGCTGTATTGTGCACGGGGTACGCAATAAAGATGGTGCTGTACATAGGATTCGCCCAATGGGCACAATTTGACAAAGGACGTCGGTATCGACGTTGTTTTATCGTTGCAAGTCATTTGTAACGTTGGTATACAACCTCTATACGACATTATTTGGGCGTCATTCCCGATTGTACCCCTGATGTGTGCGCGGAAAAGTGTCTCTTATACCTAAATTGCAATATCCGTGAATCAAATCAGATAATACAGGTTGAAAGTAGATTAAAGTTATATATATTTCGATAAGAAGGTACTAAATCAAGTGGCTTACCTGACCATCTTTTAAACGGCTACTGACTGGATTCAGATAGAATTTGATGCCTTCAAGAGCATTCTCCAGTGTCACGGCACGGATTAGAAGAACTGTCAGAATAACATAGGGAAACATTGCCGTGAAGTAAACAACCTAGAAAAACAAAGTTATGCATAGAAGATATTATCTCATAGTATTACAGTCTAATTTTGTTTTGATTTGGCCTATTATTAAGGTAATGTTGGACGACATATCAAAGAGCAGAGTAAAGGGACATTAAGGTCAACAGTGTTCCATTCCATATTATTTGAGAGTTAGAGAAGTTAAATTGTTGGTGTTGTTCAATGGCCTCTGGTACACTGCATTAAATAATAGCTTGGAATCACTATACATACATTATACATGTGATGTCCATTCAATATTTTCAACAATAAAGGTGTATTCTTGAACAAATCCACCAGATCTTCAACACTAAAACATGTTAGAAAGGATTCGTTTTCTAAAAACTAGAGAAATAAAGACTGGAACTTGACAGTATCGTGCTCCGAGGTCAAAGACCCTCCTCAGAATTCTTTTATACCACCTCTTGGTGGAAGGGGAGGGGACCAGACGTCATGAACAGAGACGAGTGGGCTTTTGCCTAAGTCACATCTATGACCGTTTCCTCATCAACAGGAAGACACCGAAAGATGGCATCTAAGAAGCATATCTTACCTTTCCTGAACTCTTGACACCTTTACATATAATGAAGTAAACGATAATCCAGGCTAGTAGAAGACACAGCACTAATTCCCAGTTCACACCACCCATGTCATCGATACCGGAAGATAAGTGCTGTTTCAATAGCTTGCGCCTTCGGTGTCAAATGTAAAATAATAAAATCACATATAAAATGGACATGTTATATAAACAAACATATATATTGTTTTGGGGTGAATTCAAAATTTCACATGTGCAAGCAGTAAAATGGTTCTATATTACGTCGTCAAAGTCAAAGGTCAAACACGCGAAATTGCACTCGAAAACATTTCGGGTTTTTTTCCGAGACAGTAACGTCCTATTTCAGACGCGATACGTTCATACTCGTATAATAATGAGACTGCTTTTGTAATCAATCACTCGGACTCGTCAATAACTCATTAAGCATTCTTAAGTCGAAGGGGAATTCACTATAGAAAGCTACGAACACTTTCCACGCGGAAGGCGTCTGCAGACGAAATTCCAAAATGTCACAAAATGTTTCAAAAATGTCAAACATTTTGAATTTCATTACAATATTTAGAATCACCATGTGAAATGCATTGAAATAAGTACAAATATGCCTAGTATGGTTCAGTGAATCTTGAGAAAGTTGAGAAATGTTTTTGAAAAATCTGTTTTGTATAATGGTTAGGCTATACCTGAAAGTGTTAAGAAAACTACTCTCTTTGAAATACACGGCTTAGGTAAAACACTATTCCAATACTCACTCCCAAAACTCCTCCACCGCTGGTGTGAAATCACTTAAGTTCCGAAGTGTTCCGTTGAGGCAAACCTGCTTCCATGTAACATCGTTATCATCAGAAGAAAAGGAATCGAACCCGCATGCTTCTGGGGCAGTTTCATTGCTATCGCCGTATGTCCACTCTGGATTAAGGCAGTCTGGTGTGTTGAAGTCATTATTACAATGAGACCAGGGCAGAATCCGTGAGAATGAGAGACCTATGTAATATATGTCCCATGCTAATATCACATTGTAATAGCAGTTTAGCCAACCCATGATTATCACACTAGCTATTCCAATTCCTGTGTTGAAAATATCAAGAAAGATATAAAGGGGGGACTCAAGGAAGTTACTTTTTGAATTTTGTGAATGCTGTTATTATTAAACTAGTAATCAAATGCATATATTTTGGAAGGGATTTGGGTCAGAGAATTCATTTTTGTCATCAATTTTGACAAAAAATGTTGACTTTTTTTTGAGAAAATCACAAAAACAATCACTTTTTTGACCAAATTTATTATTTGGGACAAGTCAACAAAAAAAACAATTTTTGGTCTGAATTGATGCCAAAAATGGATTCTCTGACCCAAATACTTTCCAAAAATGTTTACTTTAATATGCATTTGAATAATAGTTCAAAAATTACAGCACTTGATAAATTCAACAAATCCCATCAAAAAAAAAAAATCAACTTAGCTTATTACCATAGTAGTAGAATTAGGAAACAGTAGGCCTATATCTGCACTATGTTTCAGTTTTTTGTGATGTCATTATTTATTATTATTTTTGAAAGCAGATGGTGCACCTCCATTTTTGGAATGTTTGTAAAAAGATTTTGAAAACGTTAACATTACAAACTCAAAGGAACCCACTTATTTGAATCAATTTTTCACCAAAACCACTGCTGCTCACACGCTCACCGTACAAGATCAAGTTCACACAATGTCCCAAGAGTCACCAGTCTTGCTTCTAACTCATTTTTCTATCATGGTACCCTAGACTGGAATTCTTTACCCATTTACATAAGATCTATAACACACAAGAGTTCCTTCAAATCCCATGTCAAAACCTATCTGTCCACTACGTCGATGAACCAGGAATTGGCTGTATATGTTGAACTTATTTCCTTTTTTGCCCATTTATTTTGTTTTTGTCTTCTGTTCTTTTCATCACCTTTTGCAGGCACCTTTTTCCTTTTGGGACCCCATTGGAAATAAGTTGGCATATTTAGCTAACTTTATGGGTTATCCTGGCTTATCGACTTGGTTGTCTGAATATATTTGTGATGTTATTACATGTTATTATTATGTGCTTGATTATTTTTGTATTGTTGATGTCGATTTTGCCGAATAATAAATAAATAAATAAATAAATAAATAAATAAATAAATAAATAAATAAATAAATAAATAAATAAATAAATAAATAAATAAATAAATAAATAAATAAATAAATAAATAAATAAATAAATAAATAAATAAATAAATAACCTTTGAATCCAGGTATGAGGTTCCAACACGTGATGCCCCCTTGTGACGTAAACTGACCAATCCCGAGCTCCAGCATTAAAAGTGGGATACCGCCCACCCCTAGGAATATGAAATATGGTATCAGAAAGGCACCTGTATAGTAAAATATAAAAACATAATTATGAAAATTATATTACGGAGTTACGGGGTTAAATAAATTAGAAAACGAATCATAAAAAGAAAGATTTGTTTTGTATATCCTGAAACTATCTGTTACCACAGTTTCAGTCATTTTAAGGTTTTGTATCCAAACTGAATGGACTTTCTCATGTTTTCATCAGTTTCTTTGATTCATATTATTGGCATTATGAGTAATTCATCAATGACAAGAATAAAATACCGGGCTCTGACCAAATCTGGCAACGTGCTTTATCTGGAAATCGGTTGCCTGATCTGGAAATCAATGCTTTGCGTATGATGGTCTGATTCAAAAAACTACAAACTTGATTATAACATAGATTTCAGCAATAATGTGTACTTTTTTAGTTTAAAAATGAATTATACACAGCTACAAATTAATAAAATAGCAAAAAGAATTACCCAACGACAAATTATCCACTAATTAATGCTTAATTAAATTAATTAGTTAATCAATTAATTCCTTTATTTTTAAAACGGCACGATCAATAATTAAACGCCGCGGTGATTATTTAGTGAATTATCTTTTTAACATGATTTACCAAGAATGAGTTCGTCCTTTTTTTTTTATAATAACCAGTCCCTGGGCAGAAAACTGCTAATTTCGTGAACTATTTAAGTTCGCAAAAATTGCTATAGTGCTTAAATTTGCGAAAATAATTACCATAAAAAATGGCACATATATTTATAATGATATGTTTGTATGGTTTCGAATCGCAAAAATTTAGTATCCACAAAATTGAAGCACTTTTGCAATTCACAAAAATAACTACCTGCAAAATTAATTTATCACTGCATTTCCAGATTTGGAAATATAACCCGATTTCCAGATTTGGTCACTTGCCTGGTTGACTCGCTCTGTATGATAAACATAACCTGTCACTACCGTATTTTAAGTGTTCAGCACACTGCATCACTTAACAGGTTGGCTCTCGGTGACCCCACTAACCCGAACTATCGGTGACACCTTTGGAATGTCAATGAAGGTTGTTACGAGATGTGAGAATAATTTGCATCAATAATCTATCCTCATATTATAAAATTAATAATAAGTAGGCCTAAGCAGTTTTAAGTGCGCCATTTATATATATATATATATATATATAAACAAACCTAATCCCAGACACAATTATAGACCAGAAAATATCATTACAATTATACACTTACAGTGGAGGAAAACAAAGACAGCATTTGTAAGCACAGAATTATTTGTGAACGAAATTAAAGAAAAATGAACCGAAACAAATCTTGTGCTGTGCGAGAAAAAAATCTATAATTGTGAGCTTATCATAAAATCAAAAACACAATTAGAGTTACAATTTCAATTGATTATGAAATTTAAAAAAAATCAAATCAAATCGAAGCATTTAGCTGTTATAAGCAGCATCGAAAAATAAGTCCTCCTGATTTAAACCGATGAAGAGAATTTAATTGAAGAATCTCAATTGGTAAAGAGTTCCGGAGTTTTCGAGAAACAATAGAAAAAGTGGTGCCTACGTTTTATGAAAGGAAACATATCAACAACAACAACAACAACAACAACATCAGACAAGAAAAACAAAAACACAAAGGGAGGATATATAGAGATTTGTTTGTGACAATTATCATTTTCAATAACAATTCAGGCATATCGTGCTGAAAGACTTTTACAAATAATTATTTTTCGGTAAAATCTTCTTTTCAGTATGAACCAAAAGTGGGTTCTATGTAAAGATTATTGTGTATAATATAGTAATGCTATTCATAACACGCAGTAACAACTCTATATGACTGTTTAGATAAACACTGTTAAGGGGGGACTTAAGGAAGTTTTTGATTTGATTTTTTGAATTTTGTGAGTGCTGTAATTATTGAACTATTAATCAAATGTATATAAAAGTATACATTTTTGGAAAGGAAATGGATCAGAGAATCCAAATTTGGCGTCAATTTTGACCAAAAAAGTAGATTTTTTGAGAAAATCACAAAATTCACTTTTTTGACCCAAATTTTTTTGAACAATTTTTTGTGATTTTCTCAAGAAATCAACATTTTTGGTCAAAATTAATGCCAAATTTGGATTCTCTGATCCATTTCCTTTCCAAAAAGGTATACTTTTATATACATTTGAGTCATGGTTCAATAATTACAGCACCAACAAACTTCAACAAAAAACTTCCTTAAGTCCCCCCTTAAAACGCTGTTTACAATTTTAAACAACCACATTTATTAGTTAACCAGTGAATCGCTCAACGTTGTTAAACATTTTAAACAATATTGCTCAAAATGTTAAAACAAGTTGATTCAATTTTGAGCAACATTGTTTAAAATGTTAAACAACGTTAAGCGATTCCACTGGTTAACTTGTGGTTGTTTAACATTTTAAACAACGCTTTTAACAGTGTACTATTACCTACATTATAGTACACAGTATTATACACTACAATGTAGGCTATACAGTATCAAGAAACTTATTTTCGTGACCCTTGCATCAAGGTAATACCCACAAGTATTATAAACGGTTATAATATGCTTTTTCAACATACCTCCACCATTTTTGTAGCACATGTATGGAAACCGCCATATGTTTCCCAATCCAACAGAAAACCCGATCAACGAAAACATAAAATCCAGTCGTCTCTCCCACTGTCCCCTGTCTTTTAATCCTTCTTCGGATGACATTGTTGTTGTCTCAAACAACAGGTCTGTTTCATTCAGTGCAGAATCAATCTCGATCAAGACTCATTCAAGCTAGGGAATGTTGTCGACGTAGGCGGCGGCATCTGCCCCTTGAATCATAGATATCTAAGCGGAGCATAAGATATCTATGCCTTGAATGGCGTTTTGATTTGGTGTCAGTATTTACCCGTTCTTTGCCCTCTTCTTTCTCACCTTCTCGTATACCAATAACCTTGAAACATTGATGACTGACTTCGGACAGGTAGCGTTTCATAATTAAAATGAAAGATAATCTCTTGTACTTTGATCAGGATATTGCAAAATATTGATTTTCGATTGTATCGAAAATGTATCACGTGGATGAACACACATGCTCGGAGGCGGTTAAAAGGCAAACGTCCGGGCTGCAAATAGGGGTGGCGCTGTTTAAATGATCGTATCGTAAAATCTAATTGGAAGGTGTAACACTTCTTGACGATTTTATGAAATGTTAATGTTTGTTTATTAGAATAAAGCATTCGAGACATCCCAAAAATGGTTACTAAGGGCCCAAAATAGCGACTCTTTTAGCCCTAATGTACATGTAATCCAATGGGCGGTTTATTTAGTGCTGTGCCCCTTGTAACACGCAGTGGTGACACTCGATTTATATCGATTTGCATTGATTTTGAGTCTATAAAAGAGGTAAATTTATCTTAATTTCAAAGAAAAAAATATTTCTGTCCATGTCTTACAAAAATATCATGAACACGACCCAATTTTCTTACATCATTTTACTACACATTTCCTTGTTTTTGATTTTACTCACAATAATGGACCCCCTCGCCATGGTTATCCGATTATAGACCTACATATCTATGCTCGTTTTATCAATCAGGGGCTTAACAAATAAAGTTTAAATAAATGTTTTTAAACCCATTGCTCATTGATATCAAATCATGTCGGGGGGTGGGGGTGACCAGGTTTAATTTGGGCCTAAATTAAGACAAAAATAGGGCTTTCAAAGTATCAAAATGTCAATAACAGTACTCTGGGCAATTCCCTAGAGGATATACCCCAAAACAAACTACATTGTGAGTTTACCTGACATACGATACATTATGCGTGACAGATACAAAGACAATTTAGGCCTATTATTATTTCAAAATTGAAACGTTTTTCACCCATACCCCTAAAATTCGGCAATTTTGGACCTACAATTTTTACATTTGTATCCAAGGTTTGATATAGGGTGAGCACGCCATTGCGTAATCAGTTTCATGGTTCATTTGGGTTTTTAAAACATCGCATAGGCCTATATATACTTTTAGCATAATAGGAAACATAAATAGTCTCATTAACATCTCATGATGAATGAAAGAGATTATAAAAACATAGAAATTCTGCAAAATGGCCTTAAAGTGCCCAAAATTCGAACATTAGAAATTGAGTATCGATGCGTTAAGTAACATAACTTTAGTTAGAGGTGGTATTTAAATTACCTATATTGACAGTTTATCTTGATATTACTTGGTGTTTACAAAAATGCCAACAAAAAAAGTTTTTATTTTTTTATTGTGTGTTATAAGGGCGCACAGCACTAAATCACTCCTCGTTTTGTGTAATGGTAGTAAGTTCCGGCAAAAACAAAAAACGATTTTGTGATTAATGGGGTCCTTTGGGAATTTGTTTGGCGTGAGGGTAGCATTTCATAATTTAAATGAAAGATAATCTCTTGTACTTTGATCAGGATATTGCAAAATATTGATTTTCGATTGTATCGAAAATGTATCACGTGGATGAACACACATGCTCGGAGGCGGTTAAAAGGCAAAGGGGTGGCGCTGTTTAAATGATCGTATCGTAAAATCTAATTGGAAGGTGTAACACTTCTTGACGATTTCATGAAATTTTAATGTTTGTTTATTAGAATAAAGCATTCGAGACATTCCAAAAATGGTTACTAAGGGCCCAAAATAGCGACTCTTTTAGCCCTAATTTACATGTAATCCAATGGGCGGTTTATTTAGTGATGTGCCCCCTTGTAACACGCAGTGGTGACACTCGATTTATATCGATTTGCATTGATTTTGAGTCTATAAAAGATGTAAATTTATCTTAATTTCAACAACAAAAAACATTTCTGTCCATGTCTTACATAAATATCATGAACACGACCCAATTTTCTTACAAATTTGGAGCAAAAACGGTTGAAGAGCATCATTTTACTACACATTTCCTTGTGTTTGATTTTACTCACAATAATGGACCCCCCTCGCCATGGTTATCCGATTATAGACCTACATATCTATGCTCGTTTTATCAATCAGGGGCTTAACAAATAAAGTTTAAATAAATGTTTTTAAACCCATTTCTCATTGATATCAAATAATGTCGGGTGGGGGGGGGGGGGGGGGGGGTGACCAGGTTTAATTTGGGCCTAAATTAAGACAAAAATAGAGCTTTCAAAGTATCAAAATGTCAATAACAGTACTCTGGGCAATTCCCTAGAGGATATACCCCAAAACAAACTACATTGTGAGTTTACCTGACATACGATACATTATGCGTGACAGATAAAAAGACAATTTAGGCCTATTATTATTTCAAAATTGAAACGTTTTTCACCCATACCCCTAAAATTCGGCAATTTTGGACCTACAATTTTTACATTTGTATCCAAGGTTTGATATAGGGTGAGCACGCCATTGCGTAATCAGTTTCATGGTTCATTTTGGGGTTTTAAAGCATCGCATATATATACTTTTAGCATAATAGGAAACATAAATAGTCTCATTAACATCTCATGATGAATGAAAGAGATTATAAAAACATAGAAATTCTGCAAAATGGCCTTAAAGTGCCCAAAATTCGAACATTAGAAATTGAGTATTGATGGATTGATTGATGGATTGATTGATTGATTGATGCATTGATTAATTAATATATATTGATTGATTGATATGATGATTGATAAATTGATATATTGATATATTAATTGATTGATATATTGATTGATTGATTGATGTATTGATGTATTGATTGTTTGATTGATAAATTGATTGATTGATTTTATCACTCCTTCTAAAATACATAATATTTTTGAAAATCCATTCCATACAATTGGTATGTACATGAACATGTATATCTACAAAATACACCCCGACCTATTTCATCTGTGCTAATTTCATGATGCGGTATACACCAACTTAACCCGCACGTCGTATACGGTTTCGATAGGATCCTTTTGCGTCATTTAACTAGCTCAAACCCAAATTGCGTAAGCCGAGAACCGCGCAATCTAGTTTATCCAGGGACAATCCCTGATTTACTATGGCATGTGTAGTTTTCCATTATTAAAATTCACAATTTATTGTATTGACCGTTGACCCTTCCTTCCAATCTGTCACCAAAACCAATTATACCTTTCCATTAGTACTATTTCAGGTCATTGTGTCAATACCGGGGTGAATAATGGGACTTATTATAAGTGCATATTAAAGACGGTGATATGGTCTTTGCGTGTTACTTAATGAGTATATCTGCAAAATTGTGAAAAGGTTGCGTATGGATAATTGGAAATAGTTATAATCAGCTGTTATGATTGGTTGACAGGTTTGTTTGTTAACTTTGTATGGATGAAAGTGTGAACAAATGAAACCAAGGGTACTTGACGGTTTAGGTGGCATTATTTTAACACTATACCTAAAGAACCAAATGCAATATATCCAATGATGTGACCTTGCCAGAAAATAAGTTGATCTCTTCAACGAGCGTGCTGAACTTGTACCAGTACAGGTTTGTACAAGTAGAAACAAACTCACTTCGCGAGAAAAATAGTACAGGAAACCAATAAAGTTGATTTGTGTGCATGGAAGGGGGGGGGGGGGGGGGGGTGGATACCATCTGAAGAACAATCTAGGTATATATGACAGCCACAACTCACCATTTATTCAAAGATTTTCTGATTTATTAGGCAACCTCACAACAATTGGGAGATTTCTCCTTAGTCAAACAAGATAAGCTATTATGTCTCTCTGTTGGGAGTCTAATAACATCTCTGATTGAATCATCAAGGCTAAACAAATATAGCTTTGACTCTATCACAGACTGCAGGACTGTTAAAATAAACTGCATAGGTGCATGTAATTTACAAAGACTACAAACATGGCGGCCCCCACTTATGTCTAGAAAGACCAAAATGTGTAATTTTTTGCAATCTGATGCTATAAGGGTGGCTTCGCCCCCAAAAACCCACACACACTTTACACTAATAAAATACATAAAATAAATACACGTTTTTTAAAACGAAAGTTAATTAAAATTAAACTTTCGCCCGGGACTTTCGCACAACCCTATCCCCGTTAGCGTAAATAAAGACTTGGACAAGTCTAAAAAATTGACGCGGACAGCGGTAAATTTATACCATGTATAACGGCATCATGTGCAGCGGGTGACTTGCCATTATAGGTCTAAAACTATTTGGTCTAATACCTATCGATTCTAATACCAATTGTTCTAAGACAAGTTGGGCTAAATGTCAGTTGGTCTAACATCTAATTGGTCTAATAACCATTTACCGGGTGGTTCAAAAAAAAGTTGACCCAAGTTCAAAGTAATTTTTCAACCACATTTAAAGTTTCAGAGAATTTGTGTTTACATAGTCTTAATCAGCAGTAAGTTTTGAAATTATCCTGAAAAGATGGCACGTTTAGCTTGTTTGGTTCTTCAGATATGGTTCATTACAGAAAACATGTACAAAACTGACTTGTCCACGGGAGCGTCATTTAGTTGTTGACTTCAACAAAACATCCTGCTTTAGTTTCAGAATTGAAAAGCCCGTCCTGACAAAGTATCCCAATCGCTATGCTTATGTGCCATTCACATTCAACAAAGAAACGTAGGTACGTAAGTAGGTAATGTCAAGCACCGGACAAATGTTTTAGATGTCTCCTTTTTCCTTTTTCTCCATTTTTTTAAAATTTGTGACCAATCGTGTAAAAGTCCACTTTGTGCATTCCATCTCTACTATAAAGTACGCTCCCGTGGACAAGGCAGTTTTGTGCATACTTTCTGTAGTGAACCATATCTGAAGAACCAACCAAGATAAATGTATCATTTTTTCAGGATAATTTCAAAACTTACTGCTGATCAAGACTAAGTAAACACATATTCTCTGAAACTTCAAATGTGGTCTAAACAATTCCTGGAACTTGGGTCAACTTTTTTTTTGAACCACCCGGTAGTCTAATAACCATTTTGTCTTAAACCCAGTTGGTCTAATGCAAATTGGTCTAATCATATAGGGCATCATTTCCACTTAGTCTAATATCCATTTGGTCAAGTTAAATCATAATGGCGTTTACGTATATGACCTGAGAGGCGACGGCTAAAAAGAAACCGAGACTCGACAGAAATAAATGCATCACTATTTCGCCTGTATAAATGCAAACAAGAATTTATATCCTGGTCTCGGTTTCTTCTGATTCCTTAGAGAGTATACTATGTAGGACTGATAATTTAGCTGTTAGAGATTGGTGGCTAAAAAGTGTTAAAAAAATATCGTTACTATGGATAGCCGCCACTTCAAACGCTTTAAATGTAATTCCTTTGTTATTCATTAGTGTAAACGGATTCAATGGTGCCATATTTCTACTTGAAGAAACTGTTTTTAAATTCTTTAATTAAAAAGCACGAGCACTAAGGTCTTTCAATGATGGTAGGGGGCCGCTGCCATTCCGGGCATTTGCCACTCAGAAGCTGACGACCCCTGACCCCTTTGATTATAAATTCACAAATTGTGACAATTTGCAATCGAAATCTAGTTTTCGTCAAAATCCACTCCAAAGCCCCCCATTTTAGAGACCCTGCATGCCCGACAAAAATCACACCAGCCCAAGGTTTTTTAATTATATTTTGAAGCAAACAATTAAAAGCAAGACTACTTTTAAATGATACAATTACATGTTTTTGTCTTTATTTCACGATGTTCCGCTGTAAACCTACCTAGCCCGTAACAGCTCCTCGTATTCATCATTTCATCAATAATCCAATACTCTCTTTAATCTCCTATTAACCTGATCTCCTCTATCATCATGACGCACCATCATCATTTTTTTATAATCTTTTATTGTTTATTACTATCACTTATATTTATATATGTTCATAATTTCATGTTCACATAATTTTCACATCATGTTTACATGTACATTGCATTATATTTACATGTATAACACATTTTCATATGCTTTCCAGCATGTTTACATTGCATATCATTACATGTATAGCACATTTTCATAGCTTTTCAGCATTTTTACATTTTCACATTTCACATAATTTCATCATGTTTACATTTCATATCAATTGCATGTATAGCACATTTTCATATGCTTTTCATGATTACATTGCATATCATTACATAACACATGCTTTTCTGAATGTTTACATTCATGTTCACATAATCTTTTACATTTCATGTTTACATTTCATATCAATTACATGTGTAACACATTTTCATATGCTTTTCAGCATGTTTACATAATTTCATCGTATTTACATTACATATCAAAATACATGTATAGCATCATGTTTACATTACATATCATGTATAATACATTCACATACGCTTTTCATCATGTTTACATCATTACATAACTTTTCAGCCTGTTTACATTGCATGTCATGTATAGCACATTTTCATATGCTTTTCAGCATGTTTACATTGCATGTCATGTATAGCACATTTTCATATGCTTTTCATCATGTTTGCATATGCTTTTCGGTATGTTTACATTCATGTTCACATAATTTTCACATTTCAGTTTCATCGTGTTTAAATTTCATATCAATTGCGTGTATAACACCTTTTAATATGCTTTTCAAGTTTACATTGCATATCATTACATAACACATAATGCTTTTCTGCATGTTTTATATTCATGTTCACATAATTTTTACATTTCATGTTTACATTTCATGTTTACATTTCATGTTTACATTTCATGTTTACATTTCATGTTTACATTTCATGTTTACATTTCATGTTTACATTTCATGTTTACATTTCATGTTTACATTTCATGTTTACATTTCATATCAATTACATGTATAACACATATGGTTTTCATCATGTTTACATTTAAAGCATATTTGCTGGGTCTCAGACACAGCTTTAAGTTGGCCTTTGTTTACACACGGCGCTCTTGATCAAGATTTTGACAGCTATTACTTAATCACGAATGCAATGGTCTCAACATAATGGGTACAAACAGGCTACGTATGAACTTTGCGCTGTTTCAGTTAAATGAGGGATGAATGGATCAGCCAGTCTCCGGGTCAACGCACTTTGGTGCTGGCTCGCTGCATAGTATAAATTTGCCATATGTTTACACACGGGTATTCTTGATCAACTTTTTGACAGCTATTACTTAATCACGAATGCAATGGCCTGAACATATGGGTACAAACAGGCTATTTATGAACTTTGCGTTGATGCAGTTAAATGAGGGATGAATGGATCAGTTAGTCTCTGGGTCAACGCACTGTGGTCAACGCTAGTTTGGCTCGCTGCTTTTATTTATTGTCTTGACCACGTGTGTGTGAACAGTGACTGGCGTGGCGTGAATGGCTTGTCGATTCATCGGACGCTCATTGGCTATAAACCCAAGGTTGAATATGAATATTTATATACTGGACCCCATCGCAGTTCTCGGGATATTTAATGATTTTATATTATATTATGAGCATTTATTGGATATTTGTTCTTGGAATGACAACATTAATTTAGAAGATAATTATCAAGCAACCTTTATATTAAAAATTGATATAGGAGATAGTAATAATATTATCAAGTAACTTTGAAAAAGGGAGATCGAGTACGCCCCCCCCCCCCCCCCCCCCCCACAGCTATAGAAAGTAGGTATATTTGATAATCTTATTCCCGTGAAACTTACGTTGCTCCCGGGAAATCCAGAGCAACTTAGCCTAAACAAATCATGCCATGGACTTATCAGACAAGTCCATGATTATGATTATACACACGCAAAATTGTGAATCCTACTGTACTTGTGAATTATTACTTGTAAATCTTTCTTGAAAATGTATGTAAATCCTTTTGTTGACATCCCAATCGCATTGATCAAACATGAACAACTATTGTGATATGTGTCCCGTCGGAGCATGAAGCTAGAAGACATGGTCGGAGTCGGAAAATTGCAAATCCCTTTTGATTATTTTTATCACCACACACGTCCCCGATATTGCAAGCGCTCCGAGTCCGACTTCCGTAGCCACACAAACAACCGCTCCCGATCGCACGTGTATACAAGTTTACTCGGTATTTTATGAGGCAATGATTACTTTCAAAATAACTTTGTTTGTTCTACACATTTGTCATATGTATTTTCGGCAAATACAAATATTAGAACATGTTTAGCGTATAGACTTTCTAACAAAATAGGATGCCTTTTAAAAAACTTTTAGTACATAATCGCCCTTGTATTTATATAGCGATTTAATAAACCTTGGCGAACCTTGACAAGGATGCCTCTATTAAACATGTTGTGATTCAAAGGGGATGGTCACAACACAACTTGTTTTAAAATGCTTACATAATGTGTCCCAATATGTTTCTTTATCATCGTCAATTGTTTTGCCCCCCCCCCCCCCCACAACGAAAGCGATTAATGTAATGACCCACCACTATGTCGCTTATTCTTACGCCCCCCCCCCCCCCCCCCCCTCCCTAAACGCCCGGGCCTAAACGGTCGGATGTGAAAGCAAAAATCTCAAACTCTGAAACCAGAGAGATGTTATTACTATACACTGCTGAAACACTGAAAAAAGGTTATGACCGTAAATAAAGAATTAAAACAAAAGACAATTGAAGCGAGTCAAAAAATATGAGGTGACGGGGGACGCTAAACATGTTTACTTTTATGTGGCCCTATATAAAGCTCTAAGCACTAATAATCGATTGTTAAACAATTACTTCAATAAACTTCAACATCATTTCCGTTTTACACAAAGGAAATCGATATCATCAATTCCAATCAGTACGTGTTCAATGTTTTCACCAGTAGACCTAATGTCACATTGTGTGAGCCGTATTTAGTCTAAGACTAAAATACCCTAGGTGTTGTTGTGGTGTGTGGTGGGTGTTTTTTTTTGGTGAGGGGGGGGGGGGGTATTTTACAGTATTTTGGTCGCAAGCCACAGCACTCTGCTTTTCACAGCGCACCCAAAATAGTAATTAATTTATTTTGATAAATTAGATTATTTATAGGACAATGTAGCTTCACTTTACCAATCATCCACCTATACGCCACCTAATCGGCCCTCTTACTCTCCCGAAACGGACAACAAGAAGTGAAGTCACATAAGGACTGGTCCCAAGTCTATCTCGTACACGACGGTCTTACAGTTTTCAATTCCGGCAGTCGCAAACCCTCTGAACAGGAATCACGCGAGAATTTACGAGGATTTATAAGCCGTCGTGTATATAGTCTATAGAAAATCGCTACAATACAAGACGGGAGTGTACAGTATAATAGTCACTCCCTTTATACACACGCAAAATTGTGAATTACCACTAACTGAAAACTTTACTTGGCACGGACCAGTTACCCCATCAGTGGGGCAAATGGTCCTATATGTTCCAACGGTTAGAATACACAGACATCAGTGAATGACAACACGGAAACTAGGCAGTATTTTCTTTAAAAAACACATTTCCATATTATTTAACATGTAAAAAGGATACATGTCTCATGAAACCCATGTTTTATACAGTTTTTGTGGTTAACGTGTAAATGGCAGTATACTAATGGTGTACAAATATAGCGAAATTTTCGACTGCACATTTATGAGATAAAACGGTATGAACCTAGTTAAATGGTTACATTGTTGGGATATTCAGATGCCCCATACATTTGTCTATATATACCCCTTTCTGTAATGATTTTATTTACTTCATAAAATCACCTTTAAGTACTTATAATAAACCATCTTGATATTTAGCCAACTTTTCATGTTAAAGGGAAGTTAGTCAATATGACAATGATGACCCAACGGTTAATAAAATGATATACACAAAAAGCAGTGGATAAAATACATAAATCATGATATTTTGTCATTGCAAATACCTACAGACACCATTCAAAATATAATAAAGATGTAATTCATAATACCGAGGTTTTAAACCACTCTAAAGCAATTTCATGTCATTTGTAATCCTTCAATAGCCGAAATAGTGGTATTAGATATAAAATTCCCCAAAATGTCTAAGAACTAGAAAGAATGTGAATTATTTCATATTCTATTCACATTTCGATATCGAGTCATGTTTTATTGACACTAACAACTATTTTTCAAAATGAATTTTACAATTTTGATTAAGTTTTTGCAGGCGGACCAGTTGCCCCATACCCCTTCGAACCACTTGCCCCAACAAATGACTTAGCACTTTTCTGATAACATTTAAATGTACTCGAGCTCTTTGTTATTTGCAAATTCATAAACTAATAACTCTACCAAATGAATACCCGTTATAAGTGATTTAAGTTGAAGCATTCCTTAAATGGTAATATTGATCGCAATCCAAACCACCAATGTCCCAACTTAGCAATGTCCGCCATTTTACGGTCATTTCAACCACAACCTATGGTTTTAATCATATTTCGGAAAGTCCATAAGCACACTACAATATAGCACCCATCAAATGCAATATGCACCTAGCATCTTTAAGACGACTGTAATGCATGTATATATTTACTGTTGTATATCTGTCAATCATATAAAGTACATTAAATATGATCTAAACCCATCTTCATATATCGCCCATACTATCTGCGAATTTTCAATCAGTCCTTCAAGGAGGTGGCTTCAAAGATCTGGAGAATATCACATGTGTTAATACCCTAAAGTTCCAAATGTTTTGGATTTAGAAGGTAAGGATATGTCAAGTTTCAACAAAATTCGTACTGTTCAAAAGAAAGCAGTATGCCCATACAATTACAAAATCCTTCCTTTCGGACCACTTGCCCCACGGACCAGTTGCCCCATATTCCCCTAAATGTCTAGATATGGTAAATTAGGCTTTCACGAAATAAAGAGGAATCAACGCAAAAATTGGTAGAATTGGAATGAAATTGTGAATGTAATTCATAAAATTGAAATAAAGCCAAAGCTACTCCCACATTAAAGGGGCATTAAGAGACAGTCTGTTAAGAGATGTGGTGGAGGCAGCGCCCTCAATTACAAAATTTAAATTGTTTATTTTTACAATTGTATTACATGTACATGTATGAACTTACACCTACAAGGATTAAGAAAAATCAGCCCTTTTTGTACAACAAAACGACGCGTCGATTGATGCTCGTAGAGCCGCAAGTAGCATTTTACGTTCGACGACAGTTTCCCCCTGCAGTAGGCCTACGCGTGATACATAAACGCGAACCATATTTGCATAGAGGGCGTTTTTCAATAGATAGCGATGATATGATTTAATCAAGTTTTGCTGTGTTTTTGTTAGTAGAACCAACAATAATGGCAATTTTTTATGTTCATCTTGAAATCTGAAGTACATTTTTAAACATTTAAAATTTTCAACACAACTTAATGTCCCTTTAAAATGGCGATATCGAAGGAATGTAAGCTACCTTAAACCAATAACATTTGAAAACAATAGTGGCTTGTTAACCATTCATGAGTTTCGTGAGAATATCGATTAACTTCAGGTAATTTTCTTCAAATTGCCCACTTGTGTTGTTAAAATATGACTCCTTAAAAAGTCGGCTCTATCAATTGACACTGACAGAGTGAGACGGTCGGTAAACACCTTTGATGTTGGCGTTCTCGACCGTCATTTGTAGGAGAGGCAAGAAGTGGTGCATTTGGACCAAATGTATTCAATTCGGGTGAGGGAGGGGGTGGCTGGGGGAAATGAGTAGGTGGTACAAAGTTTGAATTTGTCAAAAGGGGACCAAAAAGATTAGTAGTTCTCAAGAAGGGTAAAAAAAGGAGACATAATTGACCGGCCTATTATCCAAATTGCCAAATCTTCCACTATGCCCTGGCTATGTTATTATGTTATTACTCGAGATACAGTGTATCCTGTATGAGTTTGTTAGCCTAACCCCACTAGACCATACAAAATCATCCAAAATAAAACTATCTCCACGCGCGTGCTGCTGCATTGGCTCGATTACGTCACCTACCGCAGGCATATGTGGCCGCATGTGCGCTGGGGAGTTAGCTCAGTTGATAGGGGCACAGACTTGGGTGCGAATGGTCCCGGGATCGACTCCCGGGGGGTGCCCGGTGATTTTTCGGGTTAAAAAAATTGTACTTTTTCCCCCTCCCCCGATACACGCAAAAACATAGCCGTGGGAGTTAGGGTTAATTAACACGATTTTTCAATGTTCCATAACCCTAACCCCACTAGACCATACAAAATCATCCAAAATAAAACTATCTCCACGCGCGTGCTGCTGCATTGGCTCGATTACGTCACCTACCGCAGGCATATGTGGCCACGAAGTTTGTGGCCGCATGTGCGCTGGGGAGTTAGCTCAGTTGATAGGGGCACAGACTTGGGTGCGAATGGTCCCGGGATCGACTCCCGGGGGGTGCCCGGTAATTTTTCGGGTTAAAAAAATGGTACTTTTTCCCCCTCCCCCCGATACACGCAAAAACATAGCCGTGGGAGTTAGGGTTAAACAAATATACGGTGATAGCAGAATATAACAGCCACAGAGACATGTCGTCAACAGTGGACTACTTTTAGGGCAAACACCATGAGGAGCACATACAATATACAGTGATAGCAGAAGATTAGTGCAACAGAGAGACTCGTAATACCACAGCAAACCCAAGGTAGAGCAAATACAATATACAGTGATAACAAAATATAGGAGCAAAAGAAACCGTCAACAGTGGAGTACCACCGACAAATACCGTGAGGAGCCCTTACAATAAACAATAAAGTACCGAGGCATCACCGTGTGGAGCACATACAATACCAATAATAGCATGACTTGGGAGCACCAATGAAATGTCTTCAACAGTGGACTTCCATGGCCAAAACACAATGCAGAGAATATAAAATATACAGTGATATAGCAGAAGATAGGCGAAACGGGGAGATATCTTCAACAGTTATTAGAATACCACGGCAAAAACAACGTGCAGCACTTAAAATATACAATGATAACAGGAGATGGGAGCAATAGAAAGATATCTTCAACAGTAGATTACCACGAGCAAAAACAATGTGGAGACATTATACACTGATAACAGAAGTTGGGAGCTACAGCTAAACATCATCAACAGTGGATACCACAGGTAAACACAATGAAGAGCACATGAACTATACAGTGACAGCAAAACATGAACCACACAGAGACGTTTTCAACAGTGGAGTACCACAAGCAAACACCATACCACAGGCAAACACAATGTGGAGCACATACGATAAACAATGCTAGCAAAAGAGGGGCAACAGAGAACATCTTTAACAGTGCACCACCACGATCAAGGACAATCTGGAGCATATAAGCTATATGGTATAGTAAAGATGGGAGCAACAGATAGACTTCATCAACAGAGGACTACCGTTGGCACACCCCATGTGAAGCCACAGACCTACAATATATCGTGCTAGTCGAAGATGGGAGCAACAGAAAGGCGTCTTCAACAGTGGACTACCATAGGCAAACGCCATATGAGGAGTAGGCTACATATATTATACAGTGATAGCAGAATATGGCAGCAACAGAGAGACGTCGTCAACAGTGGACTATCGCGAACAAACACCATGAAGAGCACATAACACACTGATAGCAAAAGAAGGCAGCAATAAAGAGACGTCGTCAACAGTCGACTTCCATGCGTGGGTAAACACCCCATGGAGCACATATATTATACAGTGATAGCAAAGGATGGGAATAAACATGTCTCCGACAGTGGACTACCGTGGACAAACACCATGCGGAAAATATAAATACAATGATAGCAGAAAATAAGAGTACCATATAGACGATATCAACAGTGGACTGCCATATGGGCAAACACCATGTGAAGCACATACAATACACCGTGATAGCAGAAGATGGCACAAGAGCATGAAGTTTCATGAATCAGTAGATGAAGGGGTGACCTGCAAAACCAATGACGCCAAAAACAAGCATCAGTAAATAGGAGTAGAAGAGTGGACTATATAACGATGCTGGTCCACTGGAGTACCACTTCGTCCACGCTGTATACTCAAAGTTCACCACAGACGTAGTAGTGTTCCAATGACCATCATCAATATAACAGCACACAATTTTTTACGCCGCCAGCTTAGGAGATGAAGAAGTCGTCCACATAACAGGTAAATATACAGCCATGTTTAAAATATGTCATCACTATCTTCAGTTGCCCATCCATTCTAAGGCGCTACTATAATACTATTGCTATGTAATATTCAGGTACTTCCATTCTTCAAATACGAATACTTAAAGACATTAATCCTTTACATATAAATCTGTTTCACATTTATGAAGCCTATTTGTAGTGCCGTAAATAATCGTATATATATATCTTCCAAAAATATATCAACAGGCAGTTGACTTCAACATAAACAACTATATAATACACCAACCAACAAGACCCAGCTAGGTTTTGTCCAAAATCATTTGACCATTCAAATCCACCAACCGCCAAACCCGAGAACCGCGAAAGCCGAGAACCGCTCTAGTTTCATATGCTTTTCAGCATGTTTATTTCAACATTACACGGTATATCATGTTTACATTTGATATCATAATACATGTTTAGATTGTTGTATATCTTCATCTTTTAAATCAATTCTTCCAGAGTTTTCTAATTTTAAGTTCTAAATATAAGACACTTAGTAAATCAGGATGTTTTCCATATCTGTATTTACTAATAGCTGATTTGGCAACACTAATACACGTATTAATGATATTAATTTTCTTATTATCATCGTGGTAGCCAAACAATACATCTTTTTGCAATATCTTTATGTCTAGATTATACTGTTGCAAAAGTATTCTTTCAGTCTCTTTCCATATTATTTTGATTTTCTTACAGCTATAAAAGAAATGTTCAATGTAATCTATTTCGTTACAAGTTTCACAGATATCATTTTCTTCCTTCTTTATTTTCTTAAGAAATACTTTTGTTGGATAAATGTTGCTAACGATTTTCCAGTTTAATGTATTTAGTCGTGGCTCTTTGATGTCTTGAACAAGTGTTTTCCAAATAATGGACCAATCGAAATTTATATTATCAAGCTTATTTTCCCAGAAATGTTGACATCTTGGTTTCAATGATATCTGTGATTGCATTGCTATTCTGTACAGTTTTGTTGTACATTTAGATAATTTAACAAAGGCTTCTCCATAATTAAAATTTACGTCATAGATATTGTTTAAAGAATCTGTAGATGTTTTCCACGTATGTGGCATTGCTTGTCTTAAAGCTATGTATTTCAACACAAAACTACCATCATTTTTTTAAAATGACATTTCAGCTCCTCCATTGACTTAAATTCCCTATTTTGGTTATACAATTTTGAGACGTACATTATACCCTTCTTTGCCCATTCCTTAAAATATAATGTTTTACCTCTACTAGTTATACATTCATTATTCCAAATAACCTGATTTTCCCACTTTTCTACTTGATCTATGTTCTGGGAACATTTTGTTAAAAACCAAGCCTTAATCAAATTACTATAAAACATGGGTAACTTATATATCTTTGACTTAAATAATTCGTTCATACTTTCTAAAGTACAGTTGCAGTTTAAAATATTGAGACCCAAGTATGTTTCACTTAATAAATGTAGTGGAATCATTTTCCATGCATCTTTTTTGGGAGACATCAGCTTTTTTAACCAAGAAATCTTTAACGAATCTAAAAATATTTAAAGTTCAGCATTTGTAGACCGCCATTTCCATAATCATTGGATAAGGTTGCTCTTTTTACTTTTTCTGAGCGTCCCTATACAAATTTGAAAAATAAGCTATTTATTCGGTTTATAAACACTTGAGGTAAGTCTGTTATTGAACCTATATGGTCGAATCCAACGAAAAGTGTCCACGGCTAGATTTTCAGGGTCCAGTTTCAAAATGCTTCGATCTCTTTTTCCTTTTCCCCACTCAAAGTCAACATATCAAGCTTGTATGGAAAAAAAGTGCCATCACTAATCTCTCCAATTGACCACGTGGCGGAATGATGAAGTTGAAGGTACACTTCTCAATGTTACCTACAAATACAAGTACCATATTTTGATTAAGTGATGATTATTCCACCTATTTACATATTGCATTCAAATTTGTGATTGTATTGTATTCAGAAGATGCTAATGCTGATAGAAAGTGGACATATTTGTACAGGTACTCATTTTTTTTTACATTTTAGATTCACACAGTTAGGTAGCATTTTCAGGCTCTCAATACTTTGAAACATGAGGTTGAGTCACTTTGTATACTTTCACCAAGATGATTTGAATGAACATTTGTTTTCATGTACCTCAAAGAGGGGGAATGACCCTTTCTGGAAAATTTAGAATTTTAAGCATGCGCCAGAAACTTAAGTACATAGAGGAATGTGGACATTTTGTATTCGTAGGTAACAGTTAATGTATACGTAGGTATAAGAGAAGTAAAACTGTAATAAATTCATGTTGTACTTAATTTATGCTGCATTTTGGGGGTGAAATGATCATGCAGGGTTGTTAACAATATTTGTTTTTAAATAAACATGTTAAAACATGTTTAAATCCTAATATTATGGACATATTCCCCAATAGTTTACTTTAAATAGATACTATAATTTTAATTTAATGTTGAAAACATATACCATTTCTAACTCTCAGTTGTGATTTTGAATAGGTTTATTAAGAACAAAATATCAGGCAACAATTTTAAGCATTCCTATAAGAGAAAAACATGTTAAGACTTAAAGCACGGTAGCTAATATTGCAATAATCAAAGTATTCGTAGGTAACACATTTGTTCTCAACTTTAACTTCGTTGACTAAGAACGGTTGGATTCTTTGATTTTACATATGTTTAAGAGGCAAAATTGTACTCGACGTAGTTTTTATGCCCTGAATTGCGTGTGAGGGTGAATGTCGTACAGCAAAATAAAAAGGTGTCTTGCTTGACGTTAAAAGTTGATAATATAAGAATGTGCGCTCAGCACTGCTTTTACAAAGCAATCAGAATTGCGTAATATTCAACATATTTGAATAAAAAGCAAGATTAACCAAATAAACATTAAAAATTATATAAAACTATGTTCCTTCTTCTAAGATATAAAAGAAAACATCCTAAACATCAATAAACTCACTAGGCCTATACTGTTAGTATTATTGATCATCTAATTTGGTTAAGGAATGTTGATTAAAATTAATTTACACATGATAATTACGGCAGAAAATGTTTTATTATGCTAACGTATCTGATCATCTAATTTTGTAAGTGTCTTTCTTGCTTGACTTTCAATTATTAAGAATGTGCGTTTAACTTCTACAAAACAGTCAGAAGTGTGTAATATTTAACATCTGATACAAGGCAAGATGATGACAACATACATATCGTACTGGGTTAAAATTTCGTAAAGGTATAGTTAAACAATCACTTAACTCGCTAGTATAATATTCTTACTCATCTCATTTGGTAAAAAGCATGTTCATCATTAAAACTAAACATAATGAAATATTAAGCATATAGAAACATTTTAAGTAAGATACCTCTGATCATTCAGCCTTGTAATCTCTACTTAACAAGTTTAGTGGATCTTGTTGTATTCTTTGTGTAGTTAGTTCTTCATCTCTCTCTTGTCACGAGAATGAATATCTAGTAGAACAGAATTACTCTTTGTTTATTATAGGACATTTTAGAATGTTAAGAATGAACGTTTCAGTTTCCGTGTGAATCCAAAGTATTGGATCGAATCAACTATTGAACATTTCCTCGAGCCATCATTAATTAGAAAGCAAGTGGTTTTCTTTTAGCAAACGGTTTAATTTGCCTGTAATTCATAATCTTGAATGTCAGGTTATTTGTTTTAAGCAATAAAACAACCGGTTGTCTTCCTCAATTTGTTCTAAATGAAGGAGGCAAGTGAGTCTTCTAGCAGTTATCATTTTGAATAGCTGTTTTAAACACGAAAGCCAGATCGCTTTTTAATTCATTTAATATATACTTTGAAATAATTTCATATCAGACCTTATATTATATATATAATTTTAATACGAGCCGAACATGTTCAAAGTCTAGAATATTCAAATGTCGTGCATTTCAGTCCACAGCGCGCGGAATAAAGCACATACAACTTACAGCAAGACATCCAGTTGTCAGATTAGAATTAAGATATAATTTCCTAGTTTGGAATTTGTATCATTCTAAAAGTCGTACATAGTAAGTTTTTATCGAGTTTCAACCGGAGGCAGATTCCGTTTGACATAGAATCACCAATATGAAATATTTTGTCAGATGTAGACAAAATAGGAATTTTATGTTTAAAAATTCAATGTTGTTTGATTTAAAAACACTAATCTAATAGGTTTTGCCACGACAGAGATATTGTCAGGCATGATGATTTTCTTTTAAATCAACCACTGCTTAGTTCAATTACACTAATTAATGAATGAGACTGAAATCAGTTAGGCCTACCCTTGATTACCTCCCACCTTTAAAAAAAAGGGAAAATGTTTTACTAAATTTCTTGTTCACTTAAAATACGTTTCGGTGACATTACACAACCTGCCCGAGCAAAAATGAAGCAAGTTATTTTATATTTGTGACACATGAATTCCATTTTCAAATACAACTACAATAATGGCCAATATTATGTACCTCAGTAGTCACTTCTCTGCAATTCCAGAGGAAGTTGGTTAACTACGTATACATCATATCGACAAGCTGGTTTAAAACAATATTACGCACCAAACGATATTATTCCCGTCTTATACATTCCTGCTAAATATTTACATAATATAAGGTGCGAATGAAAGCGAAAAACAATACAGGAATTGTACCATGCTCATTAACTAATATATAGGTTACCTACGAATACAAAATGGAATATGAGAAAATTGATTATGAAGCCGAAATTTCATGGATATTATGACTAAATGTACCCATTTTAAGACGATCAACGTGTAATCTATGGATATAAATAACATTCATTCACTCTAACTCCAACAAAAAATATGTTCTCGGCAAAACCAGTGTGATTGCACCATGCATTTTATTTAAATTAACACCTCCTATTTTCATTTAATAAGGGAATATTAATTTTTTCCCTCCAAATATAAATATAATAATATATCCAGTCAGATTGTATGATTGCGCACTGCTTGTATGTAAAATAAAATCATTTAGGGCCAATATGCACCGTGTATATTATTGAATGTTGCCTACATATACATGTTACCTCCGAATACAACATGAAGTCGATGCACGAGAAGCTGTTCCTGATTATTTATATAAACATTAATCACCCCATTGCGATTTAAATCAACTGTCAGAGGATGTCTTTGCGTGAATAACATAAACAACTACACTAACAGGAGTAACAAGATTGAGACATAGGGAGGCTATATTCAATCAACTTTTAAGACAACAACAAATTATTGATGCACTTGTACGCAAACTACAGAATTTTGTGAAAAGTTACTTACAAAAGCTGAAAGATTGATGCAAAACTTCTCTGTGGCTTGCCGAACGCAGCACACATTTCTACTTTATTCCAGTCGATACAAGTATGTAACAACAGAGGGAATAACCACGGTATCGTTATTTGTATTTGAAGGTAAAAGTTCATATTTCAAATTTGCCTACGAATACAGCCTTTTATTGCTGATATTTCAAAAAATGTTGCCTTCAAAATGATAAAACTTGGCATACATGTACATTGTATCATACTTCGCTTATTCTATAGATATCATTCACTAATCTGTGTTTATATTAAAATGGCAGTGTTTTAAATAGGTATTCGGAGGTAATGCATTTTTTTTACCAAACCGATCGTTTCCGCTTTTAAAATTTCTAACAGCTTTATCAAAAAATCGACTTGAATGTGGACAATGCATTTAAGTATTTAACATATTTAGGTGTCCTTACAGCACAAATTACACTACCTCAGGCGAATTCTTCCCCGAAAGTGAGATTTAACAAAACATGTATTGGTAGGTAACGTCAAAACTTACCACAGCCAAAAAAATCACAACAATTCAGGGGATTAATCAAAAGTAACAAAAATTACAAGAGGCATTCTTGAGATATCCACCAATCAAACAGGTAAAATTATTTCCGCTTAAGCTCGTTTTCATCTAAACGGTTATATGTCTAAAATAAAACCTTCACAACTATTTTGTAAAAAGGGTGAAAAATAGCAGGTTTATTGCTCGCATATACGCCCAATTGTGCATAGAAGTTAGTCATATTATATATGGCGCAAAGCGTCTCATCGAGACGGATACGTATAACACCAAAAAAAAATAGTCAAGATATAGATTAATTTATTATAGGCCTGAACATCACGTGTACACTTTTCGTTGAATTCGACCATATACGTAAATTTAGATGCCAAAAGACTTTTTACACCATCATCATTACTGCTCAGTGCTCAATCCCCAATCCCTTATTAAAACATCTCGTGTTCAATAACTTCAATAGTTTACCCATCTTATAACCCACTTATACACTTTGAGGCGTTACCCGCCTGTCGGACGGGTACCTTTGCATTGCATCTTCACCCGCCCGACACGAAAGTTACCCGCTACGGGCGGGCGGGCGGGTCTTATTTCCACCCCTGCCTGAATGCAACAAGCTCTTCTAATAGTATGCACACTGGCATGGTTTGTCTTTGATATGAATTCTCTCATGACTGGTCTTCTCATCTGACTGAGAAACGCTCTTAACACAAACACATGTACATTGGATGCATGGGTTTCTCTTTGGTATGAGTTTTTTCATGATTGGTTTTGTTACAAGACTGAGAAAAGCTCTTATCACAGTATGCACATTGGTAGGGTTTCTCTTAATAGTATGAATCCTTTCATGAATGGTTTTGTGAGTAAACTGAGAAAAGCTCTTATTACAGTGTGCTCATAGGTATGGTTTCTCTTTCGTATGAATCCTTTCATGACGGATCTTATCATATGACTGGGAAAAGCTCTTAGCACAGTATGCACATTGGTAGGGTTTCTCTTCGGTATGAATCCTCTCATGACAGGTCTTATCACCTGACCGAGAGAAGGTCTTATCACAGTATGCGCATTGGTATGGTTTCTCTTAATAGTATGAATCCTTTCATGAATAGTTTTGTGAATAAACTGAGAAAAGCTCTTATTACAGTATGCTCATTGGTATGGTTTCTCTTTCGTATGAATCCTTTCGTGACGGGTCTTATCATATGACTGGGAAAAGCTCTTAGCACAGTATGCACATTGGTAGGGTTTCTCTTCGGTATGAATCCTTTCATGTCTGGTTTTGTTAGACGACTGAGAAAAACTCTTGTCACAGTATGCACATTGGTAGGGTTTCTCTTCGGTATGAATCCTCTCATGACAGGACTTATCACCTGACCGAGAGAAGGTCTTATCACAGTATGCGCATTGGTAGGGTTTCTCTTTGGTATGAATCCTTTCATGAATGGTCTTCTCATTTGACTGGGAAAAACTCTTCTCACAGTATGCACATTGGTAGGGTTTCTCTTCGGTATGAATCCTTTCATGACAGGTCTTATCACCTGACCGAGAGAAGGTCTTATCACAGTATGCACATTGGTAGGGTTTCTCTTCGGTATGAATCCTTTCATGACAGGTTTTATCACCTGACCGGGAGAAGGTCTTATCACAGTATGCGCATTGGTAGGGTTTCTCTTTGGTATGAATCATTTCATGTCTGGTTTTGAGAGTAGACTGAGAAAAACTCTTTTCACAGTATGCACATTGGTGGGGTTTCTCTTCGTTATGAATCCTTTCATGACAGGTCTTATCACCTGACCGAGAAAAGGTCTTATCACAATATGCACATTGGTAGGGTTTCTCTTTTATATGAATCCTTTCATGACAGGTCTTATCACCTGACCGAGAGAAGTTCATATCACAGTATGCACATTGGTAGGGTTTCCCTTTGGTATGAATTTTTTCATGACTGGTCTTATCACCCGACCGAGAAAAGGTCTTATCACAGTATGCACATTGGTATGGTTTCTCTTTGGTATGAATCCTCTCATGACAGGTCTTATCACCTGACCGAGAGAAGGTCTTATCACAGTATGCGCATTGGTAGGGTTTCTCTTTGGTATGAATCCTTTCATGAATGGTCTTCTCATTTGACTGGGAAAAGCTCTTGGCACAGTATGCACATTGGTAGGGTTTCTCTTTGGTATGAATCCTTTCATGTATGGTTTTCTGAGTAGACCGAGGAAAACTCTTCTCACAGTATGCACATTGGTAGGGTTTCACTTTAGTATGAATCTTTTCATGACTGGTTTTGTTACAAGACTGAGAAAAGCTCTTGGCACAGTATGCACATTGGTAGGGTTTCTCTTTGGTATGAATCCTTTCATGTATGGTTTTATGAGTAGACTGAGAAAAAGTCTTGTCACAGTATGCACATTGGTAGGGTTTCTCTTTGGTATGACTCCTTTCATGGCGGGTCTTCGCATGTGACAGAGAAAAGCTCTTTGCACAGTATGCACATTGGTAGGGTTTCTCTTTGGTATGAATCCTTTCATGACTGGTCTTGCGACTTGGATGAGAAAAACTCTTCTCACAGTATACACATTGGTAGGGTTTCTCTTTGGTGTGAATCCTTTCATGACTGGTCTTGCGACTTGGATGAGGAAAACTCTTCTCACAGTATGCACATTGGTAGGGTTTCTTTTTGGTATGAATCCTTTCATATCTGCTTGGAAGTGACTTTTTTGTCATCCTAAATGACATCTGATGATCCTGCTGTGTTATAGCTGCACCTTTCGGCCAGTACCAATGTAGTTTCCTTCTATGACATCGTAGATGTTTCTTATATTTGTCAAAATTACTATAAAACACTCTATAAGTGCAATATTTACAGGCAAACGGCATCAGTTCTTTTCCAATTAGGTCTATCATAGCGACAATTCGGGCAATTTTTCCTGAAATATAAAACAGAAAATAAAACATGAAGATAAGATTAATATATTTCTGGAGAGACAGCCAAGAATTCTACAAACTGATTGTATGTTGATTTGTGTTACTTTGAGCATGCTTTGAGCATATAGGTTCAAAAGCAGTTCAGGGAGTGTGAATTAAATGTTGATACATGTCACATGGAGTGGAACCTATTTAATCAACGCATAGGGGCCTTCAGATATAATTTGTTTTACCAGGAATTTGCGTTATCTTACGTTTACTCGCTGAAATGTAACTGAAGCTGGGTGTGTCGAGAGGTTTTACTCTTTCGGAATCAACTCAACTCGGATTTTGGTTTCAGAATTAATGATGCAGATGTCTCTATAGTCCATTCGTGTACCTCAGCTAGTTTACTAATAAAATAAAGGCAATCTACTACGACGACGGCAGGAGTGACCGGACCCCCTAAGGCCAAAAAAAAAATGTTTGTTTGTCCACGTCCGATCGACCGTGTACCTTGCATTAAGGTGCGGGATTGTAAGTTACAATACCGCACGGGATTGTTATGCGTCGTTCTTTAAAAAACTACCACACTCAATGCATCATGTGTCAGGTGAATACACAAAAGTTACAATACCGCACCTAACTCGTACCTTGGTGCCGACCGTATTATTTTTTATTTTCTATTATTTTTTTTAAATAACTTTTTGAGCAATTTAAATGGCCAAACGGAACGTTTTATTCCTGATTTCGCACGCTATAATGAATCTGGTCTTTATAAACACCATCCCCAATGCGCAGAACCTGCTTAGGAGCAGTGGCGTAGCCAAGGGGGGGCAAGGGGGGGCAAGGGGGGGCAGCTGCCCCCCCTGTGGGGTTCTCTGCCCCCCCTGTTGCCCCCCCTGTGGGAAATGTCAGTTGAAATAATTTGGGACTAACCTATTCACAACACAAGGAAATTCAATCCTCAATTTGGTTGTTGCCCCCCCACCAAAACTCCCGGCCCCCCCTTTGCCCCCCCCACTGAGAAAAACCTGGCTACGCCACTGCTTAGGAGTATAATGATCCATATCCAGAAGTATCAAAATAATTCATACTGAATAACAACGCCATCGGGAATGCCAGTCGTATATTGGTATTTATAAAAAAAACCATGATTTTCAGAGAGCGCAGTTAGTCAATCAGAGGCTTAATCCACATCTGTGGAACTATGCCTTTCGAGATGAGTTGCGAGCACATGTTATTGACATTACGTCACTCGTTACTCGTACCGTTCCGGAAAATTGAAGTAAAATTTGTGATTGGACAAATTGTCACACGCATGCGTAAGGATAATTTTCGTAGCAATCTAATAGCGCTAATTGCACTTGATTAGCGTTGTAATCGCTAAAGTGCAATTTCTGAAGATGAACCAAGTCTAGGAGTCGCGCAATTAGCGCTAATAGCGCTAATTAATAGCGCTAATTGCACTTGATTAGCGTTGTATCGCTAAAGTGCAATTTCTGAAGATGAACCAAGTCTTGGAGTCGCGCAATTAGCGCTAATAGCGCTAATTGCACTTGATTAGCGGTCTTGCGCTAATAACGCTAATTGCACTTGGTTAGCACTCTGCCGCAATTAGCGCGATATCCCGTGTTTTTAGCGTTGTAAGCGCTAAAGTGCAATTTCTGAAGATGAACCAAGTCTAGGAGTCGCGCAATTAGCGCTATTGCACTTGATTAGCGTTGTAATCGCTAAAGTGCAATTTCTGAAGATGAACCAAGTCTTGGAGTCGCGCAATTAGCGCTAATAGCGCTAATAGCGCTAATTGCACTTGATTAGCGGTCTTGCGCTAATAACGCTAATTGCACTTGGTTAGCACTCTGCCGCAATTAGCGCGATATCCCGTGTAGCTAGCGTTGTAAGCGCTAAAGTGCAATTTCTGAAGATGAACCAAGTATAGGAGTCGCGCAATTAGCGCTAATAGCGCTAATGGCGCTAATTGCACTTGACTAGCGTTGTAATCGCTAAAGTGCAATTTCTGTAGATGAACCAAGTCTTGGAGTCGCGCAATTAGCGCTAATAGCACTTGATTAGCGGTCTTGCGCTAATAACGCTAATTGCACTTGGTTATAGCACTCTGCCGCAATTAGCGCGATATCCCGTGTTCCTAACGTTGTAAGCGCTAAAGTGCAATTTCTGAAGATGAACCAAATCTAGGAGTCGCGCAATTAGCGCTAATAGCGCTAATTGCACTTGATTAGCGGTCTTGCGCTAATAACGCTAATTGCACTTGGTTAGCACTCTGCCGCAATTAGCGCAATTAGCGCGATATCCTGTGTTCCTAGCGTTGTAAGCGCTAAAGTGCAATTTCTGAAGATGAACCAAGTCTAGGAGTCGCGCAATTAGCGCTAATTAGCGCTAATTGCACTTGATTCGCGGTCTTGCGCTAATAACGCTAATTGCACTTGGTTAGCACTCTGCCGCAATTAGCGCTATCCCGTGTTCCTAGCGTTGTAAGCACTAAAGTGCAATTTCTGAAGATGAACCAAGTCTAGGAGTCGCGCAATTAGCGCTAATAGCGCTAATTGCACTTGATTAGCGTTGTAATCGCTAAAGTGCAATTTCTGAAGATGAACCAAGTCTAGGAGTCGCGCAATTAGCGCTAATAGCGCTAATAGCGCTAATTGCACTTGATTAGTGGTCTTGCGCTAATAACGCTAATTGCACTTGATTAGCACTCTGGTGTGATTCGTGTGCCTCCGGAACCCTGCGGGGCTCTATATAAACATGCTCCGTTAACACAACCTTTTTAGAGACACCCTGTATAATTATGATTTGCTTTAGTGAAAAAAATAATGCATAATAGCGTTTTTAGCACTTACCTAACAAATTAGCGATAATAGCGTTTTTAACACCAGCGATGCTATTAGCGCTATTAGCGCTCATGGTGCAATTAGCGCTATTAGCGCTAATTGCGCGATGGCATCCCTCATTTTTTGAAAACTTATTTGATATCGTATAATAGCGTTTTTAGCACTTACTTGCAAAATTAGCGATAATAGCGTTTTTAGCGCTAATTTCGCTAATTAACACAGATGCTAACTCCCCGCGCTAAAGCGCTAAAAAGCCAATCCCGCACCTTCTACCGTATCGGCCAGTTACTAGGAATTTGTTCAATTTAGTCTTCATTTAACGTTTTTAAAATGACTTTTTCGGCCAATTTTCCAAGTTATTTATTGGTGGGGTACATCATTGATGTGAATATTTCCCCCGTTTCCGATCTGATCAGGTTTTATCTGACGTTTTTGATTGGCGACGATAGTTGCAGAATTCGGAAACCAATTACATTTTTATCGATAGTATATCAACATGTCGAAGTTTTCTTTTACGACATATCGATACAAAATGTTGTATCTATAACAGCACTACTTTCACGTATATATTTCTAACATAACTTCAACACTACGTTGTTTCACTTTACGGTAAATTTTCAATCATAATAAATGGCGGCGACCGACATGTTCATTTGGTTAGTTGAACAGTTGTAGGCCTAAGTATTAAAGTACAATTCTAACAAACTCATGAAAAAGAGTTCAATACTATCAAAGTGATGTGTTTTGTGTTTGGACGACTTCAATTCACAGTATTCATGCCGAATTTATATTCCCAAACACAATTTAAAATAAAAAAATAAAAAATAAAAAAGAATATCCGACCTACCGACCCTACCTTTTTCGGACCCTATGGACAAACAAACAATTTTCTTTTGGGCCTAACTTACAGGGGAAAAGCGCCGGACGCCGACGCCAACATACTCTGCAAATATCTTATCCCGTCCGCAACTTGTGTCCCAGGACCACAAATCTATTCCGTCATGATTATTTATTTGACTTGTAAGTTCGCCATGTGTCACCCGGAGGGGGGGGGGGGAGGGGGGGGGGGGGAGGGGGGGGGGGGGGGTCGTGTCAATGGACCACAACCTCAAAATAGGGTCGTTACTTAGGGTTAGGACTTAGGTTTATTGTTAAGCTAAAGTGACCATCCTTGCCTACCTCCCCCGACCACCAACCTCTGTGAGTGTTTTGACATACATTTGTTCATGAATATTATTTCAGCGGTGTCAAAATATCCGGGGGGGGGGGGGGTCTTCAACCAAAATCATATGGATGTACCTCCCAGACATTGAAATTCCGACTTTCAATACCTGCACAATGCAAAAATAACGCCCGATCGGTATAGGCCTACTTGGTGAAATGTCCGATCAATATACCCCTTGTTATATAGTAGGCCTACATGTACTTACAATAAACAGAAGGTAAGTAGAAAATTCAAAATTGGGTTCTCAAAAGTGTATTTTAACCAAAATTAGATTTTCAAAAGTGCAGTTTACCAATTCGCGGTTTATCATATAAAATTTCATGATTTTCTTAGTTTCGATATCATCATATCGAAACTAGGTGCTGAATTCGGAAGTTATGCTATCATTTTTCGTGCAGACTTTCGCGGCAAATCAGGCTCAACCCAGAAGCGCCGTTATTTGCTTAGTTGGCATGAAGGCGATGTCGGAATTGTATGACCTTTTGGATTTGGGCTATGTTGATGATTATCTTTACATTATTTGCTCATTTAGTATATATATCGATACATCTCTCAATGCCCCTTTAAGCTCCCCGGGTAGAACAATCCTGCTCACGCCTATGTATTGGTTTAACACGTAATCGCGAATACCCATTAAGATTATAAATTTCACATTTCTATATAGGTACAAAGTTCAAAGTTCAAAGTGTTTTATTGATATCACCAAACAAACAGGTATAATCAAAACAAAATACATAAAACATCAACTAAAGCTACGTTAAATATAACAATAACCTAATACTTAAAAATATAATATTTATTAATACTGTTAGAAAATAGACGCGATGTTAACATATAAATTCATCGTGTCTATATATCCAATGATTGTCGAGCCTCAAAAGCTTGTTTAACATATTTAATGACGGGTTGAATGCAGTCATAGTCAGAGACACCCATGATTGTTGTGAAAATCTCATTACTAGACATTGAATCTAAATTGTAAATGTCGGAGAGTTTACATAAGAGATCATCACGTAAGGTTGAGTAAAATGGGCATTTCATTATAAGATGAAATTCATCCTCAACCAAACTCAAATCACATAATTTACAGATTCTGTTCTGAGGTTGGATTTTGGGTGTAACATGTCTACCTTTCTCAATCATTAATGATTGAGCACTAATTCTTAATTTAGTGAAGATATTCCTAGTAGACCGGTTGAACATAACAACATAATTCTCAAGAGAAAACGATGTTTTGAAAAGACAATAAGACCTCAATTTAGCTTGAAAATTACAAATAGTCTTAGACCAAAGATGACTGTAAACAAGTTCCAGGTTAGAAGTAATAATTGTATTAAAATTACTTAGTGTAATGCAATTTGGTCTATTCCAGATATCTAATCTTTTAATGAGATCAAATAACCCTTTTATACCTGATGACCAAGAGAAAATACCTGTATCACATAGTTTACGATTATCAAGTAATGCATCTATAACAAGTGAACGACAACCCTTCATACATTTATCGTTTAAAGACCACCAATACTTAATCGCCAAACCAAGCATAGTGATGAGAATGGGAAATCTCCCTAATTCCCCTCTAACAGCATTATTGGTTGCTTTTTTATGAACACCCAAAATTAATTTGCAAACTTTAATATGTAAAGTTTCACTGGGTAATTTATCACAAACTGAGAGAAAGTTAGTATTATTAAGGGTTTTTAACAAATAAGGAGCCCAAACTTCACTTCCATAGCTTAATATAGGTTGAATCAAAGACGAAAATAACTTAATACTACAATTATACGAGGCATTACTTAAATTATGTCTTATTTTAAAATATGCCTTAGATGCCTTATCTTGAAGCCTCAGCATAGCTTTGGTAAAAGAACCGGACGGAACAAAAATAATACCTAAATAGCAATATTCAGAAGCAATTTTAAGGTTAGTATTGCCATAGTTAAATTGGTATTTATTCAAAATGTGACCTCTCTTATTAAAGATCATGATATTGGATTTATCAATGTTCACTACAAGTTTCCATTTTGAACAGTAATTATGCAATCTATCTAAGGCAAGCTGAAGCCCCTTAGAACTTTCTGAGAAAATGATTAAATCATCAGCATACATAAGACAAGAAATAGGTAAATCATTGATGTAAACCGGATCACAAGACAAGTCAAATATATCAGGTAGGTCGCTTAAAAAAATATTAAAAAACAAAGGACTTAGAATACAACCCTGTTTAACACCAACCGTAGTCTCAAACGAATCTGTTACTTTACCATCACATTTAACAGCAAATAAAACAGAACTATACATATTCTTAATAATGTTTAAAAATTTACCACCAATACCAATCTGAGTAAGTTTATATATCAAACCATTGCGCCACACTGTGTCAAACGCAGCAGAAAAATCAATGAAACATACATATAAATTTGATTGACCGGCACGATTAATGTATTTATCTATAAGAGATTTTAAAACTAAAATGTGATCACTTGTACGAGATCCTTTTCGAAAACCTATTTGATTTGGTGGGATGATATCATTATCATCAACAAATGTATTAATACGATTATATAAAACTAGACAAAACAATTTACACAAATTACTAGATACAGCAATACCTCTGTAATTCTTTGGAGTTGCCTTATCCCCTTTTTTATGGATGACAGTTAAGCTACTCAGTCTCCATGCTGAAGGAAATTTACCATTTTTAAGAATGATATTAAATAAATTAGTAAGCGGTAGTGCAAGCTTAGAAATACCGCTTTTTAACATCTCTGATCGAATACCATCCATACCGGCTGATTTACCTTTTTTCAAGAGACGTGCAGCTTCAATAACTTCAGATTGCGATATATTATAATCAAGTGTGTTGGTATCAAATGTATTATCGGAGTTACAAACAAAATCATTAATAAAATCCTCAAAATGATTATCAATATGAGGGAGATTTCTATTCATCAAGGCTAAGAAGTGGCTCCACCATTGTTTAGGTGAAATGGGGTTTTGAACAGTTTTCTTCTTATCACATAAATCCTCATAAATTGACCAAAAGGCTTTAGGATCCTTACTTTCTAAGTTATCTAACATCCGAAAGATATTATTACGAAAAGCATATTTTTTCGCATTTAACAGCTTAATATACTTTTTACGCATACTTCTATAATTATGCACCAATTCAATGTTACTCGGTTGTTTCTTAATAGAACGTGATAATGATCTCAATTTACGATAAAGCGTTTTACAATCATTATCATACCATTTTTTAGAAGTACTGACTTTTTTAATCTTATTAGTAGACTTCTTTTTCAAACCAGCCTTTTTACCAATGGAATCTAATAAATTGTAAAAACTATCGGCACAAAAATCAACAGAAATATCTGATTGTGTTGAATTAATAATAAAGGAATGAATATCAGATTTAACATCGGTACAATTGACAGCCCTACTCCACAAGTTTTCAATTTCTGGTGACCACATAAATTGATTAGGCATGTTGTTCAACTTGATAACATCATCAGAACAATTATTCTTAGAAGTACACCATTTGGATTTAAGAACACAAGATATCATACAATGTATGGAAAATGGTATTAGATCATGAACCTGAAAGTACTCAACCTCATCAAAAATGTCTTTGTCACATAACATATAATCAATAACACTTGGATTACCTCTATGACTAAAACATGTAAAATTACCATTTAGATCACCTAGTTTACGACCATTAACAATTCTCAAACCGCTACCTTTGCATAAACTTAAAAGTTGTTTACCATGCTTATCTGATATTCTAGAGTCGTGATTTTTTCTAGAAAGAATAGTATCAACAATATAATCTGAATGTACATTGATATATTTACAAGAATCGTTAGCAACAAAATCTGGATCTAAGTCCGTTCTAGCATTGAAGTCGCCCATTAAAATACAATTACCACCAGATGAGGAGAATTGTGCAATATCTTTTTCAATCAAAGTAAAGATATCATCTCTACGGTGACTATAGCTAGATGTTGAAGGACTGACATAAGTAATACAAATATAAATATCATTATGAAAACCAAAAAAATGCTTATTCAATTTAAGCCACATAAATTCAGAGTTAGTTGGCTTAAGAAATTTAACGCCCTTGAGTAACTGCAATCGTACACCAACAGCTAAACCACCAAATGCATGTGGAGCATTAAAAGAGCGTGGCCTATGATTTTGAAAAATATGATAACCATGTAAATCTATAATATCCGAAGTCTCACAATGAGTTTCAATTAGGCCAAAAATATCAAATTTGTTCAATATATTATGAACAGGGGCAAGTTCAATTTTAGAGGAACGGATATTTGCAATTCTAGAAAATAGTCCATCAATGTTCCATGCCCCGATACGAAGTGATGCATTTGAATAATTGAATGTTGATTTAAAGAACAATATAAATTATGTATCATACATGTATATATCAATTCAATTAGGCAGAAGTGTATAACCTTCTTCCTTTACCCAGATTCATTATTTGTTCTATTTTACATCTTAAGTTACTACAGAATACTCTAATACCTTCATCAGATAGATGATATCCATCTGATGCAATGAGATGATCATATGGTACCCCGTTTCGAGTGAAATTACTGTGGTCACAAAAATACAAGTTTGGATTTGAACCCTGAGAAATCCCACCTTTAAGTAGTGCATTGGCTATCTCCGTTAACGTGTTTAAATAAAGATTATCATTACGTGAAATGCCCAGTGAGATGATGAACTTAGTAGTACGGAATTTGGCGCTATAGTAATCTACTAATGAGTGAAGGTATGCGGCACATTGATTTGGGTTTTTGACTGTTTTTAATGTCATTAGTCAGTTCATGGATGACTATACAATCAGGAGCGGAGCTAATTTGCTCTAAACAGGTAGCCGCTTCATCAATAGTAAATGCCTGCATAATGGTGACATTTGCTTGAGGCACAAGTCTCTTCACATCAATAGAGGATAGGTGAGAATTACCAATGATGATTACCGACTAAATTAACTTATAACTAAATTAACTTATCCCAAAACCAATTGAGTCTTTTCTTTTCATTTTTGCAAGGTAAATAAATAACAGTTCAGTTCACTTCTTGAACATGGCGGGTAATTTTAAAGTAGTCACGGGTTTGCCTCGAAATGTTATACGCCTCAATTTTAATCCGAAATGGTAGAAAAGGATAGTCATAGGCAATAATATATAATACTTGACGATATTCTGACCTTATAGCCTATTATAGTTTTATTATTTACAGGGGAAATAACGGCATTTGAATAAGTATTAGGTATTTGTTAATACTTCGCTAATGGTATTCGAATCTGCCTTGATGGCCGAGTGGTTGAAGCCGTTGGCTTTTCGTAAAGTATATTTTTACCGTGCGTTCGAATCTCACTAGGGTCACTTTTTCTTTTGTCTTTATTTTTGTAACAAATGACGTTGTTTTATGAGTTAAACATTGGAAATTTAATTTATTCTATACAAATGCTTTTTTCCCTCTGAAACATTATGACATTTGAATTAATTGCAATTTAATATTGGAGAAATGTACGGCTTTTCGGCGCGGCGCGGCGACGGCGGATCCCGATGTTTTTGTTGTTGTTGTGTGTTGCCGGTGTGTTCTTACGATACCAGCACGTGACCAGGAGTCTTGCCACAATGCTTTTTTGTGACCGGCATCTTCTGATCATACCAATTCACGAATATGCGCCACCTACGAATGATATCGCCAGTCCATCTCGAATTGCCCATTCTGCTGCGCGGAACACACCAGTGCAAGACATTAGGCATACGTTAACGCTTTCCATGCGGCTATAGTTTTACCATACAACAGATGTTTCATAAACCTTTCACAAAGTCTTATCTCAAGAATTACTGAACCAATACTAGGCATGTTTGTACTTATTTTGACGCAAATATGGTGATGAAATTCAACAATTCTGATGATTTTGAATCATTGTGTAAAATATGGGAAATGTCGTTTGCATACGCCTGCCGCGTTAACAGCTAGAATATTATTTGGTTTCTTTATCCAATGTTAGACTGAAAGCCCAAGAAGCAATATGTCAATTATAGTGGACAGGGCTAACCTTTGACCTCATGAAACTAATATTAGATTATATTTCCTTGTATGAAAACTGTTTTGATTCGATCGATGTATTGTGCGTAGGACCAATAGGAGAAAGCATAACGCAAAACCATGACAATGTTGCTCCTTATGATCTTTTGAATTTCTTATTTACTATACAGCATGAGCATTGTCATCATCTCATGACCCATATTTCGACCAGCGCCATCTATCGACCATCTTGAGCTCAGATAAAGCCTTACGTCAACCGTGACCGTCCACAGTTAGGTGTGTGTCGGCTGTGTCCACGGTTGAAGGTGTTTTAACACATTAAGGTCATCGTTTGGCGGCGCTTACAGACACATGTATTACATTTTTATATTATATTCATATTAAGGACGTATGCTTCTTTATTGCGTATATCGCCGACTCATTTCAATCAAAATAAAATCAACGCTGTTGTTTACAGGGTGTCCCAAAATTGAAGTAACCTTCACGGATAATGAAGTTTTCGTGGAAAGAAAGGGTTGTGATATCTGCGTGACATATGTTTTAAATAACCACTGGCCAAGAGACTCTGACGTTTCAGGAAGGTTATGAGGTGTTTTGTTTTGGACGCGTCTGATTGATAAGAAACGAGATATTACAAAAGGATAAACACATCGTATTTTATGAATGCCTACTGTCTGTATAAATGTTAGCTTTTATATAGCGCTTCATCAAATTAAGTTTACTCAAAGCGCTGTACATTTATTCTGCTGCTCAGATAGGATACATCAGAATCAGTTCGCTTCACTTAGGTTATTGCTGCCTATCTTACAAATTCTGATATTGACGCGTATTCCTATCAGACAGCTACCCATTTTACACCTGGTGGGGAGAAGTAATTGTGGTAAAGTGCCTTACTCAAGAGCACAACATGTTGACCACAACGGGACTCGAACCCACAACCGTTGGTGTATGAATCCAGTGCTCGATCCGCTGCGCCACATATGTCCACATCTTTGTATTGCAGACCAAAGACCATGAGGCCATCAGTGTCTGTTTGTAGGCTATAAGCAACTTTCCTGTTCTAAGTAAGGCCATGTGTGGGATTTACGCTTTAGGGCATGTCCACTGGCCTGCCTATCTTGGAATTGGAGAATTTATGACCGGCCAATAGCTAAATCGCCGAAATAAAAGTGATAAGGGAGTGGAACATAACGAGAATTTAGAATCCCTTATTTCTTTTGTTAAAATTATGTTCTAGATTGCCGAGTAGGGTAGAACATTCGAACACATACAGCACAGCTTTCGCAGAGGGTTGTCTCCATGGTTATATTTTGTGTTGGTTTATTATACATAATGTTAGGAATTATTTGGCATACCCTGTAAAATACTGATGTGAATAGATGGAATTAACGTATTCGGTAACTATTCTAATTATAAGGGCTTCCTGATACTTAAATCAAATAAACTATTACAATCATATTCCGGGAGTAGTCGTTTCATCCTTCCATTGCTATTTTGGGGACATATAATGTTATTACAAATAATAAGATGATTAGGAAAATAGTAGTAAAATTTACGCGGGTTCAGAGTTTGAGATAAAAAGCTATCCTGGGGGTTTTCTACAACCATTAAAGACACGGCACAAATATTCACAGGAATATCTACAATATAAATCCGGACAATGTATTAAATCATTTATTCATTCATTTATTTATTTATTAAAAACGAATAGCATGAATTAATAACTTCAAAATAATAACAATTTCATAATTCCTAAAGTAGCACTAGACTAGAAACTGTGACCCTCGGTCTTATCTCGCTACGCTCACAGCTAACACGGACCTAGTCCTGCATGTAAAGCACAATGGCCTATTCCAGTAAATATGTGCACACCCCTGTTTTACTTTTGTTTTACATAAAATCTTTAGTTTTGAAAATATTGACCATAGAATGCCAAAAATGGCATTTATTTACGATTCTTTAGGTAAAAAATGCCATTTTGGCACTTTTTGGTCAATATTTTCAAAACTAAAGATTCTTATGTAAAACAAAAAATGCGTTCCTAGAGAAGTGTCTTTAGAGGATTTTGGTGCAATTTGGGCATATTTGACCAAAAACTGATTTTTCTTAAGTTGTCTGAAAAAATTGAGCCAAAAAAAGTTTTGGTCAAACTTTTAAAATCATCATTTTTAGGTTTTTTTGATACCAAAAGTGGATTCTCTGACTCATTTCCAAAAATGTGTACTTTTATATACAACACATTTATAGTTTAAGTGACTAGACTCAACGAAAAAAACTTTTTTTCTTCTATGGGATATCATTGCTTATCGGTTTGTTGAATCACGGCCAATCATCCATCTATGCCCGATACTTTCGAGTTGTATTTGGGCAAATCAATGATATCCCATAGAAAATCATTTACTTCAAGTATTTATTTCGTTGGGTCTGGTCACTTTTAGCTACCATATCTTTCAAAGTATCTTCTCAATTTTTATGAATGAGGTATCAAATACGGTGAAGAAATTTGCTGAATTAATGTAAATCTTGACTTTTTGGTATCGATTATTCATTTTGAATTAGCTAACATATGAACACCTGGACATGAACTTTTTGTGATATGTGTATAATATTTGACAAGCAATCACTCACAGCGCTGTCTTGTGGCCAACGCTAAATCAAATATGTTGCATAAGTATTTCGTTTTCATAACCTTCAACTTAAGTTTTACATATTGTGTAATAACCGTATCAATATTTCACCGGGAAACTGAATAAATATGACCTGGACACGTCCACTCTATAAGTAAATATAATTGTTATTGAAGCATTCATAGGTTAGCAAAATAAAATAGAAATAATACAATTTATTTATTTTATTTTATTGGTACCGTAGGTATGCACATATTCGTCTTGTATTAGATGGTGCAACTGCACATATTCGTGATGTAATTTTGAACTGCACACATTCGACATAGTTTGTACAACTGCGCACATTCGTCATGTAGTTGGTACAACTACACACATTCGTCATGTAGTTGGTACAACTACACACATTCGTCATGTAGCTGGTAAAACTGCACACATTCGTCATGTAGTTTGTACAACTGTGCACATTAGTCATGTAGTTTGTACAACTGTGCACATTCGTCATGTAGCTGGTAAAACTGCACACATTTGTCATGTAGTTTGTACAACTGTGCACATTAGTCATGTAGTTGGTACAACTGTGCACATTCTTCATGTAGCTTGTAAAACTGCACACTTTCGTCATCTATCTATCTATCTATCTATCTATCTATGAACATACTCAATAAAGTTGTCAAGAGACAATATCTAATTGAGAAAACAATACAGTCGTCAGTCAGAAAACATGGTACCAAATACACACAAAAGATACATACTAAAATTACACAAAGTACTTAAATTACTAAGACCAGTTTTAAAAGAATCCAGTTTATTGCAGTCGAGTAATGAGGACGGTAGTGCATTCCACTCCTATATTGTACGCGGAAAAAGCTGAATTTATACGCATTTGAATGTGAAACCATGACCCTAAATTTTAAAACATGATTTTGACGAGTTTGTGATGCCGTTGGTCTGTTGATATAATCCGGTATTGGAACCGCGATGTCCTGGCTATGAATGTTATACATTGTGTTAAAAGGCGTGCGTTCTTTCGACGTTTTTCAAGTGATAACCAGTTCATTCTGCTTAGCAATTCTGTGACTGTACCCTCTGATCTTTCATAGTTGTTGCATACGAAACGTGAGGCCCTCCTTTGCACCATCTCCACTTTCTGAATGTCCGCTGAGGTATGGGGTCCCAAACAACACAAGCGTATTCGAGAATTGGTCGAACTAATGCAAAGTACATCTGTCGTTTTATTGATGTTGGGCACCTCCACAGGTAGCTGGTACAACTGCACACCTTCGTCATGTAGTTGGTACAACTGCACACTGTCGTCATGTATATACTTGGTATAACTACACACATCGTCATGTAGTTGGTACAACTGCAAACATTCGTCATGTAGCTGGTACAACTGCACACTTTCGTCAGTCAGTTAGTACAACTGTACACATTTCGTCATGTAGTTGACACAACCGCATACTTTCGTCATACACAGCTGCACACATTCGTCATAGTTGGTACAACTACACGCTTTCGCCATGTAGTTGGTAAAACTGCACACTTACGTTATGTAGTTGGCCCAACTGCATACATTCGTCATGTAGTTGGTACAATTGCACACATTCGTCATAGTTGGTACAACTGCACGCTTTCGCCATGTAGTTGGTGCAACTGCACACGTTCGTCATATAGTTGGCCCAACTGCACACTTTCGTCATTGAGTTTGTACAACTGTGCACATTTGTCGTATATTTTGTACAACTGCGCAAATTCGACAGTAAAACTGCACACATTCGTCATGTAGTTGGTACAACTGTACATATTCGTCACGTAGCTGGTATAACTGCACATATTCGTCAATTAGTTGATACAACTGTACATTCTTTTCATGTAGTTGGTACAGCTGCACACTTTCGTTATGAAATTGGTACAACTACACGCTAGTTGGTAAAACTGCACACTTTCGTTATGTAGTTGGTACAACTGCACTCTTTCGTTATGTAGTTGGTACAACTGCACACATTCGTCATGTAGTTAGTACAACTGCACACTTTCGTTATGTATTTAGTACAACTGCACACATTCGTCATAGTTGGTAAAACTGCACACTTACGTTATGTAGTTGGCCCAACTGTACACTTTCGTCATGAAATTGGTACAACTGCACACACTTTCGTAATGTAGTTGGTAAAAGTGCACAGTTTTGTCATATAATTGGTACAACTACACACTTTTGTCATGTAGTTGGTAAAAATGTACACTTTCGTCATGTAGTTGGTACAAACTGTACACTTTCGTCATGTAGTTGGTACAACTGTACACTTTCGTCATGTGGTTGGTACAACTGCACACACTCTCGTCATGTAGTTGGTGCTGCACACTTTCGTCATGTAGTTAGTACAACTGCACAAATTCGTCTTGTCTACGAATGCGCAGACACACCTTAAAATAGAGAACTATACCGTTGTCGTTAAAGACACTACCAGCGAGATACGGTGTAGTACGAAACTCTGTAGACGCCTAACCAACGCCGGTCAAGGGATGCACAATATCACCCAGATTAACCAGCAAATATAAAAAGAACGTATATATAGCCGTACTTTTATTATTGCACAATACCCACACAATTCCAAAAACGTTTGTCGAGCATTTTTAGCAGGTTGTCCACGCTCGCTATTCGATCCAAATTATCGATCGAATACACTTCCTGCGGAATTGCAGACATCAGAAAAGTTGACTCTGTAAAGATTTTCATGAATATTTCAAATTTCTGGTAATAGTTATAGAAACTAGCGGGACGCCCGTTCTTCGATCGGGCTCCCGCTAGTATGTAGCCTACCAGAGAGAACACCTACAAAATGAAATAACACATAAGTAGCTGTACGAACATTTATCGCGAAATTGGTAAGAATACATTTATGAGTTAAAATATAATGTATAGGCCTATTTCCTTATACCTGAAATGTAATGCTTACCCCAGCTATATCCTATGGTTTATACTTTTAAGGAACCATACTATTTCATTCCACCTCATGACACTCCCTGTTACGCAATTTAGTATCAAATTTCTTCATTAACCCCCTGCCACCCAAACCACATTACTTCATTAAACCCCCTCGCCCGGCCCGCCCCAACCCGCCCCGTGCTTATCTCAACCCTTAAACCTTAACCATCTCCCCATCCCATATGGCTTATACCGTAAGGAACCACAGTATTTCTTTCCACCTCAACCACATTTCACATTTCACATTTCACATTTCACATTTCACATTTCTTCATTAGACCCCCTCGCCCCAGCCCGCTGACCCCCGCCGTTCCCGCCCCGACCCGCCGCCACCCGCCCTGACGTCCCCGTCTCCGCCCTCGCCCCTTGGCTTATCTCAACCCCAAAATCAAAACCGCAACTCCCGTGACGCAGCGTGTTTCTCCAATATTTGCCCGCCCGCCTGCGTGGGTGTAGTGCGTGCGCGTTTATTTTGCATGGCGCACTGCGACGCGTTTTGTGTTACACGCGCCGACTGCATGGTTACAGCGTACGCAGTGAAAAACAAACATGGCCCCGTAGAAATAGTCTCAAAAGCCGGGCTGAAAAGGCCCTGGATTTCCTGGTTTTGCTCATATCTCGGTCAATTCTGTACGGTTTTCAGTCATTTATAGCTTATAACACTCACATTATAATCAATTTTCAGTGCAACGTTCACGGCGTTTAGACCTAAAATGAGGGAGCCTTTTATGGATACATACATACATACATACATACACCATAAGACAAATTATAGTAAGACTAGCGGGACGCCCGTCCTACGGACGGGCTCTCCCGCTAGGGAGTAGGGCCTACCAGATAGAACACCTACAAATGAAACAACACAAAATGTTGGAAAATCTATAACGAAACACATAGGAATAGAACAATATTTAAAATATTTTTGTTTTAATTCAAAGACCGCCCACGCCCCGTGGCATATTTTAACTCCAATGCCTAAACCTTAACCATCTCCCGTACCCCAACCGTCACCATCCCGCCCCGCCCGCCCCGCCCGCCCCGCCCCGTGGCATATCTGTTACGCAATTCAGCATCACATTTCTTCATTAACTCCCTGCCTCCCAAACCACATTACATCATTACACACAACCACCATTCGTCACCGCCCCCGCCCGCCCCGTGGCATATCTCAACCCCAAAGGCCTAAAGTTCCCCGCCCCGTGGCTTATCTCAACGCCAAGGCCTCACCTTAACCATCTCCCGTAGCGCGGCGTATTTCTCCAATATTTGTCCACCCGCGTGTCACATACAGTATCAAATCCCACATCTGACACCATGTTATGTAATTTAGATTCACCATATCATGTTTTGTATCAGAAACCACATTATTTCGCTACCTTATGACCCGCTGCCGCCCCCCCCCCCCCCCGCCCGCCCGCCCAGCCGTACCCGCCTGCTCCCGTCTCCGCCCCGCCCCGTGGCGTATCTCAACCCCAAGGCCTAAACCATAACCAACCCCGTGTGGCGCAGCGTATTTCTCCAATATTTGCCCGCCCGCGTGTGTAGGGGTGCGTGCGTGTGCGCGTTTATTTTCCATGGCGCACAGTGCGACGCGTTATGTGCTACGCGCCGACTGCATGGTTACAGTGTACGCAGAGAAAAACAAACATGGCCCGTAGAAATAGTCTCAAAAGCCGGGCTGAAAAGGCCCTGAATTTGCTCATATCTCGGTCAATTCTGTACGGTTTTCGGCCATTTATAGCTTATAACCCGTGTCAGGTCATCATCTAGTATCAGTGAAATATTCACGGCTTTAAAATGCAGAATGAGAAAGCCTTTTCAGGATACATACATACTCACATACATACATACACACATACATACATACAACATACGGTGAATTATAGTAAGACTAGCGGGACGCCCGTCCTACGGACGGGTTCTCCCGCTAGGGAGTAGGGCCTACCAGATAGAACACCTACAGGCTACAAATGAAACAACACAAAATGTTGGAAAATATATAACGAAACACATAGGAATAGAACAATATTTAAAATATTTTTGTTTTAATTCAAAGACCCCCCGCCCGCCCACACACCGTGGTATATTTTAACTCCAAGGCCTAAACCTTAACCATAACTCCCGTACCCCAACCGTCACCATCCCGCCCCCAAACGCCCCGCCCGCCCCCGCCCGCCCCCAAACGCCCCCGCCCCGTGGCATATCCGTTACGCAATTTAGCATCACATTTCTTCATTAACCCCCTGCCTCCCAAACCACATTACATCATTACACACAACCACCATTCGTCACCGCCCCCGCCCGCCCCGTGGCATATCTCAACCCCAAAGACCTAAAGTTCCCCGCCCGTGGCTTATCTCAACGCCAAGGCCTCACTTTAACCATCTCCCGTAGCGCGGCGTATTTCTCCAATATTTGTCCACCCGCGTGTCACATACAGTATCAAATCCCACATCTGACACCATGTTATGTAATTTAGATTCACCATATCATGTTTTGTTTTATCAGAAACCACATTATTTCGTTACCTTATGACCCGCTGCCTCCCCCCCCCCCCCCCCACCCGCCCGCCCAGCCGTCCCCGCCCGCTCCCGTCTCCGACCCCGCCCCGTGGCGTATCTCAACCCCAAGGCCTAAACCATAACCAACCCCGTGTGACGCAGCGTATTTCTCCAAGTGCCCGCCCGCGTGTGTAGGGGTGCGTGTGTGTGGGCGTTTATTTTGCATGGCGCACTGCGACGCGTTATGTGCTCCGCGCGCCGACTGCATGGTTACAGTGTACGCAGAGAAAAACAAACATGGCCCGTAAAAAATAGTCTCAAAAGCCGGGCTGAAAAGGCCCTAAATTGCCATAATTTTGCTCATATCTCGGTCAATTTTGTCCGGTTTTCGGCCATTTATAGCTTATAACCCGTGTCAGGTCACCATCTAGTATCAGTGCAATATTCACGGCTTTAAGACGCAAAATGAGAAAGCCTTTTCAGGATACACACATACATACACCCCTACATACAACATACGGGTGTTTTTCCCAGTTTACGACTTTCTGTAACGAAAAAAAAGAAGATCATTTGCTATTTTGATAGTTTCAACGAAAATTAAAAGACAAGAATCTCGATTAATAATCACTCACTCAATGTACGTACCCTTAAAGCATTTAGCAAAACACATGCATTCAATATGAAATCTCTATTAAAAGTATTGACTACGAGAACAAGTCTTCTTAAGTAACTGTTTGCAATCATCTCGAAACCGTTTGTTAACCAAACCGTACACAAACGGATTGATGGCAGTATTGATAAGAAATGCTTCACTCATTTGATACATAACCGCAAAACCGGACGGATTCGTTAGAGTTATCTCGTCAATAATTGACCTAGGAATGGCGAAATAAATGAACCCAGGTATCCAAGTCAACAAGAACACTAGGGTTGTTAGAAGAAGCATCTTTGTAGTTTTGGATTGAACATCTGGAGCACTGTTGTTGGCGCTTTCATTAGGAGCAGTGGCATCTTTAGCGTTCTCTGTAATCGTTACCATATTAGACGGTGTCGTCCTTCTAATAGATATGTTTGCCGATATATGTAATGAAGTCCCTATTGTTTGGTCCTGCACTTCATCGGGATTAGTATCATTGGCTGGACCAGTGTCAATGTGGTCATTAGCTGTCATTGCGGCTTGAATAGAATCCGAAGTGCATTTCCCCGATGTATTCTGAGTACGAGATATTGCATCTGGCAAAGCGGAACATTTGTGCAAAGAACGGGCTTCTGAATCAACAAATCGTCGAGGTCCGCCGGGTCTTATCTTCACTTGTCTACGAATGCGCAGATACACCTTAGAATAGAGAACTACTATTGTCGTAAAAGACACTACCAACGAGATATAGTAAGAAGCTCTGTGTGGTAGGATGATGTTAACTTGTGTAGTGGTTTCACATAGTAGCCCGTGTGGCGGATTATCAACCAGACGCCTAACCAATGCGGGTCTAGGGATGCTCAATATCACCGAAATTAACCAGCAAATGGCTACTATCCACGTTGCTCTTTTGGGTGTGATTTTGCGGTCCAGCGGTCTACACACGGCAAAATATCTATCGATTGATATAGCAGCGGTGACAAACGTGGATGAAAAAACGCCAAGAAGTGTTAAAGTGTAAGGAACCCGACATAAAAACTCCACGCTATTCACGTATGTGCTACTAACAGGCATCATAACGTATATGTTTAGTGGTCGGAAGACGCATACGACCAGATCTGTTACGGCAAGACCGATGATGAAGATTCGGGCGCTCGTTTTGCTTTTCTTCGCTGCGTACACTCGTATGATTATAAGGTTGCCAGGAATACCGATTACCACAATTAAAGAGTTAAAAACGATGCTTACTATTTCGAATGGTTGTATTTGAGCGTGTGATGTAGTCGAATTCATTGTTGACCTATGTAAGATGACGATTAATGTATCAAAGTTTCATAATTTAATACAAGATCAAACTCCTTGGTGAAGCCAACCTATGAGATTCACCACTGAATCGGCAACACAGTCTCACCGAGGCGACTCGTCTAAATTTCTTAGCTACAATGAAAGCCATCTCGAAATTGCGATCCCTTATAAAACGCACAATAGATGCGACAATGAAGGTGTCAAACGTGCACCGGATCGTGCGCTAACGAGCGAAGTAATAGAATTAAACGTTGACTATGTCGGAAGAATATTAAATCAAGCAACCCGTTTTCTCCTGTGTACACATGTATTACATTTTATTATATTCATATTAAGGACGTATGCTTCTTCATTGCGTATATCGCCGACTCATATCAATCAAAATAAAATCAACGATGTCATACAGGGTGTCCTAAAATTGAATTAACCTTCACGGATAATGAAGTTTTCGTGGACAGAAAGAGTTGAGATATCTGCGTGACATATGGTTTAAATAACCACTGACGTTTCAGGCAGGTTATGAGGTGTTTTGTTTTGAACGCGTCTGATTGATAAGAAACGAGATATTACAAAAGGATAAACACATCGTATTTTATGAATGCCTACTGTCTGTATAAATGTTAGCTTTTATATATATAGCGCTTCATCAAATTAAGTATGCTCAAAGCGCTTTACATTTATTCCGCTGCTCAGATCGGATACATCAGAATCAGTTCGCTTCACTTAGGTTATGCTGCCTATCTTACAAATTCTGATAATGGCGCGTATTCCTATCAGACACTTAGATTGTGATTATCCCCAAACAGCTACCCATTTTACACCCGGGTGGAGAGAAGTAATTGTGGTAAAGTGCCTTACTCAAGAGCACAACATGTTGACCACAACAGGACTCGAACCCACAACCTTTGGTTTATGAATCCAGTGCTCTATCCGTTGCCCCGAACATGCCCATATCTTTGTATTGCAGACCAAAGACCATGCGTCACCCGGTGGCAATCAGCTCCGCGCAATGTGGGAAAATATGCCACAAGTCCCGCTCACCCCCACCCATACAGTGTCTGTTTGTTGGCTATAAGCAACTTTCCTGCTATAAGTAAAGTAAAGGCCATGTGTGGGATTTACGCTTAGGCCTGCCTAATCTTGGAATTGGAGAATTTATGACCGGCCAATAGTTAAATCGCCGAAATAAAAGTGATAAGGCAGTGGAACAAAACGAGAATTTATAATCCCTTATTTCTTTTGTTAAAATTATGTTCTATATTGCCGAGTAGAGTAGAACATTCGAAACACCTACAGCACATCCCTCGCAGAGAGTTATGTTTGCACGCTTATATTTTGTGTTTGTTTACAAATAGATAGGAATTATTTGGCATACCCTGTATAATGCGAATAGATGGAATACACGTATTCGGTAATTATTATAAGGGCTTCCTGATACTTATTAAATAAACTATTAGAAACGATTTCCTGGAGGAGTCTTTACAATGCTTCCATTGCTACGTATTTTGGGGACATACATGTATAATATTATTACAAATAATTAGATGATTTGAAAAATAGTAGTAAATTTACGGGGTTTCAGAGTTCGAGATAAAAAGCTAGCCATGGGGTTTTCCACAACCATTGAACACACGACACAAATATTCACAGGAATATCTACAATATAAATCAGGACAATGCATTAAATCATTTATTCATTTATTTATTTATTAATAATCAATCGCATGAATTAATAACTTCAATAATAACAGTTTCATAATCCCTAAAGTAGCACTAGACCCGTGTCTCCCAAAAAGAGCGAAACTGTGACCTTCGGTTGCATCTCGCTACGCTCACAGCTTAAGCGCGGACCTAGTCCTACATGTAAAGCACAATATTTGAATGGGAAAATCTCAACAAATTCAATTGTCAATAAAGAACTCAACGTTTTGCTTGCTATAACAAATCACATGAATTAATAATTTCAAGCTAATAATAGTATCATAATTCCTAATATCAAGACGCAATATACTTTCTCCAAGGTTGCATGACTTAAAGGGGCACTAAGAGATGTGTTGGAGGACGCGCCCTCAATTATGATAAAAACTGGGATTAGTCAGTATATTTTTATAATTGTATTACATGTATGAACTTACACCTATAAGGATTAAGAAAAATCAGCCCTCTTTTTACAAGAAAAACGTCGATTCAAAAATGCTCGTCCCGCGGGACGAGCATTTTACGTCCGACAGTATCCCCCTGCAGTACGCGTGATACATAACGCGAACCATATTTGCATAGAGGGCGTTTTTCAATAAATAGCGATGATATTGTTTTAATCAAGTTTTGCTGTGGTTTTTTTTAGTAGAAACAACAGTAATGGCCATTTTTAATGTTCATCTTGAATTCTGAAGTAATTTTTTAAACATTTAAAATTTTCAACACCACTTTAATGTGCCTTTAATAGATGTCATTGTCGCTAATCTTGCCGAGAGAATCTCAGGTATATTATTATAGCGTGAGGTTATAATACACCTAGCACAACTGACCAGTTGCTTATAAGCTAGCTAATTCAATACCAATCGTGGTAAGGGAAGACATCAAAACTCGACCGCCCGTTGACCGCCGGTTACGGTCGGTTCCGCCCGGTTCTTTCAGGTCAAATGTTTTACTGGTATATGAATAGTCACGCATGCAACACTGAACAACCGCCGGTTGACTTAATGCTGTAACCGGACCAATTTACACTATCAATCTGTTACTTGGCGGTCATAATAGCTCTCTCTATAATCGTTCTATAAAATAAAACATTCATAGACTTTCGGTATTGATTTTAAAAAGTTAATTGAGCTATAAACCGGTCGTGTTCACCAGAGTGTAACTATTTGACCTCATTATGTGTGTATATTATAACAGACGACACGTTTTGTGAGAACCGGGCGGAACCGGCCGCAACCGGCGGTCAACGGGCGGTCGAGTTTTGACGTGATCCCTAACAAAAATCTGAGATATGCAATAAGACGACAAAACAAACACCCCTGTTCTACGACCGACCGATCCATTTTTTTTCTCGAAGAAATAAAGAAAAACAAAATATTTTTAAAATGTTTTGAAATGTCTTGGTGTAAGTTCATCAGGATTGTTCAGAAATTATAATATGAAATTGTTTTTTCATGTGACAAATCCAAAATGAGTTGAAGTATAATAATAAAACAAATTATTATATTGTTTTAAAAAAAAAAATTAATTTTTTTTAATTTCTTTTAATTTTTAATTTTGTTGTTGAAACATTTAAACGTTTCACAAATTGCTGAAAATTCACCAAAATGTCCCGAAATATTTTGACCGCCCCCCCCCCCCCCCCCCCCCCCTACAACTTTTCGTGATATGTGTATAATATTTGACAAGCAATCACTCACAGCGCTGTCTTGTGGTAAACGCTAAATCAAATATAATCACATATCCATCGTATTCATAACCTTCAACTTAAGTTTTACCTATTGTGTAATAACCGTATCAATATTTCACCGGGAAACTGAATACATATGACCTGGACACGTCCAGTCTGTAAGCAAAAATAATTGTTATTGAAGCACTCATTAGGTTAGCAACATAAAATAGAAATAATACAATTTATTTATTGTATTTTATTGGTAGGTTTGCGCACGCATTCGTCTATTATGGTGCAACTGCACATATTCGTCAAGTAATAATGTACAACCGAATATTCGACATCGTTAGTACAACAGCACACATTCTTCATGCAGATAGTACAATTGCATACATTCGTCACGTAGCTGGTACAACTGCACACATTCGTCATGTAGTTTGTACAACTTCGCACAGTCGTCATGTAGATAGTACAACTGTACACATTCGCCATGTAGTTCGTACAACTAGCTGCGCACATTCGTCATGTAGTTGGTACAACTGCACACATTCGTCATATAGTCGTACAACTGCGCACATTTGTCATATAGTTGGCACAACTGCACACGTTCGTCATGAAGTTGGTGCAACTGCGCACATTCGTCATTTGTACAACTGCGCACATTTGTCGTGTAGTTTGTACAACTACGCACATTTGTCATTTAGTTGGTACAACTGTGCACATTTGTCATGTAGTTGTTACAACTGCTACAGCTAATGTATGTAGGGGTGTGTGTGTGAGGGGGGTGCGGGTGTGGTGGGGGGGGGGGGTTGTATGGTGTCAGTCATCAGGTGGTCACGTAAATGTACCATGTTTTTAGTTTTTATGTGCAATATATTTTGGGGAGGGAGGGGGTAGTGTGTATGTAGGTGGGAGGTCTATTACCAACCTGAGATTTGATGATGACATTGATCTCATCGTAGGTCATCGTAAGTGCAATAAAACTGGGTATGGAGATCAGTGTAGAGCAATGGTTCCAACCTTTTTGTGATGGTGACCCCATTCCAGAAACTAGCATCAGAGCGCGACCCCCACCACCCCACCCCACAGTACAAAGTTAAGTTCAATTGGGATTGGGATATTAGCAATGCTATATACGTAACTAGGAATACATAGCATTTTATTTTTGTTAAACTTATGCTAGTCCGCGACCCCACAAAAAGTGCGTCGCGACCCCAGTTTGGGTCGCGACCCAGACGTTGGGAACCACTGGTTGAGATATGTAAGGTAATGAAGATGCCCGGGTGAAGATGGGGTCCTATGTACATAATGAATCAGTGACAGCAAACATTGAAGTAGAGACAGTGGAACAGTTTAAGTATCTAGGGTCAACGAATTCAAGATGATGCCCTAAGAGGAGATTTAAATTACTGTCTCACTTCCAAAATTGAAACCCATCTAGAGAGATAAGAGTAAGATTATCACAGTCATCTTGTATCGGAAACCTGAGAAATAAATGCGAAGGTAAAGAAACGAATAAATGCTTTTGAAATAAATTGCATGCGAAGATTTCTCCAGGTCGAACTATTCGTAACATACAACCAACCAAGTGAGGAAACTGATGGAAACATATAGTATAAGCAAGACTATTTTCTTTCAGTTGTGAAAAAAGAAAACTCATATGGCTAGTGGCTTAGGCATGTTGGATGAAAGAGGGGTGGCAAAATCAAAAAGTGGAGAAATGAGCTTCGATCGCGTGATTGGAACAGCTGGAGATGCAGGCAGTTATGGTAAACTTGAGACTCGAGATCCATCACTGTGTCGGCCTAACGACGGCTCCGTTGGCGTATATGGAAGTCTAATGGAACATAGACCGATAGACAGAGATAGTCAGTCATGCTAAGTTTATCACTTATCGTATTTATGTATTACTTAACATATTGCAACTCGTCGTGATCTTCGTTGTGCTGGACAACAGATACGCCTTTCGAAACCAAGATTTTTATCGCTCTTGTTTGACATACTTGAAAAGACTGATCTTTTACTCGACATATGCTTACATCTTATATTTTGAGCTGTCTGCCGGAATACATCAGGATTAGTGAATATTTGGATTCTTTTTTATCTTATGGCAAGCGTTATGTAGATAATGTTTGATGAAATATTAATTGGTCCAAGAACGTCATTTAATCTGGTTTCAACGTGTAGTGTATTCATGGCGCGGATAACTATCATTATTTTGTAGTCCTAGACTTAGTCCTTACAGGGTGTCCCAGAAAACTTGCAACTTATTTTGGCAGGGCTCTAGTTTCTCTTTTAAACATCAGATTGCAGCGATATTTGCACTTTTTGAAGTCTGTGGAATGTTCTCCGCTTACCTTTGAAAAAATAATTACGATTGCTTATTTGGTTTTCAAATGAGACGCGATCAAAGGCAGGTATGCCTGGAACACGTTCAACCGATTTGGATAAAACCGATGTTACCGCTACGGAGCCCGGTGAATCCCCGGGGTGAATCACTTTGGAGCGCACTCTCTTTCATCATTTGGTTTGTTAATTAAAATTACATTCTCCTAAAATTTAACAATCAACGTTTATTAAAATTAATGAAATAAAAAGACTGGTTGTAGAAATCGTAACATTGGATCAGGACTTGATATCTGTGCTGATATAATCGGTTCATTTTTCAGAGCGTGGCAAACCTCAGTTTTCTTCGAAATGGTTCTCACTAGCTGTTCGACGGCGACCTGAACTATCCATCCGTCTATAGTTGCTATAAAGTCCAAATGTTAATATTTGTTAACATTTCCTCTAAATAATTGAACGGTATGAGATTTTTCTCCTCGGGTATTTTATTTGGAAAGCTTTCTGAACTTGGTTCGAGCTTTCAGACGCACAGTATGTCACAACTCTTTCATCAGCAAGAAGAAAACTGCCATCGTTTTAACATTTTTATTTAGGCAATACACATGTATGTTTATTTTTATTTCTTCATAGCAATAACGTTTTATAACATTAATCATTAGCATGTGAAAACAATGTACGTTCCCTAAGACTTCACGCACAATATTTAGGACATTATTGGATTTGTCATCGATTATCGCCAAATCGGTTGAACGTGTTCCACACATACCTTCCTTTGACCACATCTTATTTGAAAACAAAACTAGCAATCGTAATTATTTTTTCACAGATAAACAGAAAACATTCTACAGATTTCAAAAAGTGCAAACATCGCTGCATTCCGATGTTCAAAGGTGAAACTAGAGCCCCGCCAAAATAAGTTGCAGGTTTTCTGGGACACCCTGTATAACATCAAGTAATCAGGAATATCAAATGATACTATATATAGCCATATAAGATGCAGGGGAATCACATTCCATATAATAAATTATTTAGAACAATTACGAAATATCTGTAGGCAATTGTTAATTGCTCAATTTCATTTGTTTGTTTATGTTTTAGGGCCTATTTTATATTTTTAAGCCAGTGGTAACTGATTTCGAGTGCTTGCAAACAGTAATAAATAAAATAAAATAACAAATAAAGAATAAACCAGATACACCTATCATTTATCAACAATGCCGATTCATTTTTTTGTGTTGACTTAAAAGTAGATTCACTGAATATATTCATTAATAAAATGTTATCAATACTGTTTACCTATTTGATCATTTAGAGTGCAAAGAAGAGTGATTTAGTCATGTTTGTATTTCACAACGCGCTGCAAATGGCAAGCATGGCACACATAAGACTCCGTACTACGGTGTTTCTAGTAATATTCAAGCAAGTTTCACTGCGTCTTTACTTTTAGTCTCTAAATGTACACATTTTAATATTTAAAATAGAAAACAATAAAGCAGTATCCATTAATTTCCTACTATACGAGTTGAAAAATATAAATTACATACCATAATTAATTGCAACAATTTTACCGCGCAAATTTAAACGTAGCATAAAATGCCTCTGTGTACATGTGTACGGCAATTCACTTTCAATAAAGCACGTCATGTATAACAACGCTCATTGAAATGGTAGATATTCAATAGGGCCACCCAGCATTCATGCACTCTCTAGCGATTTTCAAGATTTGAAAAAAGGAGGAGTTAAGTTTTTTGGTGTAAATTGAGTTCTTTATGGTTTTTGAGCCTGTAATTTTCACCACAAGTAGCAATTATATTGGTTATTAAGAATATCTAACAAAATATTCCGATTTGTTTTAATAACGTCTAATTACAATAAACGGAAATTGGTGAAAAAAATATAAATACAAAATTGGGTTAATTTTATGCACAAATATACATGTTGCTTTAAACGTTTTATACAAATATTGGTATTATTTGATAGCATGATATGTTGCCTAAAGCTTGCATTTTACCAGAAGTTGATATGTCGTGTCAGTTTGACGCTATGACGTGTAAATGTAAAATCCATCTTATACACAATAATATGTAAATTCTATGCAAATTAGGCTGGAACTTAAAAACTATCGCTCCAAATGATTGCAAATTTCATGACATGAAGGCCCAAACACATTACTTTCAATTTATTGAAACAATTCCAATGTGTATCGTAATTGCCGGTATCTCCTTAAGGGAGCATATTTTCTCTGGAATCTGCTCTCCTAATATGGCTATAAACGTACTGGTGGATAAAATCAATTTTGCAGTGGAAAGAAATAAAACAACAATTGGAATATTCTTAGACCTATCGAAAGCGTTCGATACCATCGACCATAACATACTTCTTTATAAATTGGAATATTATGGATTTCGTGGTATTGTATTGGAATGGTTCAAAAACTATTTAAGTAATAGAAAGCAATATGTATCTTATAACTCATCTCACAACTTAAAGATATAGTGTGTGGCGTTCCACAAGGATCGATACTGGGTCCACTACTTTTTATACTCTATGTTAATGATATAACCAGTACTTCAAATATTCTTGATTTCATATTGTTTGCTGATGATACCACTATTCTATACTCGCACAACGATATTGATAGCCAAATAAGTGTGGTGAATACTGAGCTGAAAGAAGTAGGTAATTGGTTCAAAGCGAACAAGTTATCTGTTAACGCAAGCAAAACAAATTATATGATGTTGGGTACTCATCATATGACATCTGTTAAAATAAAACAAGATTTAAATGTCATTCTAGATGACTCCATTTTGAATAGAGTGAAACATACCAAATTTTTAGGTGTCTTAATAGATGAAAACCTTACCTGGAAATGCCACATTGATTGCGTTTCCAAAACTTTGTCGAGAAATATTGGTATCATGAACCAATTGAAACACTTTATTCCAGCTCGGATACTGCATACTCTCTATTGTACTTTTCTTTCGCCATACCTTAACTATGGACTTCTCATTTGGGGAAATACATGTACAACTTACTTAGATAAACTTACCAAACTTCAAAAACTGGGCAATAAGGACAATTTCCAATAGCCATTACAGATGTCATACTAGGCCTCGGTTTAACATGTTTAAGGAATACAACATCTTAAATATTGAAGACATGTATTCTCTCGAACTAGATGTATTTATGTATAAGTATTCCGTGAATGAGTTGCCTAATGCATTTAATAATTATTTTACAAAACGTTCTGACATCCACAACTACCAAACAAGACATGTGAATGACCTTAATTTAACCAAGAACAAAAACAAAATTCTGACCATTCTGTCCGTACGGGCGGTCCCATTATTTGGAACTCTCTCGAAGAAAAAAATAAAAACTCCAAGTCTGTTAAGCAATTCCGTAAACAATTAAAAAGAAATCTCATATCAAAATACAATTAAGTTCTTTTTCGTGCACTGCACTCTAAACAAAAGCTTAATCTAAAACTAGTATTTAAAAAAAAAATTATTTCATTTTATTTTATTTTATTTTAATTTTCGCGCGGGAGCTTTGAGACAAATACTTATTTTAGACTATCATATGATTGTAGTACAGTACATACAGCTTTAATAACAGTAACGTGGGGTAGGTTGAGATTAGAAATTGTTCAATATAAGGCAAAGGTCTCCCAAGTTCAACATGTAAAATAGGCAGCAATTTAGAAAATGCTCTTACATGAGCAGTTCAGATTTAATTCCTACAATAGATCGCACAAGAAGGCGATCGCGAAAGCAGGCGAGACTAGTGGTTCGAGAACCGCCTTGTCTTCGCTGCGTACACTCGTATGAATTTGAGCGTTTGTTGTAGTCGAATTCATTGTTGACCAATAAGGTGACGATATCTATCAACGTTTCATGAATTTAATACAAGATCAAACTCCTTCGTGAAGCCGCTAAACTATGAGATCCAGCACTGAATCGGCGACAAAGTCTCGAGGCGACTCGTCTAAATTTCTTAGCTTGAATGAAAGCCATCTCGAAATTGCGATCCCTAATAAAACGCACAATAAAAGCGACAAAGAAGGTGTCAATCGTGCGCCGTATCGTACGCTAACGAGCAAAGTTATCGAATTAAACGTTGACTATGTTGACTATGTCGGAAGAATATTAAATCAAGCAACCCGTCTCCTCCTGTGTACACACTCCTGCCGATTAAAATAAATTAATATGATACAAAAGTTAACACAGTATATCATTTGAGGGCGTAAATACAGTTTTTATTTTATTATAGAAGATTATATGATACTCTCGTTATGATGCATTACAAACCTATTATAATTATAAATGCAAGTATTCGTTCCTACTGATATCAAATAGGCCTAATTATAATCCATCATATGCAAGAATGTTTTCTTAACGTTGCTATTCGTTTGATGGAACGTCACTAAAATGTTAAATTTACAAGAATTTGGAGTTGCACGTAAGCATGTAAAGGGTTTCAAGAAATAAGAACCAAAATATCTCGAGACAAAAAGTTGACCACGTTGAAGATGTCGACAAGATCCTTATAGTAGATTCATAAACGTTGACCGCCGCAGCAGTACTACTCATTTCATGAAAGATAAGAATCTTCCAATTGAGGGGGAGGTGCATATCTTTAACGGGTCATTCAATCATGGTTCTATTCTTAGCTGCATCTTTAGATCACATCTTAGGTAGTTCATATTCAAAATAGTGACAAAGATCTCTCATGCGAGTTGTAATGTCTTCATATTTGATCCTCATGTACACAAATGATTAAAATCCTGATCAATACGTGTCACTTGGGTTGCCTTAAGCAGGTTGAACGGTCCATTACGTCGCAGGGTAACCAACGTCAAAGGATACCGCAATGGTCATGATTGGTCCGTTTTGCGGTTCCTCTGATATAGAATGGAATAGGTCCAAATCTAAAACCGATTAGCCAATAATTGTCTAATGAACCTATCATCTTGTCAACGAAGATGTTCTTGTCGAGGACTTTTAAGTCCTCGACAAGTATAGAAAACACTGAGATGCATCGTCGTCGTGTCAATAATCAGGAAAGGCGTCATGTGAAGCTTGTCGGGGTAGGTGTGATGTTGAGCTGGACAATAACAGTTACAGTCAATAATTGATGACTTAAATCAATCAGTAAAATTCTGCCGAAATACCGTATTGAATGTATCAACATTCATCTAATTCCAATGTGGACGTGCGTAGATTTGGTTAAGATTGATACACCTTTCTGGTAAGAAAATCGCGCACTGCACTACCTATTTCATCTGGGGAATCCTCTTGTAAGAAATGCAATCCTTTGACCTTAGCAACACTCTGATTTGGCCAAACACCTGTCATCTGTCGTAATTGACCACTAAAGAATCCTGGCTGACCATCGATATAAAGTTTTGGTATTTGGCTCTCACAAAGCCATTCAAAGTAAGCGTTGGCTATTTGGACGACGTCCTCAGGACCATCCCCTTCTACGGGTACTTCGCGCGGCCATGTTAACGTCGGACGCCGATCTTCGCCAGGTGTGATGAAAGGTTCGCGATAGGCATTCATCTCATCTTCGCTTAGATCACGCATTATGGAACCCGGGAGCATCTTCTCCACGAAAAAGTTCTTATCGAGGACCATTTCTTCTCCGCGCTCGCTGCGAAGAGACTGGAACACATCTCTGGCCGTAGGTTTCCAGAATTCCCATCCTGGTGAGCTACGCATGAGGCTCTCCATGTGTACGATAGCTTCCACTCTGTCCTGATGCATATGGCACCAGTGAAATCCCAGTCCGGAACCCCAGTCATGAAGCACTACGCTTACTTTAGATGGTAGATTCACAGTTTCAAACCACGCAGATAGATACTTGTAATGATCCTCAAAACGATAGGAATGGTTGGGTCTTTTGTCGGATCTCCCTTGGCCTATCAGATCAGGAGCGAGACATCTTGCTACAGATTCAACGTGTGGAATTACATTCCTCCACAGAAAGGAAGACGTCGGGTTGCCGTGAAGAAAAATAACGGCATGTGGCTTGGTCTGCGTCGGATCCGAATCGTAATAGCTCATTGTCAAGTCTAAGACTTTAACACTTCGGCACTTCCCCCACCATTGTTTCGCTGCATTACTGGCAACTACACCGGAGGTTGAAGATGAAGCCGACGATAGTTGGATAGTCGGACGATTACTTTGTTTCTCGTGCCCGACATGCTGGGCGATAACCGACATACGCACATGAGATTTATTAGTAGCCATTTTATCAAAATGAATTAGTAGTACTGCGGACACTATACGCACCGTTCATTTTGATACCGTATCTATTTTGTTTACAATCAGGCCCGGCAATCAGGGGGCGTGTCCGTGTGTTAATACGAGGGGCGGTCAGTAAATAATGAAAGTGATCATGGTATGGGATGCATGAGTGATTCTATTGAGGCGATAATGTGATCAATACAAAGTATGAACCTTTGTCTTTCAAACAATACACTTTTGGATTGTTAGATACCTTTGGTTATGTAACGTCATTACCATAAACACAATAGGTTTCAGACACTGACTGAAATCTGTCAATTATTTGGCTGGATATGTAATATGTTGAATATGGGTTGATTGATACATTTGCGTATATCTCGGCAATGCAAGCATAAAAACAGATAACACTTGGCACATGGTTAGAATACACACTTATCTCTGTTTGACACTCTTTTTTAGATCTGAATGCCTTAATACGAACAAGAAGGGACCATCTCAAATACGCTTTTATTTAGCAAAATCCGCAATAATATACCTTAGAAAACAACAAAGGATAAAGAACAATGGAGGGATTATAATTTAATAAATTGTTGTGGGATGTAAAGCAATAATAGTGGGGATTTCAAAAGGAGCTGTTCATAAAATTTCCTCAAACCATTGAAATTATATGACGATTACCTACAAAATACATATCTAGTAGCTCTAAAGATAACAGTAATAAGAGAGGTTGTGGCAGCCATCTTTGATTGATACATTCCTGTATATCTTCATTTTGACTATCACAATATGTTTACACATTGATTTAAGCATTTTTCATTATTTCTGATTAGAATTTGAAGGCACAGTAAGCTTTTATCTGGTAAATTTCATGATTTTAGCCATTTTGGGCCCGTTTCAAAATTATCTGCCGTCTGCGCATGCGCATTTTTTCTGCAGGTTTCATGCGAATAAGTTCGGATAATTAGTTAACTATCATATGGAATCTTCCAAACTGGTTAATTGCTAGAATTTTTCCTAACTTGTTTGATTTTCCGCAATATTAGTGATTCACTGACTGGGCATTTTTTAATGAAAATTAGCTATTTGACATACTGATATTTGTATACCTTTTATTCAATTGCTTCTCCTTACCTTTTCCATTTATACTACACATTCCAAATTACACAGGGATTAAAGTTATTGTCTTTTGTATCATATTTATGCGGAAAAAATAGGGATTTACCTGCTTCTGATGTCATGTTATGCAATCTTCTTACCACGTGTTTCATAAAAACAATTCAAACTTCCCGCCAAATAACTGATTTAGCAGTGTCCCAAGTGTACTTACTTTGAGACAATGCTATGACGTCATAGTTCACACTTAAAAATCCAAAACTGTATTGTTTGAAAGACAAAGGTTCATACTTTGTATTGATCACATTATCCCCTCAATAGAATCACTCATGCATCCCATACCATGATCACTTTCATTATTTACTGACCGCCCCTCGTACTGTGTTTGTCTGAATAGTGCGTCTATTTTGTTGACCTCAAAAGCTTCATAATATCATTTTGAATCATCTAACCAAAGCGATAACCAAAATGCACCTAAGAATCCGTTTTTACCAGAAATACTTCGTACCAGAAAAACTCGGAATCTACCATTTCTACGAAATGGTCTGTAATTTCTGTCAGATACATCCGATTTAGAAAATCAAAAATTCCTAAGAAAGCTAAATCAGGTTTATTTCAATATGTTATTGTCGCAACATAAAACAGTGACTACCATGCTCAAATTGATACAACATGCATATTGACTTTCAACACCACACTATTCAAACATACCAAGTCATACAGGTACAAGCAAGTAGCAAATGATATCAGTTCTTCAGGACATTCGGTAAAGATAATATCGCTCGCAGAAATCAGGGTGGGTGCAAAGTTCGCTTGAGCTGTTTACCTCAAAACATTATCGGATTCATTTTGAAGGCAACTAGCTCTATACACTGACCATCATAGTGCAATATGGCTAGTATGGAAACTATTCTAATACGGGCCTCATGTCTATTATGTCTTATATTACTTGCAACAGTTGCTCATGGAGCCGTAAAACCCAACATCATCATATTTCTCGCCGATGATTTAGGATATGGCGATCTTTCTTCTTACGGGCATCCATCCCAGGAATGGGGCCCTATTGACGACTTGGCCAGGGAAGGTGTCCGGTTCACATCCATGTATACTGCGAGCTCGCTTTGCTCACCCAGTCGTGCTGCATTGTTAACAGGTAAGGATTTCTACGTGAGGATCTTATGTGTAGAACATTTGCGGTTAAGTCATTGATGCACGCCGGAGAGGTCTCTTGACAAGGGCATCGAGTTTGGAGGTTCATTGTTTATGGGTATCTTATCTCAGAGGTGTATTCGAGATTGCAAAATTAAGTTTATGTAACACCTTGTAGTAGGACCAAACCTTTCTGTCATTCAAATGCTAAAATTAGTGATGTAGGCTAATTCTGAATGTTGTTGGGTTTTTTCTTCAAAGGTGAGAATACATATATAGCTACGCGGGTATAGTCGTCTCGTGAAATCATGGAAATTAATCACTAAAAATACCTGTGGAAACTGCCGTGCAATGATATGTTAGAAAAAGGAACACTTTGAACATATAAAGCTAAACAATCACTGAAAAGAAGTTCTTATCTCGACAAAGCAACATTCTGTTAGATTTCTTCAGTCACTGATTGAAAAGATTCGGTCAGTCACTGATTGAAAAGATTCCTTCAGTCACTGATTGAAAAGATTCCTTCAGTCACTGATTGAAAAGATTCCTTCAGTCACTGATTGAAAAGATTCCTTCAGTCACTGATTGAAAAGATTCCCTCAGTCACTGATTGAAAAGATTCCTTCAGTCACTGATTGAAAAGATTCCTTCAGTCACTGATTGAAAAGATTCCTTCAGTCACTGATTGAAAAGATTCCTTCAGTCACTGATTGAAAAGATTCCTTCAGTCACTGATTGAAAAGATTCCTTCAGTCACTGATTGAAAAGATTCCTTCAGTCACTGATTGAAAAGATTCCCTCAGTCACTGATTGAAAAGATTCCTTCAGTCACTGATTGAAAAGATTCCTTCAGTCACTGATTGAAAAGATTCCTTCAGTCACTGATTGAAAAGATTCCCTCAGTCACTGATTGAAAAGATTCCTTCAGTCACTGATTGAAAAGATTCCTTCAGTCACTGATTGAAAAGATTCCTTCAGTCACTGATTGAAAAGATTCCTTCAGTCACTGATTGAAACGATTCCGTCAGTCACTGATTGAAAAGATTCCGTCAGTCACTGATTTAAAAGATTCCGTCAGTCACTTATTGAAAAGATTCCGTCAGTCACTTATTGAAAAGATTCCGTCAGTCACTGATTGAAAAGATTCCGTCAGGCACTGATTGAAAAGATTCCCTCAGTCACTGATTGACACTAAAGATGGATTTCAGTTGACGGGATTTCGATGTTGGTTTCATGATTTTCAGTGATAATTTAGGCTAATACGGCATTAGTTGTCTGTAAGAAGTTTACGAATAATATTAGTTGTGGCGTTGTTAAAGCTATAATACTATCATTTTAATCTGAACTTTAAATGTATGTTTTATTTTGAGTCCATCATTTTTATCGAAACCTTAGTATTTAAATTCCATTTCCCAAGGGTATGTTGGAAAACATGGCGTACACCGCATCACTCATTGTACATTGATTGTAATAATGGGTTTTAATAGTCTTTGAGTTTGACTTTGTTATCAAATAAAATCACGATAACATTCTAAATATATTTCAAGTGCAACGTGCACCTAATAATAAACCATATAGCAGTCCCGTGATGGACAAGTTCAAATAGTACACCGTAATGTCATGCTACATTTTGTCTATACATGTATTGACCTGGCACACATTCTCGTATCAACGCTATGACAATACTATTATCTGTTTATCCTGTTTATCTCGTTTATCTTGCTTTTCGATAGTAGTTTCGACTTCATGTACATGTATGCCCTTTGGTTAATGATGTTTACAGGTTTAAGGTATACCGATCGAAATCTTCACATCGGCTTCCCCGACCACAGAACAACCAACATGCATTATGTTAACGGGGGGAGGGGGGGGGGGGAGAAAGTTGACCAACATGATACATTCCACAAGTTACGAAAAATTGCCTACAGTTGACAAAGCGACTTTGGTCTAAGATTTAGAATACCCTACCATTACCATTGTTCATCATGTAAGTGTGGTCGTTTCATAAATGTACCTAGATCTAAATTTAGATCCTCGGTTTACCCCAATCTCAGCCATGACTGCCCCAATCCAGTGTCCATCGAGCCAGCATGTTGGCGACGGGACCAACTTTAGGCTATAGTTCTAGTCTACTTTATATGACCAATGATGACCGTGTGTAATTTCACTGTCACACAATCAAACAACACCCTCTGATAATTCGCCATGCAAAAACCGCTCCCATCTGTGAACCGCCCCATACACGGTCTACTGACATTGGATCTACCAAAGACGGCGTTAGGGGAATCGAATCCATGTCCCCGGAATGAGAAAACAAGACCAGGGGTGTGCCACTCAGCTTGCCGATCGGAAGCCACTTTTAAAATAAAATTTGGTCGGCATAGAATTGGTGGCGCTATACCGATAAGGCGTGATTGTAGCAGACGACGCGACGCTGGCCACGCGTCTCTCAGACGACCCAATAATATGACAACGGGAGTGCACCTTTTTGAATTATTTTTAACAGTCATCGCCCGGTTAACGATGAAAATTCTTCTAATTATGATGAATTTTTCCAAATGATAAGATTAACATTCGCGATTACGTGTTATTCACTACGAATTCAAAATTTAGGTTTTGCGTGGCCACCGTCGTCTGTGTAAATCTACAGCGCCCCCAAACCTATGCCGACCAAAAATGACGTTAAACCTGGTTAAACATTGTTAAACGCGTTAAACGCCGGTCACGGACGCATTCCGGACGATTACCATAATTTATTAAAATATGCAAAAGGGACCGTTTTCGCTACGTACGTTAGTATAGGACTTTCCTATGCCAAAATTAATAGTATCCTTGACAAGACCGCAACGATAAGACAAGAACAACTTGTCATTGTGTTTTGAGATAAATAAAAGTGAGTGACTACCTCTGATGTATAATTCCCTGAGTGACAATAGAGAAGGATGCAGGAACGAATCGTCACATATCATCGTATTACGCGATGGTGAAACAAGATTAAGACAATGCTGTAATCTACTCTTGTTTTGTATTTTGTTAAGGTCGGCTCCCTGTGCGTATCGGGATGTACGGACTTCAGATGAATTTGACCCCTCTGACCCCAACCGGTATGCCCCCAGACGAGATCACGTTAGCCGAGGCGTTACGAGACGCGGGATATTCAACCGGTATGGTCGGCAAATGGCATCTTGGTAAGTTCTACGGGCACGCGCGATATGGATGCGCTGGAATCCAGAGTAAAAGTGACTTGCATTGTAGACTTATACAATTACTCCACAGTCCAGAATTATTTGTTGTATCAAAAAGACGTACACAAATGCTGATCTCATGAAAATAACTATTTCATTGAATTGCACATATATATAGTAGAAAACGTCATGTGCGTTTTATATAATGAATGTGTTGCACAAAATGTCATGAATCAATTAGAGTGCGTGTAATTAGTACAATTTATCTGAGCTTATGAGTGAGAAATTTGTTGGCACATTACTTAATTTCATTTCAGGAATAAATAGTCGCGAGCCAATGGATGGGGCGTTCCTACCGTACCGTAACGGGTTTGATTACGTGGGTACTAATCTTCCGTACACAAATCTTTGGTCGTGTGATGAAACGAAGGTGAGAATAAACGTATTTGATCTTTAAAGGTTTTTTTAATCAGCCAATACCTCCAAAATTTGCAATGATACCGACAATAAAATGTAACAGCGACAGCCCTTTTCCCTGTATTAACAGGAGACATGGGGACGCACTTGACACTAATTTGATATTCTGTGCAAATATTATATATGGTCCTCAATCAGGTCTGTCGGTTTATCAGCGGTGCCGAAAATAAAGGTTGAAAAATGGATAAGGCAAATTGTTTACAAAATCCCAAGCACTTCTTGTGTAAATATCATCAAAACATTGCCAAATGAACGAATGTTATATTATACACCTATCACAATAAATCCATGACTAGGCGAGACATGGGGACGCACTTGACACAAATTTGATTTTCTGTTCAAATATTATATGGCCCTCAATCAGGTCTGTCGGTTTATCAGCGGTGCCGAAAATAAAGGTTGAAAGATGGATAAGGCAAATTGTTTACAAAATCCCAAGCACTTCTTGTGTAAATAAAAACATTGCCAGATGAACGAATGTTATATTATACACCTAGCATAACAAATCCATGACTATACTCTGTTTGTCCATCTCGAGACAGTGACGTAACCGCGTATTCTACTAATTGCATCACATAACGCGCGCGCATACTCGCGGCGCTGGCGTACAAACACGAGCGTTGAAAGGCGGAAGATACACACGCGTGCGTAAAAGCTGCGCCTGTTCAGTTACGTCACTGTCTCGAGATGGCCAAACAGAGTATAGGCGCTTTGATGTTGGCTAATCCAAAATCAATAATCGATACGAAAAATCTGAGATCTATACATTTCATGAGCAGTTTGATACCTCATTCATACAAATCGAGGGGATATTGTTGATGTTATGACTGTTTAATCGACCACTACTAACAAAACAATTCTTGCACTAAAAGTGGGTTTTAATGGGATATCCTTGCTTAGTGTGTGATTGCCCATTGAAAATGTGTGTGTGTGTGTGTACCGACTCCCTGTCGATGCCTGTTACCCATTCACCCCCTACCTGACTGGTTGAGATAGCACACAGTGGACAATGCATCTGTGATGCAAATCAAAGATATCCAACAGGTAACCAAAGTGCAACTTTGAAGTCGTTACTTGTGGTGATTGAAATCATCATAACTTCAAAAGTATCAATTCGATCATTATGAATGAAGTATCAAAATACGGAGAAGAAAAAATTCCCCATTTCATGTATATCTCAGATTTCTGGAACCGATTATTGAGTTTGGACTAGCCAACATCAAAACACCTGGTCAGGGACTTTGTGCTAGGTGTACATGTATATTGTATAGGCTATTCCAATGCAAAGAAGGATAAAGAAATGTCCCTCCTCCTTTTTCTTATTCAGGCTCACGTAGACCGGCCCAACTCATTGGGATGCTACCTGTACAGGAATGCAACCATCATCCAGCAACCTTTCTCACATGAGAATCTAACCAGAACATTCGTGGAAGATGCTAACTCATTCATAGGACAACATAAAGAAGATATCGATAAACCATTCTTTTTGTTTTTCTCCTTCGCTCACCCGCACGTCAGTATGTTTACTAATGAAGCCTTTGCGGGCTCTTCGAAAAGAGGTATGTGATCAAATCAGTTATGCAGTGGTACGTTATCTTTAATTATTTGTATACATTCATTAAAAGCCACAAAAAGACCAGTTTGACGTCCAAAACCAACCTGGATAGCAAACATCAACAAAAAAGTTGACCCGGAACTTGTGACACAGACCAATGATGGTAAGACCTAGAAAGCAATAGTTGCGCGCGCAATTGGCAACATAGCCGGAAAGCGTAGACGACGACGAAGACATTAAAATATTCGGTAATTGCTTGATTGATGCGCATGATTCTAAGGCCCCCCCCCCAAAAAAAAAAAAAGTTGACTTGCCCTTTCAGGGTCAAAGTCAGGGTCGGACGGTCGGATTTTTTTGTTGACTATTTTGAATTTTTTTGAAAATTTACTGCACAAAAACACGTTTTAAAGATTTTTTTTGATTTTTAAACAAGCAGATACTACTCAAAAACACGTTTTCATCTTGCTTTATTGTTATGTGCTTCTTTCAAAAAATAATTTTTTTTTTTAATTTTTTTAATTTTTTTTTTCAATTTTCAAATAGCGACCCTAGATTTCCGAAAATTCGGGTCGGTCGGAAAGGGCAAGTCAACTCTTCTTTTTTTTGTGGCCTAATAACATATTAGCGACGGCATTGACAAGTACTTTTGCCCTTTGCACCCTTTCCAGTGCATTTATATTTTCCATTGTCCTGTTCAATTCAGCATGCTCAATGTAAGGTGTTCAACTGCCTATTGGTGCAACGTCATCTCGGTACGACGCGGATGTCTGTATAAGCTCTCTGGAACAGCGAAATATAAAAGAATATACACATGATTGAGTGCACTAGTTCTTCTCTGAGCTGGGAATAAAACTTAAAATTTTTATGAAAATTTCTTACCAAATGTTCTTATTGATCGTTTAAGCAATATCATCAATTTTGAGAATGCAACAAAGAATGTTACCAAAGGTTGCCCCAGCTGCACAAGACAATACTGTCTTTAGTGTGTTACGTCATCCTTTAAACACATTCTTAGCTCCCTCTTATGTAAATTTACTGGGTATATACACAGGGGTGTGCCACTGAGCTTGCCGATCGGGTCCACTTTTAAATTGAACTTAGTCAGCATAGAATTGGTGGCGCTGTTCTACCGATAAGGCGTAATTGTAGCAGACGACGCGACGCTGGCCACGCGTCTCTCAGACGACCCAATATGGCAACGGGAGTGCACCATTTTGAATTATTTTTAACAGTCATCGCCCGGTTAACGATAAAAATTCTTCTAATTATGATGAATTTGTCAAAATGATAAGTTTAATATTCGCGATTACGTGTTATTCACTACGAATTCAAAATGTAGGTTTCGCGTGGCCACCGTCGTCTGTGTAAATCTACAGCGCCCCCAAACCTATGCTGACTAACAATTCCGTTAAACCTGGTTAAACATTGTTAAACGCGTTAAACGCCGGTCACGGACGCATTCCGGACGATTACCATAATTTATTCAAATATGCAAAAGGGTCCGTTTTCGCTACGTACGTTAGTATAGGACTTTCCTATCCCAAAATTAATAGTATCCTTGATATACAGCCTGTATAGAATTTGCCAAGCCCTTTTCTAAAAAGACGGTCTCGAATCATGCTGCATCACGACAATGCAAGTCCTCACAAGGCTCGCCTCACCCTAATACCATGCCGAGACATAATGTACATTAATGAAAATTGTATCAATATTTGATGGAACATCCGTCCTACTAACCCATAACTTGGCTCCCTGCGACTTCTGTCGCTTTTCCAAAATCAAATCAAAGATTACTGGGAGGCCTTATTCAATGGTTTTAAGCCTAGCCAAAAGCCGTACATTCAAAGATGAGGACATCACTGCTTTGGAGTATACCGACCATGCTTAGACAAGTGGAGGATGACGATGCAAAGGTGTTTAGACGTCAAGGAAAGCTTCTTGGAGGGAATGTGACTGTTGTCTATAAAATTGTACGGCCATATTCAGAAACGTGGACCAAGCGACATAACATTTTGATCCACCCTCGTATTGTGCCGAAATAGTGCCTTTTTCTACCCTGCTCTAACCAGATTCACAAATCATAAAATCACATTGATCGACACATTATTGTACACATTCTGTAGGTATTTATGGCGATAATGTTCGCGAGATGAGTTGGGGAGTAGGTGAGGTGATGTCTGAGCTGAAACGTCTTGGATTGGATAACAAAACACTCGTCTATTTTACGTCTGATAACGGAGGACAACTAGAACTGTGCAACGAAGGAGGCGACAATGGAGTACTTAGAGGTGTGTTTTTTTGTTTTTTATAAATTTATTTGTTTGTATTGTCTATTTTAAGAGGCCTATTGTTTGTAGACATATTAAACAACCCATGGTATTACAAAAGACCAGTAATCATACTTTCCCGTGCTTCACACCGGTACTTGCTGATTTTAATTTGTTTGTGTTTGTTGGTGTGTGTTTTGGATGTTTTATTTTCTTTTCTTACTTTCTATTTTTAATTTCTTGACAGTTTTTACTCCACGTTGTCAAAATTAATCCCATAAAAACATCCATGGGCTCGTAACAAATGTCATCGTGTATTACACATTGTATAAGAATTCCGATGAATTAAAATATACTTTGCCATGTACTTGTTTTATAGGTGTGTGTATTGGTGCGCTTTTAGGATAGAACCAATCGAACAGTGAAATGACATTTCAATTCATCCAGGGTATTACCAGGGATTATATAATTATGGGATTATGGGGGTAACTCCTCAGACAAAATTTCGCCTACTAAAACCAAATTCACGGGTGAAGGTTGTATAGGGGGCGCACTATCATGGTCGTAGCAAACCAGACGACATGAGACGTGGTGGTTTTTATCGGCTCAAAACATGATTTGTGGCACAGAAATATATAGTACATCAATGGTAAAAAAAGCTGATTGTGATTCAGAGTAGAACTGATTTGCTTTGATGATGGCAGAATTTAGTTCTTATATGACACGAAACATTCAGAATTGGTTATTTGAAATTAATTTACGTAGAACAAAATACGAATTTTAAATTGTGGATGGCTTCGTCTGGCAGTGACAGAGGAGGGGCGTTATTTGCAATTTATGAATATTGTAATCAGATCAGTTGGGAAGGACGCCGGATCGCGACGATCACATCGTGTGTGGTCATGAATAGTCATGGCTGAATATTCATTTACAACGAATGAGTGACAGTTTACGCTTAACTTCCGGGTGAAGAACAGATAGAGTGCGCTATACTGTGAACCAAATCTCAACAATGGGCAGATATGAGAGTCGTCCCCCTGGTATTACTCATAATGCTTCTCGCCCACTCGCCCTGGCGATGCTCGTGCTGGTATTCGCGTCAAACTCGCCATGCAAATGAATTGAGAGAGGGTTTTTCAAAAATAATAGCAGTTACCAACTTATGATTTTTTTCTCCTTCTAAATTGCAGGAGGAAAAGGCAACTACTTTGACGGAGGAGTACGTGTTCCGGGTATTCTGCGCTGGCCAGGTCACGTGCGACCCGGCACAGTCTCTTCAACAGTTATTAGTCAAATGGATATATTCCCTACATTGGTCAATATGGTTGGAGGGCGTATCCCTGATGACCGTGTCATCGACGGTATAGATATATCATCATTACTAAATATTACAACATCTTCGAAAGCCCATACCCAGACAAATGATATCAAAACTCGTGCATTGTTTTTCTACTGCAACGATAATCTTTTTGCCGTTCGATACGGAGACTTCAAGTTTCACTTCAAAAGCATGCCGATCAAAAGTAAATTTGAATATGGACAGTCGTGCGGTGAAGGGGGATTTCCCAATGACTACTTTTTTGAGTGTTTATTTTGTGGATCGCGGTGTGTTCAACATCACGATCCTCCTTTAATCTTCAATATAGAAGCGGATCCTAGCGAAGTGTATGCTTTGGATCCGTCATTAAACAAAGACCTTCTGCGTGAACTAGAACATGTGGTGAGAATACACAAGGATAAAATGGTAGCGGGCAAAGCTCTTTTCACATCGTTTTCCATCAAATCTATACCATGTTGTGACACTGAAAGTTCAATGTGTACTTGTAACTACTATCCATAATAATAAAAAAATATGATAAGAGACTACCTCAATACTAAGTATAAGAAACACTAGGAGAAATTGGCATTTTGATACGAGTGTGGAATGTACACGTGTATAAGAAAGACTTAAAGAATAAATCCCCACTGTAGATATTGACACTTTCCACGCGGCTATTAGTTTCCCCATTAAAAAACAGATCAACTTTCACGATCTACCTCAAGGATTACTGAACCAATATTAGGCATGTTTGTACATGTACTTCCATTTTAAAGCATTTCTCATAGTGATCCCATCGAGGGCTCAGAAACACAAGGCCTCATCTCCATTTTTTCACATATGAGATTTTAGTATCAACATTTTTAGAAAGAAATTCTCTTTCCAGTAACACACAGCCTTATCTCCATAACACAACACCCTACAGTTATATGCCAGTATCACAAGGCCTCATATCCATCTCCCTATAGTGTTCAAAATCTTCAATAGTCTTTTTTTTCTTCAAAATGGTCAAATTGAAGATAAGACCTTGTGTTTCTGAGCCCTTGATATAGTAATGAAATTCAATAATTTCCGCGTGGAAAGTATTAATGATAACTGAGCAGTTGTATTTATAAACATTATTGATAAACATGATAAAGACGCAAAGTTGCAATAAGACTGTTGGGTTTCATAATATATGAATGGAAATAATAATTTTAACAGTATATCTTATGCTGTGTCAAATTACTTCAATACTATTAATAAATTGTAATATATTATTGAAAAATAGAACATTACGAATGTTTACATTTATAACTACATGGCGAAAGTGTGCATTTGTACCAAAACATGACAAATTTGTGCAGTTGTACCAACTAGGATGATGCATGTGTGCAACTGTACCAGCTACGTGACGAATGTATGCAGTTGTACCAACTACATGACGAATGTAGGCAGTTGGGCCAACTATACATGTATGACGAATGTGTGCAGTTGTACCAACTAAATGACGAATGTGCGCAGTTGTACAAACTACACGACAAATTTGCGCAGTTGGACCAACAATATGACGAATGTGTGCAGTAGTACTAACTATGCCGATGTGCAGTTGTACCAACTACATGATGAATGTGTGCAGTTACACCAACTATGACGAATTTATGCAATTGTACCAAATACGTGACGAATGTGTGCAGTTGTACCAACTACATGACGAATTTACGCAGTTGTACATACTACACGACAAATGTGCGCAGTTGGGCCAACTATATGACGAATGCGTGCATTTGTACCAACTACATGATGAATGTGTGCAAGTGTACTATCTGCATGACGAATGTGCGCAGTTGTACCAACTAAATGATGAATGTATGAAGTTACGACCAGCTACGTGACGAATGTGTGCAGTTGTACCAGCTACGTGACGAATGTGTGCAGTTGTACACGCTACGCGATGAATGTCCGCAGTTGTAAATTTGTTGTTGGCATTGGGGGGATGATTAACCAGTGGCGGAATCGGCATCAAGAAAATAATTTTGGTAATTGCGCGCGAAGAGCGCGATTTGTGTGGAAATGCGCGCATGGCGCACGAAGCTTTCGGCTTTTATTAGGAAAATTGCATAAAATTAGCTAATTTTGTTCTGAATTAGACATTACGGTGAGCATTTTATCATTTATAACATGGGGGTGGGGTGATTACAAAGGTCATCCCCCATTTACGCCTATGGTACCAGCTACGTGACGAATGCGTGCAGTGACGACCAGCTATATACGTGACGAATGTGTGCAGTTGGGCCAACTATATGACCAATATGTGCAGTTGTACCAACTACATGACGAATGTGCGCAGTTGTACCAACTACGTGACGAATGTAGGCAGTTGGGGCAACGATATGACTAATGTGTGCAGTTGTAACAATTACATGACGAATGTGCGCAGTTGTACCAACTAAATGTCGAGTTTGCGCAGTTGTACAAACTACACGACAAATGAGCGCAGTTGTACAAACTAAATGACGAATGTGTTTAGTTGTACCAACTACATGACGTATGTGCGCAGTTGTACGACTATATGATGAATGTGTGCAGTTGTACCAACTACATGACGAATGTGCGCAGTTGCACCAACTACATGACGAATGTGTGCAGTTGTATATACCAACTTCATGACGAATGTGTGCAGTTGTACGAACTACATGACGAATGTGTGCAGTTGTACCAACTACATGACGAATGTGCGCAGTTGCACCAACTACATGACGAATGTGTTCAGTTGTACGAACTACATGACGAATGTGTGCAGTTGTACGAACTACATGACGAATGTGCGCAGTTGTACGAACTACATGACGAATGTGCGCAGTTGTACGAACTACATGACGAATGTGTGCAGTTGTACGAACTACATGACAAATGTGCGCAGTTGCACCAACTACATGACGAATGTGTGCAGTTGTATATACCAACTTCATGACGAATGTGTGCAGTTGTACGAACTACATGACGAATGTGTTCAGTTGTACGAACTACATGACGAATGTGTGCAGTTGTACGAACTACATGACGAATGTGTTCAGTTGTACGAACTACATGACGAATGTGTGCAGTTGTACGAACTACATGACGAATGTGTTCAGTTGTACGAACTACATGACGAATGTGTGCAGTTGTACGAACTACATGACGAATGTGCGCAGTTATACTAACTATGTCGAATATTCTGTTGTGCATTATTACTTGACGAATATAATAATAGACGAATGTGTGCATACCTACGATACCAATAAAATACAATAAATAAATTGTATTATTTCTATTTTATGTTGCTAACTTAATGAGTGCTTCAATAACAATTATTTACAGAGTGGACGTGTCAGGGTCATTATGTATTCAGTTTCCCGGTGAAATATTGATACGGTTATTACACAATAAGTAAAACTTAAGTTGAAGGTTCTGAAAACGATGGCTATGTGATTATATTTGATTTAGCGTTTACCACAAGGCAGCGCTGTGAGTGATTGCTTGTCAGTGTGAACCCTGGGCACTACCTGCCTATTAACAATGTTAATGATTGGTTCATTACAAGATACACTCATTTGAATAACCAATTAGAATACTGCTTTGAAAATATTCACTTCAATCTTTATCAGGGATACAATTATTCTACCAATGTCTCTCATTGGTGCAATAAATGATGTATCCCTCTTTCTGACCAATTGGCAGGTAGTTCTCAGGGGGTTAAATACACATATCACAAAAAGTTCATGACTGACCAGGTGTTCATATGTTAGCTAATTCAAAATTAATAATCGATACCAAAAACTTAAGAATTACATTAAATCAGCAAATTTCCTCCCCGTTATTTGATACCTCATTCCTAAAAATTGAGAAAATACTTTAAAAGATATGGTGGCTTAAAGTGACCAGACCCAACGAAAAAATGCTTGAAGTAAATGATTTTCTATGAGATATTATTGATTTTTACAAATACAAATCGAAAGTATAGGGCATGGATGGATAATAGACCATTTCAAATCGAAGTTTCCGAAAAAACTCGATCGGTTCCGAATGCTTTCTGATTATCCGATTGTTTTTGGATGACTTGAAGTCGTCCGCAGAAAGTGTTTTCACCCGGTGTCTTCAAAAACCCGTGTATGGATTGCGCTGCTGTTGGTGCAAGATTTTCTTGCTCACAAAGTTGTATCTGGCGGAGCTTAGGCGACGAATAAAACCCACCTTTTCAACGGGGCAAATGGACCTCTCGGGTAGGGTCGATCGGTTTGTAGTGGGGTTTTTGTTTGGGGGGGGAGTCAAAATATTTCGGGACATTTCAGTGCATTTTCAGCATTTTTCGAAATGTTCAAATTTTTTCTGGAATTTTTACAAAATGTCAACAACAAAACATTACAACAGCAACAAAAAAAAAGGTGTTTTTTTTTTTTTTAATTCGAGAAAAAAATGGCTCGGTCGGTCCAGTAGAGCAGGGGTGGGGTTTTCTCGTCGCCTTATTGCTTATCTCAGATGTTTGTTGCCGATTATTGGTTTTGAATTAGCTAGCTTATAAACACCTGGTCAGGAACTTTTTGTGCTAGGTGTATTATAACCTCATGTTATAATATACCTGCTATTCTCTCGGCATGATTAGCGACAATGACTATCTATTAAGTCATGCAACCTTGGAGAAAGTATATTGCGTTTTGATATTAGGAATTATGATACTATTATTAGCTTGAAATTATGAATTCATGTGTGATTTGTTATAGCAAGCAAAACGTTGATTTCTTTATTGACAATTGAATTTGTTGAGATTTTTCCATTCAAATATTGTGCTTTACATGTAGGACTAGGTCCGCGCTAGCTGTGAGCGTAGCGAGATGCGACCGAGGGTCACAGCTTTTTTTGGAGGCACGGGTCTAGTGCTACTTTAGGAATTATGAAACTGTTATTATATTGAAGTTATTAATTCATGCGATTCATTATTAATAAATAAATAAATGAATAAATGATTTAATGCATTGTCCTGATTTATATTGTAGACATTCCTGTGAATATTTGTGCCGTGTGTTTAATGGTTGTGGAAAACCCCATGGCTAGCTTTTTATCTCGAACTCTGAACCCGCGTAAATGTAATAACATTATATGTCCCCAAAATAGCAATGGAAGCATTTTAAAGACTCCTCCCGGAAAACGATTATAATAAGTTTATTTAATAAGTATCAGGAAGCCCTTATAATAATTACCGAATACGTACGTGTATTCCATCTATTCGCATCAGTATATTACAGGGTATCCCAAATAATTCCTAACAGTACGTTAACAAACACAAAATGTAAGCGTGCAAACATAAACCTCTGCGAAAGCTGTGCTGTAGGTGTTTCGAATGTTCTACTCTACTCGGCAATCTAGAACATAATTTTAACAAAAGAAATAAGGGATTCTAAATTCTCGTTACGTTCCACTGCCTAATCACTTTTATTTCAGCGTTTTAGCTATTGGTCGGTCATAACTTCTCCAATTCCAAGATTAGGCAGGCCAGTGATCATGCCCTAAAGCGTTAATCCCACACGTGGCCTTACTTATAGCAGGAAAGTTGCTTATAGCCAACAAACAGACACTGTATGGCCTCATGGTCTTTGGTCTGCAATACAAAGATATGGGCATGTGTGGCGCAGCGGATAGAGCACTGGATTCATAAACCAAAGGTTGTAGGTTCGAGTCCCGTTGTGGTCAACATGTTGTGCTCTTGAGTAACGCACTTTGCCACAATTACTTCTCTCCACCAAGGTGTAAAATGGGTAGCTGTTTGGGGATAATCACAATCTAAGTGTCTGATAGGAATACGCGCCATTGTCAGAATTTGTAAGATAGGCAGCAATAACCTCATGACATAAATTGCCCGCTTAGGAGCGTTATTAATTCGGTCTGGTAAACCTATTGTTATCAATTACTACGAGAGGATTGCCTGGTTGTATTTTTAAATTCGGAGCCTGAACGAGCGGTACTTCTTGCTAACTGCATGGATGAGTTTCCATTATGTTGCAAATTACATCCACGCTCATGCGTTTAAACTACTCAATGGGCGTTGCAATACAGCCGGTTGGTTGCACACGAGAATTATGTCATATAGCAACCAGCTTTGATGGAAGGCGAATATTTAAATTTGGTGCCGGTTTTTAGGGCACCCATTTATAGCGCTGCTAAGCGGGCCTTGTAGCGTAATGAGTGAAGCGAACTGATTCTGATAAATCCTCTCTGAGCAGCGGAATAAATGTAAAGCGCTTTGAGCATACTTAGCTTGATGAAGCGCTATATAAAAGCTAACATTTATACAGACAGTAGGCATTCATAAAATACGATGTGTTTTTTTCTTTTGTAATATCTCGTTTCTTATCAATCAGACACTTAAAAAACACACCTCATAACCTTTCTGAAACGTCAGAGTCTCGCTTTGCCAGTGGTTATTTAAATCATATGTCACGCACATATCACAACCCTTTCTTTTTACGAAAACTTCATTATCCGTTAAGGCTAATTCAATTTTGGGACACCCTGTACGACAGCGTTGACTTTATTTTGATTGAAATGAGTCGGCCATACATGCAATAAAGAAGCATACGTTCCTATTATGAATGTAATATATATAAATAAATGTAATAACTGTGTATACAGGAGGAAACGGGTTGTTTAATCAAATATTCTTCCGACATAGTCAACGTTTAATTATATTACTTCACTCGTTAGCGTACGATCCGGCCCACGATTGACACCTTCTTTGTCGCATTTATTGTGCGTTTTATAAGGGATCGCAATTTCGAGATGGCTTTCATTCAAGCTGAGAAATTTAGACGAGTCGCCTCGGTGAGACTTTGTTGCCGATTCAGTGGTGAATCTTACAGGTTAGTTTCACCAAGGAGTTTGATCTTGAAGTATTAAATTCATGAAACTTTTATGAATAAATCGTCATTTGACACAGGTCAACAATGAATTCGACTACAGCAAACGCCCAAATACAACCATTCGAAATAGTAAGCATCGTTTTTAACTCTTTAATCGTCGTAATCGGTATTCCTGGCAACCTTATAATCATACGAGTGTACGCAGCGAAGAAAAGCAAAACGAGCGCCCGAATCTTCATCATCGGTCTTGCCGTAACAGATTTGGTCGTATGCGTGTTTCGACCACTACACATATACGTTATGATGCCCGTTAGTAGCACATACGTGAATAGCGTGGAGTTTTTATGTCGCGTTCCTTACGCTTTAACACTTCTTGGCGTTTTTTCATCCACGTTTGTCACCGCTGCTATATCTATCGATAGATATTTTGCTGTGTGTAGACCACTGGACCGCAAAATCACACCCAAAAGGGCAACGTGGATAGTAGCCATTTGCTGGTTAATTTCGGTGATATTGTGCATCCCTAGACCCGCATTGGTTAAGCGTCTGGTTGATGATCCGCCTCACGGGCTAATATGTGAAACCACTACACAAGTTAACATCATCCTACCACACAGAGCTTCTTACTATATCTCGTTGGTAATGTCTTTTACGACAATGGTAGTTCTCTATTCTAAGGTGTATCTGCGCATTCGTAGACAAGTAAAGATAAGACCCGGCGGACCTCGACGATTTGTTGATTCAGAAGCCAGTTCTTTGCACAAATGTTCCGCTTTGCCAGATGCAATATCTCGTACTCAGAATGCATCGGGGAAATGCACCTCGGATTCTATTCAAGCCGCAATGGCCGTGAACACAGCTAATGACCACAATGACTCTGGTCCAGCCAATGATAATAATCCCGATGAAGTGCAGGACCATACAATAGGGACTTCATTACATACACCGGCAAATATATCTATAAGGACGACACCGTCTAGTATGGTAACGATTACAGAGAACGCTACAGATTCCACTGCTCCTGATGAAAGCGCCAACAACAGTGCTCCAGATGTTCAATCCAAAACTACAAAGATGCTTCTTCTAACAACTCTAGTGTTCTTGTTGACTTGGATACCAGGGTTCATTTATTTCGCCATTCCTAGGTCAATTATTGACGAGATAAAACTTACGAATCCGTCCGGTTTTGCGGTTATGTATCAAATGAGTGAAGCATTTCTTATCAATACTGCCATAAATCCATTTGTGTACGGGTTGGTTAACAAACGGTTTCGAGATGATTGCAAACAATTACTTAAGAAGACTTGTTCTCGTAGTCAATACTTTTAATAGAGATTTCATATTAAATTCATGTGTTTTGCTAAATGCTTTAAGGGTACGTACATTCAGTAAGTGATTTCTAATCGAGATTCTTGTCTTTTAATTTCCTTTGAAACTATCAAAATAGCAAATGATCTTCTTATTTTCGTTCCAGAAAGTCGTAAACTGGGGAAAACACTTTAATTTATCAAATTTCTATAACTATTCTGAAAATTACCAGATATTTGACAGATTCATGAAAATCCTGACAAAGTCAAGTTTTCTGATGTCTGCAACTCCGCAGGAAGTGTACTCGATCGATAATTTGGATCGGACAGCGAGTGGTCAACCTGCTAAAAATGCTCGACAAACGTTTTGGAATTGTGTGGGTATTGTGCAATAATAAAAGAACGGCTATATAAGTTCTTTTTTATATTTGCTGGTTAATCTCGATGATATTGTGCATCCCTAGACCGTCGTTGGTAGTGTATTTTACGACGATGGTATAGTGCTCTATTCCAAGGTGTGTCTGCGCATTCTCGTAGACAAGACGAATTTGTGCAGTTGTACCAACTACATGACGAAAGTGTGCAGTATCAACTACATGACGAGAGTGTGTGCAGTTGTACCAACTACATGGCGAAAGTGTAGATTTGTACCTGCTACATGACAAAGTGTACAGTTGTATCAACTAAATGACGAACGTGTGCAGCTGTACCAACTACACGACGAATGTGCGCAGTTGCACCATCTACATGACGAATGTGTGCAGTTGTACCAACTACATGGCGAACGTGTGCAGTTATACCAACTACATGACGAATGTGCGCAGTTGTACCAACTACATAACGAAAGTGTGCAGTTGTACCAGCTACATGACAAAAATGTACAGTTGTATCAACTAATTGACGAATATGTGAAGACGTGTGCGCAAGAAGTCAATAATTCCATTTTTGTCCAAATTGAGTTAAAACATAAGAATATTACTGATTTTTAAATTTGAGACTTTTAAATATGTTTTTCAGGTGGTCCAATTTAGCACTGTCAGCAATTTGAGTTCAAGAAGCAGATAAGTCCACCCATTATGGTGTTTCTAAAACATTAACCAAAGTAAATTATCAATGTCACTGCACAACACATACATTGTTGTTGCACTTTAAAGTCAAAATATATTAATTTGTTTGTTTCCCACTATATTTAACAACTTAAATGGGGAAATATGTCGTTTTATCATTAAAGATGTTTTTATGCTATAAGAGAGTCTGGAAACATTGCTAGTAATTCCACAAAATAGAGCCAATTTTCCTGTTACTTTACCTGTTTGTCTTCACAATCAGTATCCAGTAAAAATGGGGCTAATTCACCCTCACTAACTTCAAATTTCACTGAATTATACTATAATTGCTAGAAATGTAATTTAAAGAAATGTTAGTATTACTTGTTCAAGGCTTGAATCATTTTTTGCAAGATTTGTTATGAATTGGTAATATTAAAAACTCTGTACAAATCCTATGGTGCCAACGTGAGCGCAAGAAGTGCGTTAGTCCAAAATCAACAAATTGATAAATATTGATCAATAAACAAGTTAAGTACTAATTTTGTGTAGAATATAAATCCAAGAGAAATAACCTATATACTCACCAAGTAACAGCCACATTGAACTTAAGTATTGATTCCTACAATAGTTTGTAAACTTGAAATGCCTGTATCGTAAAATGTCAAATATGGACTTACGGACTTCTTGCGCTCACGTCTTCATGTGCAGTTATACAAGCTACGTGACGAATACGTACAGTACAAGTACCAACTACATGACAAATGTGTGCAGTTTTACCAACTACATGACGAAAGTGTTCAGTTGGACCAGCCCAACTACATAACGAATGTGTGCAGAAGACGAAAGTGTGCGGTTGTATCAAATACATAATAAATGTGTACAGTTGTACGACGAATGTGTGCAGTTGTACTAACTGCATAACGAAAGTGTGCAGTTGGGCCAACTACATAACGAATGTGTGCAGTTGTACCATCTATGTCGAATGTGTGCAATTGAGAACTGCATGACGAATGTGTGCAGCTTAACTAAATACATAACGAAAGTGTGCAGTTGTACCAACTACATGACGAATGTGTGCAGTTGTACCAACTACATGGGAAAGCGTGCAGTTGTACCAACTATGACGAATGTGTGCAATTGTACCAACTACATGACGAATGTGTGCAGATGTACAAACTACATGACGAGTTCATGCAGTTATACCAGCTACATGACGAATGTGTGCAGTTGTACCAACTACATGACGAATGTGCGCAGTTATGTATGACGAAAGTGTGCGGTTGTATCAAGTACATGACGAATGTGTACAGTTGTACTAACTGCATGACGAATGTGTGCAGTTGTAATAACTACATAAAATGTGCCGTTTTACCAGCTACATGACAAATGTGCACAGTTGTACCAACTATATGACTAATGTGCGCAGTTGTACAAACTATATGACGAATGTGTGCAGTTTTACCAGCTACACGACGAATGCGTGTAGTGCAGTTGTACAAACTACATGACGAATGTGTGCAGTTGTAACAGCTACATGACGAATGTGCGTAGGTGTACCAACTACATGACGAATGAGTGCAGTTGTACCAACTACATGACGAATGTGTGCAGTTGTACCAACTACATGACGAATGTGCTACATGACGAAAGTGTGCAGTTGTACCAACTACATGACGAATGAGCACAGTTGTATCAACTGATGACGAATTTGCGCAGTTGTATCAACTACATGACGAATGTGTGCAGTTTTACCAGCTACATGACGAATGTGTGTAGTGCAGTTGTACAAACTACATGACGAATGTGTACAGTTGTACCAACTACATGACGAATGTGTGCAGTTGTACCAACTACATGACGAATGTGCTACATGACGAAAGTGTGCAGTTGTACCAACTACATGACGAATGAGCACAGTTGTATCAACTGATGACGAATTTGCGCAGTTGTATCAACTACATGACGAATGTGTGCAGTTGCACCAACTACATGACGAACGTGTGCAGTTGTACCAATTACATGACGAATGTGCGCAGTTGCACCAACTACATGACGAATGTGTGCAGTTGTGCCAACTACATGACGAATGTGTGCAGTTGTACCAACTATGTCGAACTTACAGCTGTAAGGATTTTAAAAAATCAGCCGTCTTTGTGCAATAAAACGTCGTTTCAAAATATTCCATCCCCGGCTCGGACACTATTTCGTCAATAAATAGCGATGATATTTCAACATATTTCAACATTGTTTTAATCAAGTTTTGCTGCTTTTTTTTGTGAGTAGAAACAACAATAATGCCCAATTATAATAATTATCTTTAATATTAAGTAAATTTTGTATATAAAAAAATCTTAAACATCTCTTAGTACACCTTTAAGCCAACATAACAATAAAAGTATCAACTCAATTTTTATGAATGAGGTGTCAAATTACGGGAATGAATTTGCACACTTAAGATAGGCGATGAATAAAACCCACCCTTTCAACGGGCAAATGGAACTCTCGGGTAGGGTCTGTCGGTCGGTCGGGTTTTTTCAAGGGGGTCAAATATTTGGGGACATTTTGGAGAATATTTATCAATTTTCGAAATGTTCAAATGTTTCTGTAATTTTTACAAAATGTCAACAACAAAATTCAAAAAAATCGAACATTTCAACAACAAAAATATAAAGATCTGATTTTTTTTTAATTCGAGAAAAAATGGCTCGGTCGGTCCAGTAGAGCAGGGGTGGGTATTTTTCGTCGCCTTATTGCATATCTCAGATGTTTGTTACCGATTATTGGTTTGGAATTAGCTAGCTTATAAGCACCTGGTCAGGAACTTTTTGTGCTAGGTGTATTATAACCTCATGCTATAATATACCTGCGATTCTCTCGGAAAGATTAGCGACAATGACCAGATATATATTAAATCAACTAACCTTGGGGAGACTATTGCGTTTTGATATTGTGAATTATGAAACTATTATTAGCTTGAAATTATTAATTCATGCGATTCGTTATTGCAAATCAAGCTAGACGTCAAGTTCTTTATTGACAATCACATTTGTTTTTTATTCTTCAAATATTGTGATTTACATTTAGCTCTAGTTCCGTGCTGCGAGCGTAGCTAGAAGCGACCGAGGGTCACAGTTTCGCGCTATATTGGGAGGCACGAGTCAAGTACTACTTCACTTCAGGAATCATGAGACTGTTATTATCTTGAAGTTATTAATTCATGCGATTCGTTATTGCAAATCAAGTTAAAAGCCAAGTTCTTTATTGTCTATTCAATGTTGTAATGATTCATAATATGGGCATGATGTATGGATATATTTTAATATATATTTTATTAGTATCTTATGATTTGTTTAACCTTGTTTGAACTGCTCTCTGGCGTTTGGCATACAAGTAAATAACTAAATACCAAATTAAATAAATAAATAAATAAATAAATAACCAAAATCAATCAATCAATCAATCAATCAATCAATCAATCAATCGATCGATCGATCGATCGATCAATCAATCAATCAATCAATCGATCGATCGATCAATCAATCAATCAATCAATCAATCAATCAATCAATCAATCAATCAATCAATCAATCAATCAATCAATCAATCAATCAATCAATCAATCAATCAATCAATCAATCAATCAATCAATCAATCAATCAATCAATCAATCAATCAATCAATCAATCAATCAATCAATCAATCAATCAATCAATCAACCAACCAACCAATCAATCAATCAATCAATCAACCAACCAATCAATCAATCAATCAATCAATCAATCAATCAATCAATCAATCAATCAATCAATCAATCAATCAATCAATCAATCAATCAATCAATCAATCAATCAATCAATCAATCAATCAATCAATCAATCAATCAATCAATCGATCAATCAACAAATATCAACATTAATTCATGAATATCGACAATATTTCATGATTAGACTATCTTTTGAATAGAATGCTCAATGCCAAAACAGCAGAGCGTAATAAACAATTCAATGTTTAGGACCTTCCGGAAAAGGAATCGTTACTCTAAGTTTCATGCCAATAAGGCAATCCTTGGACGACAGGAATCGTCGTCCTGTCGTCTGACGATTGCCTTATTGGCATGAAACTCAGAGTAACGACTCCTTTTCTGGAAGGTATAAACTTTGAATTGTAAATAAATAAATGCTCCTCCGAGATAATGAAGACATTCTCACAGCTCTCAACAATGGACAAATTACAGGCTTAATTCTCCTAGATCTAAGTGCTGCATTTGACACTGTTGACCATAACATTCTCATCTCTCGTCTTCATGATTATCTTGTCATTCAGGATCAAGCCTTGGAGTGGTGCAAATCCTACCTTTCCAATGACCCCAATATATTCGCATTAGTACTAGTGCTGCTACTTCTCACCCCACTGTGCTTGATTACTCTTTTCCACAAGGATCTGTGCTTGGACCGCAATGGTTCGCTGTCAACACTTACCCTGTCCGTGATATCATTCTTCGCCACAAATTAACCTATCATGTTTATGCTGATGACACACAGCTTTATTTGTCATTTGATTCATCTCAACAAAATGCAGTCTCTGCCGTGGCTACTCTTGAACTATGCATCACTGAAATTCGCAAATGGATGAAATCAAACTTCTTAAAGCTCAACGATGACAAAACTGAATTTTTACTGTTTGGATCCCACAACCAATTGTCTAAGATCAACATTGAACACATACATATCGGTAACTCCACGTCTCTGGAATGAACTTCCTATCCATACAAAACCTGCAAAAAACTGTTACAATCTTCAAAAAACATCCGATGTCTGAGACTTTTTGTAATAATTAAGTAGTTTTATTGTTGTTGTTTCGGGGTTGTTGTTTTTATATTGGATTTTGTATGTTTGTGCCTTGAGCGCTCTTATTTAGAGTGGATGTACCTTGTCACTATTATTATTGAGTCGCCGAAGGCTGACTATATAGTTTCGTTTTGTCATTTTTAGAGTAGTTGCTCCAGCCAAATTTGGTAGCCCAATGACGCGCAATGCAGCAACGCTAAATTTTACATAGAAGTTGCACGGTAAGAGCTTTCTAATTCGGTTTCAAAAATCACCAAAACTTGTGCGTGGCCCAAAATATGGAGTTTGCAGCGCTTGTTGGAAAAATGAATGCAATAGATAGGTAGAATAGAGATAGCGAAGTTTCCTGAAGTTTGGACGAAATTGAAATCAGCCAGGAAAGTAGTGTAATCGATGGTTCAAGTGTGATTTTATACGATGTTTTTGAGGGGAAATTGCGCGACGAGCCATTTTGTTTCTATTTCCATAGACAAACCCACCCCGACCCCGACGTCGCGGCATGGCGCAAAATATGGAATTAGCCGTGCTTGTTAGAATAGAAAATGATATATTTAGATAGAATAGAGTTTTCTAAAGGGTACCGTGGTTTGGTCGAGATTCAATTCGTCCATGAAAGTGGTGTAATCGATGGTTCAATTGTGAATTTGTAGCATGTTTTTGAGGAGAAAACTGCGTGACGAACCATTTTGTTTCTATTTCTGAACACACCAAAACGTATGCGTGGCCCAAAATATGGAGTTTTAAAGTACTTGTTAGAATGGAAAATGCCATAGATAGGTAAAATAGGGTTATATTAAGTGCCCCGTTCTTTGGACGAAATTTAAAATCATTCGGGAAAGTAGTGTAATCGATGGTTTCAATGGACTCTAATTGTGGATTGTTAGCGTGTTTTGTGAATAAAATGGCGTATTGGGCAGCTCCGGTTGGTAAATTGGAAAGAGTGCAACAGTCCGCGCTGCTGTCCACTGTGTGCGTGGTCCGCTGCAAAGCTCTTAGTCTCTTACACCGAAGTTGAGTAAGTTAGGTATTAGGCCCGATACAGCGTGTGTTTGCGTTAAGTTCATCATGTTTGTGACATGACGAAACCGGAAATAATGGGGTGCAAATTGGCCACTTGAGATTGCTTGACAATCCATTGTTGAATCCCAATGGTGGATTGACCACCTAGGTATGTGTATAGGTCAATGAACCTGCTATTGATTATTATAGTGAACTATGTTTGAGTTTTGATGTTAGAGATAAGGCCTAAAAAAGTTTGTTTGCCCAAACAAGAGTTGAAAAAAGTGGGTCGGTAGGTCGATTACTTTTTTTTTTTTTTTTTTTTGGCAATGGACACTTTTAGAGAAGAAAAAGACTATACAATTTGATGTTAATACACTTGAATGTTCTTTAAAACCCTAACCTTCCTACACTACGATTCACTAAAGCAAAAAACAATGTCCACTCGCATTTTATAGCGTATGATTCAATGACGTCATCAACCAAGCTGATGTGTGTACAAAATCGCTGCCCAGGTGAGCGTTGGCAGGTTAGCTGAGTGGTTAGGGACGCGGCGCGGTGATCAGAGGTTCCGGAGGTCAATTCCAAGGGGTTTCACGGCGATTATTTGGTTTAAAAAATCATACTTTGTCCCCCTCCCCCGGTTTCCACACCGTACGAACATAGCCTGGCTGGTCCGGTTAGGGCTAATACATGTACATGTATTTTGTTTTAATACATGCTGCTGGCAGCCTGTAGTACAAACCTTCAGACCATACTGGGTTCTGTGTTTCACTTAATAGTGGTAGGATCTTTGATTTGCTTCTCCTTAATGTTTTAAAGGGTGGATATGTGGGAATAAGTAAATTACAGGGCAGTTTAGTTGATTAGTTTGGCAAATTAAGGTGAAAATATCATTTAATACATATATTTTTCAACATAAAACATAATTTTTAAAAAAAATGAAATCTCAACCGAAAAAAAAGGCATGGGGTTTTGAGATTTTATGGGTCGGTCGTGTTTGGGCAAACAAACCTCTCTTTTTTTTAGGCCTAAGACATGGAATTGCAAGTTGTTGTCAGATTCTTTTCTGTATTTGTATTCAAGTTTGATTTAACCTTTTGAATTAATAGTGCATTGATTCCTGGATAATTAGGACACTATCAAGCCAAATTGATCCCAATTTTGAGATTACAGTGCTCACTGTCACCGATGTTTTATTATGAATTTTGAATAACTTTATATTTTGATTGTGTTGAAATAAAAGGTAGATTTAAATTATTGAAATGAAGACAACTTCTCCCAAGGTTGTTTATGACATAGTTAAATAAACGTGGAATGATCCAAATATCATTAAGTCCAAGTAAGTAAATAAAGCAGTTTTAATGGTCCCCTCGGGCACCATTTTCAGGACTTCTATAATTTTCTTTTTTTCCCTTAATTGTTGCGGCATAACTTTTTTGTTAAAATATTTAAAAGGCTGACATCTTGGTAAGGGAGCGTTCATAAATACTCTGGTGGGTGGGGGGGAGTGTTGATACTCTGCAAAGGGGGGTCACAAAAGTTTTTGAAAACCCCAACAGAGGGGGGGTCACAAAAGTTTAAAACACTTATTAGTTTCCAAAATCTTCTGGGGGCTTCGCCCCCAGACCCCTGCGTTACCAATATGCACATGTGGTTTCTAATTCGAAATACTCTGGAACGTTCATAAATCAACGTAAAAATAGCTATGTTTTGGCGCGCTACGCGCCCAGATGTCTATGGTCCTATGTTCATGTACTAGCCCACCTAAAAAAAAATGAAAGGCAAAAGTTCATGTCAATAGCAAAAACATATTTAAAGCCAGGATAAAGCAAAGCAAAGATAAAGCCAAAGATAAAGCCATGATATATAATTGGAGGGAGCATCCTAATTGGTTTCAAAAACAGATCCGTGCATAAATATGTGAAGTTATTCAGGGGACTAAAGACCATGGTACTAACCAAAGATACCTGCAATTGAAGTGGGAGTTCTGATTCACTCTAGATTCTACAACCTGCCCTCCTAGATGTGACACGTCCATCAAAAATAGAATATGATACATGGTCAAAAAATCCCATAAAACTATGATACCTATGTTCTCTTAACTTGATAACAATGGGGACAAGAAAGTTTCAGGTGCAGGCTGTAATACATGGGGGGGGGGGGGGGGGGGGGGGGCCAAAAAATGTATATACCAAAAATGAAATTATCCAGCCCCCCGCCCCCACCAAAGTATTTATGAACGGTCCCTAAGGCTAATGAAAGTGAACTGTTAGTTTCCCGTTACATTTTTTTGGGTATAAATGAATTCCAGACCATTTTGCATACAAAGTCTTGTTTATTTTAAAACTGTCTTCCTCTTTAATGCTTTTCAGAAGATTTTTCATAACACACACATACCCACCACCACCCATCGTAACAAACTCAGAAGTTCAAATCATAATGATACGATTTTGGCTTCGAAAAGTGCCTCGAAATCGCTAAAAATGAAAAAAGATTGTCATATGGACGGGTTGGTATGTCGAGTAGGCCTATTCGATTTACATTACATTACATCGTATTTGTACTTATTTATTGATGAAATACGATATAATTGTAGTCAAACTTGGCTTATTTTTTCTAAACAAACAAATAATGAAATATTTACCAAATAATGAAATATTCACGCGGGGACCAAAATGTGAGTCGGTCGGGTAACGGGAAACTAACAATTCACTGTCATTAGCCTAATAGGTTTACTTTAATCCAATGAACATTTTAAAGCAGAGTTTGTATTACAACGGTAGTAACCAATCCCCCAGAACCATAAAAAAAAGTGTTTACAAAGGCTTCGTGCTCTTCAAGTTATGCAATTATCAATTGCAACCACGGCCCCTGGGTACTCAGGGATGGCCGGGACTTTGTCATCATGTTTGTTGGGGATTTGACTCAAAATGTGTCCCCGCAGGGCGGCGGATGCCTTGACTTTTTGTATCAATTTATGTAGGTCCACGCGTTTTGAACTCGCCATCCCCCCCAAAAAAAAAAAAAAGGTGGCGTCGTTGCGCTTTTCTGAATCGTGTTCTGCTCAAATCACGATAACTAACGCAAAAGGATATTGTCATGGTTTTGGTCTCATTTGAAAGCTAAATAATTGCATTACATAACCTGTAAATATGACGCATATAACTTCTTAAGTGGGGGAGATGTGGTTGATTGAGTTGGGAAGTGTCGGAGGGGGGGGGGGGGGGGGGTACACATAAACTCTATGGGGGGAAAAGTGTGTGCCAACCGGTGCCTTTCCTTGAATCAACCTCTGTATGAGCTACAAACATGATTTTGGTCTCTTCTTAAGTTTAGGGGGCTGGCATTTTCTTCGGAAGGGGGGGGGGGGGGGGGTCCCAAATATACTGGGGGGGTCATAGTTTTTTTGACATGAAAACAGGGGGGGTCATAAAATTATTTCATTGAAAATGGGGGGGTCACAAATTTATCAAAGCATGCTTTCTGAAATGTGTGTTGGGGGGGGGGTCACAAAAATATGCAGCTCTTGGATAGGGGGGGGGGGTCATGAAAAAATAATGGACTGTATTGGTAGGGGGGGTCATAAAAATATGCAGCTCTTGGATAGGGGGGGGGTCATGAAAAAATTGTCTGGGTCTATCCACATTTTTGGGACCCCCCCCCCCCCCCCTTCCGAAGAAAATGCCAGCCCCCTTATTTAATAGTCTTTATTATGTCTGTGTTTTAACAGACTTGTCAACCTTATGTAACAACTATTCATTATGGATAAGTCGCATGATCGGCTTTTCCCCTATTCGCTACACAGTAAACGCAAATATTAACTCCAATTTATATAAATTACTCTAACGGAATTTTTTTTTAACCTTTGATAGCAAAAGTAGGTTCTATACATTTTTGGAAAGCTCTCAACGTTGGCAATTCAAAAATGCAGTTTAAATCAGTGTAGGGGCATAGAGAATTAAATATAACGTAAACTCTAAAAAAATATTTAAACTTGTTGGGGCACTTTCATTAGCCTGTATGTTATTTAACCAATATAGACAGTAACCCATGGCAATCCTAGAGGTGCTTGTTAGTAATTTCATGAGGAATTCAAAAATGCAAAGAACAATATGTCATGGGTAGGTATAAGAATTACATGGATCTCAAATAAATATAAGATTTAAAAATAAAAAATCAAACATTGTGAATCATACATTTTACCAAAAGCAATTGCGTTTAGGTAAACACTATGTCCAAGTTAGACAGGTGTATAGCTTCAAACCGTGTTTAACTACGTACAAAAATACAGGCCATCGATGCCAAACCTTCATTATATTTTCAATCATGAGCATCAATGATTAACGCCTATTTATACTATCATGGATCGGACTATCAACTACACTGCAAAAACACCGGTGTTAAAAATAACACCGTTGGTGTTGTGAGAGGTCCACACCAACACCGGTGTACCGGTGTTAAATTCTTGGTGTTATATCAACACCATGTAGTGTCATTTTAACACTGCAAGTGTGACGAATAACACTGTAAGTGTTAATGTAACACCAAGATAGTGTTGAAATAACACTAATTGGTGTGGACCTCTCAGAGCACCGAACAGTGTTATTTTTAACACCGGTGTTTTTGCAGTGTACTGAAGATACACGGCCCGATGTGATCGCGTACGGGATGGGGATTTCACTCAGCGAAGTGCCCAAAAAGGTGTTTAAATAACACTTACCTGCTTACCACGCGGCAATTAGTTTTACCATGCATATTATACACTAAACAGATTTTTGAGAAACCTTTCCCAACTTTTAAAGTTGATCTTAAGAATTACTGAACCAATAGGCCTACTAGGCAAGTGTGTACGTATTTGAATGCACTTCTCATAATTATTCCAAATATGGTGACGGCATTAAATAATCTTGACATTTTTTAAACATTTTGTGAAGTTTAAGAACTGTCGTCTGCAGACGACTTCCACGTGGATAGTGTTCAGATTATTTGAAATAAACAACGTTATTTCTCGTCTGTTATTCTATCGTTGGTTACCTATGTTTATTTTAAATCAATTAAAAGGGTATAAAATGTTCGTTACACACTATAATTGCGCAAATATGTTTTCTTTGTGTAGTCCTGATCCTACTTATATGTTTTTCTTTGTAATCAGGTCGATAATATGTTTTTATGAGAGGAATCATCCAAAAAAATCCTTTTGACTGAATAGAAAAATATATTCTGACCTTCAGTGGAAATCGGAACAAAATCTAGGATCGAAGGTAGGGAACTTTTCATACACAAGATACATTGAGTGATCTGTGAAACTACTCCCAATGATATCGGGCCCTGTGCCTTGAATTGAAGAAGTCTTGTAAAACATAAAACGGTTCAAAATTATCTAACCATTAAATTCATGGCAATTATATTGTAAAACAATCAAACGTGTAACATGCTTTATTCCAATTGAATGCTGATTTTGCGAATTTAAATGCCAATTGATGTAAAGGACAATTTGATTTAGCTCGAATCACAATATCAAGTCCACTATACTTCCAAATAGATTGATACTTTAACCAAATCGGCCGCGCATTCGTTAACATGGCAGCGTATAGGCCCTAAACAGATTTGAATCTCAATAAATTTAATTGATTTTGCATGTATCAATTTGAATTCTTTTAAATGAAATTGACTGCTTGTTTTGCGAAAAAGATTATACCCCAATACACGTCGATAGCAAGATGCTAAGATTTCTCGCGAAATTGAATACCCATATACAAATTGAACTTAACAAAGTGCGAAATTCGCCGGGAAAACCTATATTAAAGCGGGTATTAAAGGCATATTATATGATCTTTTCCAGGGAGCTCCCTCTATTCAAGTGGTTTTTTTTAAAGTAGATTTTCTTGCAGATTTACATTTCTGATCATAAATCATACATACATTCCAAGTTACAGAGCAATACGGTTCCTAATCAATCAATCAATCAATCTTTATTTCCATATACAAAATACATCAAATCACAATCACATATATAAAAAACACAATATGGAGGAGTAGACTGAAAAGCCAATGAGGCCCGTTTATGGTCTACCTCTTAAAACAAGCAATAAATAAACAAACATTTTATACTATACAATAAACAATAAGAATCCCACAACACCATATATAAGACGGAACAAGGACGGGCTCAAATACAAGAGATTACTCGTAATTTTGGATAAGGTTTTGCTTTAACTGGGTTCGGAAATGCTTTAACGATTTGGATTGTTTCATGTTTTTGGGAAGTGAATTCCAGAGAATTGGACCATTGGTTCGAGTAGCACGGTCGAGGAAAGTCTTTTTGTTATTTGTCATGTTAAAATCATTGCCATGTCTTGTTGGGTAGTTGTGAACATCTAATCTAATTACCTCAAAATCATGGTTTTAGAGTGAATTTAGACTAGAGTCAAATCAGTTTATTTTCAGTAATAAGAAAGAATCGTATTGATTCATGTAACTTGGAAGAATGTACGATTTATGACTCAGAAATGTAAATCTGCTTTCAATTTGTTGTCAATGTTGAGGGCGTTCCCTGAAAAGATCACATAAATTATACCTTTAACATATCAAAAAGTTCTTGAATTAAAACATTATGGTGCAGAAAATGGTCTCATGAGTATATTATGTTTACTGATACTTGTGGGACGCCTTCCAGAAGAATATTAGGCTTAATTTGTTTTTTAAATGTTGTCATTTGTCACTCATAGGTAACGATTTATCTCTGTAAATGACAACATTTATAAGCCTCATACTCATCTGGAAGGCGTCCCACAAGGATAAGTTATTGGACCATTTAATTAACCATGTACACAGCACCGTTACAAGACGTCATTAATTTACATGGCCTTGGCATCTAGTCAGGCCTTGAAATAAGAAATGAAAAGGGCAGGCAATTTAAGGCAATTTGAAAGGGAATAAAACGAAAATATTACTTCTAAAAACATTTTTTGCCCTACATTTGCAACTAAAGAATTTAACAGCTCAAATAATTTATTACATCATACATATGAAGAGCTTTGTTGTAAAAGGGCTATGGTGTATTTTTTTCAAAAGTGAGTTTGATATAACAATGTATAGGGAAAAATCATACGTTTCAAGGAAACAAAGTCATTTTTTTCAAAAAGATCTACATTTCATTGAAAACAGCCATTTAAATTGTTGTTTTGTTGCAAAAGGGCCTGTATCCAGAATTAAATCGGGATACAGGCCCTTTTGCAACAAAACAACAACTTCAATGGCTGTTTACAATGAGATGTGGGTCTTTTTGAAAAAAAATGACTTTATTTCCTTGAAACATATGATTGTGACCTATACATTTCTATATCAAACCTTTTTTTTTTAAATGATTAAAATAACTGATTTTTTGTGTGTGTTAATTCTTTATGTATATACAATCAGATGGAGTTCTGTTGCAAAAGGGCCTACATCCAAATTTTCAAAAAATGTAAACATGATTTTAAAAAAATTAAAAACTTGCACATTTGAAATTTATTTCAATTTAAATTAGGCCTAGTATGTAATGTACCTCTTTCACAATCCATTCAGTTTTTCAATTGCTCATCTTGAATATTTAGAAACAGTTTTTTGACTTTTTCTCAATAAGAGCCAAAGTGGATGTAGGCCCTTTTGCAAAAAACCTCTTCATATTGTGTGTGACAGCAGCAACAAATGTAAATAATAAAATATATGTTTTACTGTTTTGAAAAAATAGTGTTTTCGTGTGATTTCTGCTTGCAAATGTTTTCTCCACATTAACTTTGAGTTACATTTAAGTTCCCTGCTTTGGTTACAACATTTCTGTAAACTCTTGAGCTGAGTGAGGTCTTGCATGCATTGATTATAATCTTGAACCATGGTAGCTGAAAGGTTCGTCAATTTTGATGCAATTAACAAGTCCCGGGTCCTAACTGTGCATGCATTGTACTAGGAGAATGGGGTCCACATCTTGACCTATCTGGGGTCTTGAACTTCACTAACGGCTATGAAAGTAATAATTAATAAATACGGAAGGGATTCAGATTGTCACAATACTATTATTAAAAGTAATAAAATATTTGATACGTTTGGGTCTGAAACAAACATTGTAATATGATTAACATGACACACTAGATCAAATAAAACATTGATGAATGCACATAGTCTCCTCCATTGATCACTTTATACTGTGAGCACTTCTGTTGTATCAAACACATGACACAAAATGTTGCTGCAATAGTCCATATTTTCACGACATGCATACTGAACCACACATACATGGGATTATAAATGTACCCTTGGCGAGAAAAAAATGTTATGCTCCTTACGACTCTTCCATTATAAATGATAACTTATTTCCAATTTGATACCTTTATAGGCCAAGAATGATGATATTTTTAGTGATGTTAATATTCATTTCAATTTATAATTAACCCAAACCAAACAAGCTATGTTATTGTGTGGAAATCAAGAGAGGGGGACATAAAATTACCCCCAATCATCTACGCAAATCCCCAGTTAACCACTCAATTAACCTACCTACGCTCTCCTGAGCACGATTTTCGGTTTTGTAGATAACGTCAAATAGAATCCAATATTGTACCTCGCGCGTAAACAATATTTCCTGCCATAGTGAATCAAACATTCCAGGAACGTCAGGGTATTTTAACCATAACCAACCACCTACAGTTTTTTTTATAGAAATCAGAGCGTCCCAATTCTCTCAACTGACCCTATGTTCATCCCCCCCCCCACTTCCCTAACCTCACAACTAACTTGCCAACGCTCACCAGGACAGCAATTTTAAACACCATCACATATTCCAGGAATGTTAGGGTATTCTTAGCAATTGTGTATCCAATACGTAATGCTAACCTTGAGCTACTTCTTTGCAATACCACTTGGAATGCCTTAATAAACTTTTTATATAAAAACTTATTGCATAGTCCTTTTCATTCTTTGCTTGTGTAAATTGCACTCTTACAACATGATTTTCCCCATTTGCTAATAGCACCACAGACAACAAACAACTACACTAAAAAGCTATTCCAATAAAAGACAACATATGCAACTTTGAATAGAGTGGAATAGCTAGCAGATCTGATAGATTTCACTTTTAGTCAGACTAATTTCGAAGATATAGAATATCTTGGACATCTGCCAACAGGGGTCTTTCAATCAAACAGGCAAAGATGGTAATAGCGAGGACATGATCTTTACAAACCCATCTTTATTACCGCCGCTTCTTTTTGACTAACCCTGTATAATGATAAAGTACAAGGGAATCAATAAATTCAACCTCTACACCCCAAACATATACTCCACTTCTTTCAATGGCAATTGAAATCTGTCTAACCTATTTTTTACTACTAAATTATTAAATGACTTTGCCGATGCGGGTTACATAACAATATTCAAGATTATATTAGGCAACTGTTTCCCACCATGTTTCACTCAACATAATCACAATACTCAGCAAATGAATGTAATTATTCACATCAATAATGGTTTCTTAGGACAGTGGTAATAGATCAGTCACACGTACCTCCTACAGACAATGTCGTCTAGACCTAGACATCCCTTCATTTACAAATGGCTACTTTAACAAACCTCTACAACCTATTCACCTTACTTATCTCTCTGAACTTCAACAACCACTAACAGCAACTATATCGGCGACTCATGGTTCCGGTTGGATCCAAAACATGCCTACACATATCCAAACTATAATCAATGCCAACCACCATAATCACCAAATAGGAAAACCGCCCCATAGGAGAACCGCCACATACGAAAACCGCCACATACGAAAACCGCTACACCCGAGAACCGCTCTAGTTATTATTATTATCATTATTATTATTATTATTATTATTATTAAATGCATAAATACATCTATACATAAATACATAAATAAATATACTAGTACTTATAGATAAATAAATGAATTAATAAATCAAACTAAATAAATAAATAAATAAAGAGAACTAACTAACTAAATAAATAATTTAATGCATTGTCTGATTTATATTGTATATATTCCTTTGAACTTTGTGCCGTGTGTTTAATGGTTGTGGAAAAACCCTAGGCTAGCTTTTTATCTCGAACGCTGAACCCGCGTAAATTTACTAGTATCTAATTATTTGTAATAACATTATATGTCCCAAAATAGCGATGGAAGCATTTTAAAGACTCCTCCCGGAAAAAGATTCTAATAGTTTATTTAATAAGTATCAGGAAGCCCTTATAATAATTACCGAATACGTGTATTCCATCTATTCGCATCAGTATATTACAGGGTATCCCAAATAATTCCTAACAGTGTGTATAATAAACCAACACCAAATATAACCATGGAGACAACCCTCTGCGAAAGCTGTGCTGTAGGTGTTCGAATGTTCTACTCTACTCGGCAATCTAGAACATAATTTTAACAAAAGAAATAAGGGATTCTAAATTCTCGTTATGTTCCTCTGCCTAATCACTTTTATTTCGGCGATTTAGTCATTGGCCGGTCATAAATTCTCCAATTCCAAGATTAGGCAGGCTAGTGGTCATGCCCTAAAGCGTTAATCCCAGCCTGCAAAAACAGACACCATGGTCTTTGGTCTGCAATACAAAAGTGTATACAGTAGGAATTCATAAAATATGATGTTTTTTGTTGTTGTAATATCTCGTTTCTTATCAATCAGACACGTCAAGAAAAACCTCATAACCTTCCTGAAACGTCAGAGTCTCCTCTCTTTACCAGGGCTTATTTAAACCATTATTTCACGCACATATCACAACTCTTTCTTTCCACGAAAACTTCATTATCCGTGAAGGCTAATTCATTTTTTGGGACACCCTGTATGACAGCGTTGACTTTATTTTGATTGAAATGAGTCGGAGATATACGCAATAAAGAAGCATACGTCCTTAATATGAATATAATATATACATGTAATAACAGTGTACACAGGAGGAAACGGGTTGCTTGATTTAATATTCTTCCGACATAGTCAACGTTTAATTCTATTACTTCGCTCGTTAGCACACGATCCGGCGCACGTTTGACACCTTCTTTGTCGTATCTATTGTGCGTTTTATAAGGGATCGCAATTTCGAGATGGCTTTCATTCAAGCTAAGAAATTTAGACGAGTCGCCTCGGTGAGACTTTGTTGCCGATTCAGTGGTGGATCTTAAAGGTTGGCTTTACCAAGGAGTTTGATCTTGTAGTAATAAATTCAGGAAACTTTTATGAATAAATCGTATCTTACACAGGTCAACAATGAATTCGACTACAACAAACGCCCAAATACAACCATTCGAAATAGTAAGCATCGTTTTTAACTCTTTAATCGTCGTAATCGGTATTCCTGGCAACCTTATAATCATACGAGTGTACGCAGCGAAGAAAAGCAAAACGAGCGCCCGAATCTTCATCATCGGTCTTGCCGTTACAGATCTGGTCGTATGCGTGTTTCGACCACTAAACATATACGTTATGCTGCCCGTTAGTAGCACATATGTGAATAGCGTGGAGTTTTTATGTCGCGTTCCTTACACTTTAACACTTCTTGGCGTTTTTTCATCCACGTTTGTCACCGCTGCTATATCTATCGACAGATATTTTGCCGTGTGTAGACCGCTGGACCGCCAAATCACACCCAAAAGGGCAACGTGGATAGTAGCCATTTGCTGGTTACTGTCGGTGATAATGTGTATCCCTAGACCCACATTGGTTAGGCGTCTGGTTGATAATCCGCCACACGGGCTGGTATGTGAAAACACTACACAAGTTAACATCATCCTACCACACAGAGCTTCTTACTATATCTCGTTGGTAGTGTCTTTTACGACAATGGTAGTTCTCTATTCCAAGGTGTATCTGCGCATTCGTAGACAAGTGAAGATAAGACCCGGCGGACCTCGACGATTTGTTGATTCAGAAGCCAGTTCTTTGCACAAATGTTCCGCTTTGCCAGATGCAATATCTCGTACTCAGAATACATCGGGGAAATGCACTTCGGATTCTATTCCAGCCGGAATGGCCGTGAGCACAGCTAATGACCACAATCACTCTGGTCCAGCCAATGATAATAATTCCAATGAAGTGCAGGACCAAACAATAGGGACTTCATTACATACATCGGCAAACGTATCTATTAGAAGGACGACACCGTCTATTATGGCAACGACTACAGAGAACATCGAAGATGCTCCCGGTCCTGTTGAAAGCGCCAACAACAGTGCTCCAGATGTTCAATCCAAAACTACAAAGATGCTTCTTCTAACAACCCTAGTGTTCTTGTTGACTTGGATACCAGGGTTCATTTATTTCGCCATTCCTAGGTCAATTATTGACGAGATAACCCTAACGAATCCGTCCGGTTTTGCGGTTATGTATCAAATGAGTGAAGCCTTTCTTATCAATACTGCCATCAATCCATTTGTGTACGGGTTGGTTAACAAACGGTTTCGAGATGATTGTAAACAATTACTTAAGAAGACTTGTTCTCGTAATCAATACTTTTAATATATTTCATATTAAATTCATGTGTTTTGCTAAATGCTTTAAGGGTACGTACTTTCAGTGAGTGATTTCTAATCGAGATTCTTGTCTTTTAATTTCCTTTGAAACTATTTAGCGAATGATCTTCTTTTTTTCGTTCCAGAAATGTGTAAACTGGGGAAAACACTTTAATTTGTCAAATTTCTATAACTATTCTGAAAATTGCCAGAAATTTGAAATATTCATGAAAATTCTTATAGAGTCCCGGATCCCCTTTCTTGATGTTTGCAATTCCGCAGAAAGTGTATTCCATCGATACTTTGGATCGGACAGCGAATGGTCAACCTGCTGAAAAATGCTCGACAAACGTTTAGGAATTGTGTGGGTATTGTGCAATAATAAAAGAACGGCTATATACGTTCTTTTTATATTTGCTGGTTGATAATGGTATAGCGCTCTATTCTAAGGTGTGTCTGCGCATTCGTAGACAAGACGAAGTTGTGCAGTTGTACCAACTACATGACGAAAGTGTACAGTTGTACCAACTACATGACGAAATTGTGCAGTTGTGCCAAATACATGACAAGAAAGTGGAATTGTACCAACTACATTACGGAAGTGTGTGCAGTTGTACCAAGTACATGACGAAAGTGTACAGTTGTACCAACTACATGACGAAAGTGTACAGTTGTACCAACTACATGACGAAAGTGTGCAGTTGTACCAAATACATGACAAAAATGTGCAATTGTACCAACTGCATTACGGAAGTGTGTGCAGTTGTACCAACTACATGACAAAAGTGTACAGTTGTACCAACTTCATGAAGAAAGTGTACAGTGGTACCAACTACATAACGAAAGTATGCAGTTGTACCAACTACATGACAAAAATGTACAGTTGTATCAACTAAATGCCGATTATGTGCACTTATACCAGCTACGTGACGAATATGTACAGTTGTACCAACTACATGACCAATGTGTGCAGTTTTACCAACTACATGACGAAAGTGTGCAGTTTTACCAGCCAACTACACGATGAATGTGTGCAGTTGTACTAACTGCATAACGAAAGTGTGCAGTTGGGCCAACTACATAACGGAAGTGTGCAATTGTACCAACTATGACGATTGTGTGCAATTGTACCGACTACATGACGAATTTATGCAGTTGTACTAACTACAAAACGAAAGTGTGCAGTTAGGCCAACTACATACCGAAAGTGTGCAGTTGTACCAACTATGACGAATGTGTGCAGTTGTACTAAATACATAACAAAAGTGTGCAGTTGTACCAACTACATGACGAATGCGTGCAGTTGTACCAACTACATGACGAATGTGTGCAGCTGTACAAACTACATGACGAATCCATGCAGTTGTATCAACTATGACGAATGTGTGCGGTTGTGTATGACGAAAGTGTGCAGTTGTATCAACTACATGACGAATGTGTACAGTTGTACTAACTGCATGACGAATGTGGGCAGTTGTACTAACTACATAACGAAAGTGTGCAGTTGGGCCATCTACATACGAAAGTGTGCAGTTATACCAACTATGAAGAATGTGTGTAGTTATACCAACTACATGACGAATGTGCGCAGTTGTACCAACTACATGACGAATATGTGTAGTTATACCAACTACATATTGTGTAGTTATACCAATCTAAAGACCTATTTATTTCCAAATGTGTAACTTTGTATTATTGTATATGTTATGTGTATTATGTATGCCGTATATTGTTTTCGGGGGCGTTGTTTAAGCGCTGTGATTTTTATAGAGCGCTATATAAGTGCCTATTATAATAATAATAATGACGAAAGTGTGCAGTTGTACCAACTACATGACGAAGGTGTGCAGTTGTACCAGCTACATGACGAAAGTGTGCAGTTTTACCAGCTACATGACGAATGTGCAGTTGTACCAATAACATGACTAATGTGCGCAGTTGTACAAACTACATGACGAATGTGTGCAATTATACCAGCTACATGACGAATGTTTGTAGTTGTACCAACTACATGACTAATGGGCGCAGTTGTACAAACTACATGACGAATGTGTGCAGTTGTACCAGCTACATGACGAATCTGCGCAGTTGTACCAACTACATGACGAATCTGCAGTTGTATCAACTACATGACGAATGTGCTACATGACGAAAGTGTACAGTTGTACCAACTACATGACGAATGTGTGCAGTTGTACCAACTACATGACGAATGTGTGCAGTTGTACCAACTATGTCAAATGTGTGCAGTTCAAAATTACATCACGAATATGTGCAGTTGCAACATCTAATGCAAGCCGAATGTGTGCATACCTACGGTACCAATGAAATACAATAAATAAATTGTATTATTTCTATTTTATGTTGCTAACCTAATGAATGCTTCAATAACAATTATTTTTACTTACAGAGTGGACGTGTCCAGGTCATATCTATTCAGTTTCCCGGTGAAATATTGATACGGTTATTTCACAATAATGTATAACTAAGTTGAAGGTTATGAAAACGAAATACTTATGCAACATATTTGATTTAGCGCTGGCCACAAGACAGCGCTGTGAGTGATTGTTTGTCAAATAACATACACCTAACACAAAAAGTTCATGACCAGGTGTTCATATGTTACCTAATTCAAAATCAATAATCGGTACCAAAAATAAGATTTACATTAAATCAGCAAATGTCTTCCCCTTAATTTGATACCTCATTTATAAAAATTGAGAAGATACTTTAAAAGATATGGTGGCTCAAAGTGACCAGACCCAACGAAAAAATACTTAAAAGTAAATGATTTTCTATGGGATATCATTGATTTGCCCAAATACAAATCGAAAGTATCGGGAATGGATGGATGATTGGCCGTGATTCAACAGACGATAAACAATGATATCCCATAGGAAACAAAATTGTTTTCGTCGAGTCTGGTTACTTAAAGGGGTACTAAGAGATGTGTTGAAGGCTGCGCCCTCTTCTTCTTCTTCTTCTTCTTCTTCGGCCTCCGTCGGTTGTGACGATTGGCTGCCATACGATCACATCTCCGTATCATCTTTCTCCAAGCTACTCTGTCTTGTGCCAGACGCTTGGCCTTTATAAGACTCATACAAGTCCATTCCTTGATGTTGTCGAACCATTGTTTCCTTTGACGACCTTTTTTCCTGCTGCCTTCCACTTTCCCTTCTATGATGTGGAGTGCCAGTAAGCTACCACTGCCTCGAATGATGTGCCCGAAGTAGGCCAGCTTTCTTTTGATAAGCTCTCCTAGCAGTTGCCTCTTTACACCAAGTTCTTTCAGGATACTTATGTTGGTTCTTTTCTCCTTCCAGTTAACTCTTAACATTCTTCTCCAGGTCCACATTTCAGCAGCCATTATGCGATTTTCATCTGCTTTGGTTAGAGTCCATCCCTCCAGACCGTAAAGGAGCACGCTCCATACCAGTGCGTTTTACAATCTTTGTTTTAAGGTTTGTTTGCGCCCTCAATTAGGATAAAAACCGGGATTTCTACATTTTTACAATTGTAGCTGTTCACACATCTAACGGACCCCAATGGAAATAAGCTTCAACGAGGCTTTCTTGGGTTATCCAGGGTCGTAAGGCCCAAATAAATAAATTAAAAAAAATAAAAAATATTACACACACAAACTTACAGCTGTAAGGATTAAGAAAAACCAGCCGTCTTTGTGCAATAAAACGTCGTTTCAATTTTATGGTAAACAGCGTTACGCTATTTTTCTTTTCGATTCAAATTACATACGATATTACATAGACGTCAAGCTAGACGTCAAGTTCTTTATTGACAATCACATTTGTTTTTTATTCTTCAAATATTGTGATTTACATTTAGCTCTAGTTCCGTGCTGCGAGCGTAGCTAGAAGCGACCGAGGGTCACAGTTTCGCGCTATATTGGGAGACACGAGTCAAGTACTACTTTACATTAGGAATCATGAGACTGTTATTATCTTGAGTTATTAATTCATGCGATTCGTTATTGCAAATCAAGTTAAAAGCCAAGTTCTTTATTGTCTATTCAATGTTGTAAAGATTCATAATATGGGCATGATGTATGAATATTGATTAATATATATTTTATTAGTATCTTATGATTTGTTTAACCTTGTTTGAACTGCTCTCTGGCGTTTGGCATACAAGTAAGTAACTAAATAACAAAATAAATAAATGAATAACCAAAACCAACCAACCAACCAACCAACCAACCAACCAACCAACCAACCAACCAACCAAACAACCAATCAACCAACCAACCAACCAACCAACCAACCAACCAACCAACCAACCAACCAACCAACCAACCAGTTCCACTGCCTAATCACTTTTATTTCAGCGTTTTAGCTATTGGCCGGTCATAAATTCTCCAATTCCAAGATTAGGCAGACCAGTGGACATGCCCTAAAGCGTAAATCCCACACATGGCCTTACTTATAGCGGGCAAGTTGCTTATAGCCAACAAACAGGCACTGTATGGCCTCATGGTCTTTGGTCTGCAGTACAAAAGTGTATACAGTAGGCATTCATAAAATACGATGTGTTTTTTCTTTTGTAATATGTCAATCACCACGTAAATACAGGGTGTTCAAAACGAAAATGTTCGCCGTATTATTATGCTTCGTCAATCGGGGCGATTCGGATGTTTCAAACGGGTTGCGGACCCGGTCACGGAATGCGAATCGCTTGACTCGTGAACCATGGGGTGTGACGTCATCAAAAAAGACTATGCCCGGGGCATAATAGTCGACTATAATGCCCCGGGCGGGTTGATAAATTCGCGCCCCGGGCATAGTCATTTTTCATGACGTCATATTGAAATTGAAGGCATAGCTTGATTATCCCCTCACTTTTAACCAATCAAATGACAGGAATCTATGTATGTATATAATAACCCCCTATCCTACCTCTAAAAATACCCGCATTACTTCATTAGGCTCACCCTCGGTCCCTTGTATTGTTTGGCATGCCAACTTAAAGTAAAGAAATCAGGTTGCTTAATTAATCACCCACAAAACGCTACTTGTACCACATCACTATTATAACCCTAGGCCTATTATCCTAAACCATTCCCCGTGGTTTTACACCCACCCACCCCGACATGACACTACCACATACTCCTAACAGGCCTATAACCATTTCCCGTGTGGCTTATAAAATTCGCCTTGTGTAGTAGTGCGTATAGTGCGGTGCCGTGGCAATGAGTGGGTCCCCGCGTCCCTCTATATGGCCGCCATCTTTAAAAATGGCGGACTAAAAATAGGGACTGGGAAAAATGTACGCCCAAAAAGTGTGCATCTACTCGTGGAATTCCACAAGTATTTAGCATATATGAATATTCATACCAATACCGAGCATGCGCATTTGTACATAGCAACAACAGAAATAGCATCCGATTGGTCCAATTTGCATCGAACGATCATCACGCTGCGTCCCGCGGGAGGCAAACGTGCGCCCTATCGCGTCACGCGGTGTACAACGCCGCGTGAAACTACTGGCGCACTGGTGCGTGAATAAGCTCATATGTTTATTCACGAGTTCATCAGCGCACACTTTTGGACCTGTATTTTTTCCAGTCTTCATATTTGAGCACCCTCGCAGGGGCCGTGTGGAAAATTGGGAGTCTATGAAGGTCATGATATACTACCCAATCGCTCGAAGCGATTTGCCGCTGATGCTCGCTCCTTATTTGGTAAATAGCAATCTTTATAAGGAGCGTAAGCGGCAAATCGCGTCGCGCGATTGTGTAGTATGTCATGAACTTTAGCCCTTGCGCAAAAAATGCACGCGACGCGTTTGTTTATATTCGTAAGTTTTGTAATGTTGTTATTTCATGTTGTATTTAGACGGTCGGTTCCTCCGGGAAAACAAAGCATGTACACACATTATGTAGACTAATGTATATGAAGCTCTTCTTTACCGTACATCAGTGGCGTAAAATGGTGCCCCAAATTTTGTTGCAGTGATTAAGCTTAATCTCGAATACTTAAAGGCAGAACGGAAACAGTTAGAAACATTTATACATTTTGAAACCATTGATTACTTTTCTGTCGTATGCTACCTTTTTGTACATGAACTATAATACGTTTGTCTGTAAATTATCATCTCAACTTGTGACGTTGTTTGAACCCGTGACTATTTACAATGCCGTTTGACATTAATTTCAAATGCCACGTCATATACGTAATACCCTTAAACCATTAACACAGGTGGCATTTGACGGTGTTTAAGTCATGTCAATATAATTAGCATTTTCATTTTTTAGATTTTTCCCGTCATGCCCGTTGGACGTTTTCGTATTTATTCTAAAATAGTGCAATAATGGTATGTCTATATGGAACTATGTATAAGAAATGTATTATGTCAAATTGAGAACAGAAAAAAGCCTATCTTTATCATTTCTCAATAACGGAATTAACTTCAATTATATATACTACTATTTTATTGACATGACATAACTAATTTTGTCAATATGCTTATCTATCTGTGTGTGATTAATTCCCATAATATAAAGTGCTCATACAGTTGTTGCGCGAGTTTAGTTAAACACGCATTAAACTACCCACCCCCGTACCCATGTTTAAAGTTAGACATATTTCGGCGAGTTAGACGCGTGTTTAAGTAAAACAAATGTACGAGAATTGCGTTTAGTTAAACGCTGTGTCTAAATTCAAAGTTAGACGCGCGTTTAGCTTAAAACCGTGTATAACTAAGTACGAGAATACGGATGAAAGATATTCATATTCTTATAATTTAGTTTTTAATACTATATATTAGGAGCTAAATGAAGGAATTAAATGAGGACTCTTATGCAAAAAAAACCACAGCTAATTAATATCAAATCAAGCTCAATTGATTTGTATGTATAGGCCTACATGTTTTCAACAAACACTGTAAAGATTTTCAGTTACTTGTAGTAAATCGCCTCATCAACATAAAAATGTATTTTAAATTATACACTTATGCTTGAACTATGTTGTATTATGAAACGTTTATTTATTGTTGGTAAAAGGATAGTAACACAACATGAAACAACACTGCGAACTAATAATAAATGTTTGTTTTAATATACCGTTGATAAACCCAACCATAGTTGCCTTTTAGTGAAGATAAAGCCTATACATTAGATAGGGCTATTTATTTTCATTTGAGACACACTATAATTTATAATAACCAGTCTATCAGAACTAACCGGCCAGGCCTAATCCATATTGATTTGTATTGTGCTCTATGAATTTAATGTGGGTTATGAATTATTGAGTGTCCCAGCAGAAAAAAGGTCTGACTGAAACTTGCAAAGATCGAATTTTTGGGATTTTAACCCTCACGGTCCCAAATTTAAACTCTTATAAAAAGAGTTCCCCGATAGTACATTTTCGTGCATTTTTTTTGGTGATTATTGAATACTTCATTAGTATTTTAAAACCAAAAACCAGCGTATAGCTAGACGCAGTGTCCGGGTATCATCAAATAAATTGCTTTTTTGACAAGTTTACTACGGTAACAATACCTATTGAATAATGTAAACCCTTCAATACGCAGTGAGTTAAAGAAACAAACTTACGCATAGCTGCACAAACACATTTTAGGTGCTTAGGATAAGTCCATGGTTATATCAATAACTATGAATAATTTAAACCCTTCAATACACAGTGAGTTCTTACAATATTAAAAACAAACCTACGCCCTTTCTTATATTGATAAAATCCAAAAGCTTTTAGGATGCCATTATATAAAGGACTTTCGGAAAATTGTGTCAACCTATGTTATCATGGAACGGCGGAACCCAACTGGGGAGTTGCAAAATAGTCAAGTTGTTGTATCAACCGACGATGTTATCACGGAACGGCGGAATTCGACTGAGGAGGTGCCTGACAGTCAGCAGATTCTCAATCTCAGATGCAACAGGTAGGGCGTGATAAAATAGTAACTTCCTCAAATAACTCTATAAATTCTCACAATATATCCTTAACAAGCGATCAGCAAACCGATGTGTTTTATAGAGGCGTTGTTAGACCAGGGAGGTGTTACATTAGTAATAACATCTCTCTGGTAAGACCATTTGATTTAAACACGAATGTTACATTATTTATCCATGGAGGGGTTGGATACATCTTTGAGAGACCTTCTAAAAATATCTCTAGAAGAAGATAACGAAAATAGGGTGGTGATAAACGTCTGATAACGGACACCCCCCTCTGACGATAGAGGTGACATCAACATTTCCCCCTCCGATCAGAAAATGCCAATATTCTAAGGGAGGGTTTCACTAGATTTAGGAAACTATTCATGGATAGTACTTCAAACTTCCCAGGGGATGAGGGTGTTGATTGTTAGGCATTGTATTACCATAACGTCAGCCTGCAATCTCGTATGGAGGCGCAATTTTTTAAAACCTATATAAAACAGTAATCATTGCGCCCCAAGGCTACATATCAAATACTTATCAATCCGTCAAAGCCTTGGAATACTTTCACTATCTGGAGAAGGTGGAAAACAAGCCTCTCCAGCATTATGGAAAAAGGGAGGGAGGTCACAAAAGGGTGTGTGAAAGTAGATGCTTGGAGCGAAGAGGAGGGAATTATAGAATTCCACGGGTGCTTTTGGCACGGGCATGATTGTCAGCAGGGAAGCACTGTCAAGTCATGTTAATGGTAAAACAAATACAAATACCAAGGCACGACGCCTCAGACTCGAGAAATTGGGATTTCCATACAAAGAGATCTGGGAATATGAATGGGATTTATTGATAAAGAATGACCCCGCCATAACAAGGTTTTTAGAAGAAAACCCCATTAAATCCGTTCCTCTTAAACCGAGAGATAGCTTCTCCGGCGGTAGAACAAACGCCACTAGGTTATATTTCAAAGCCAAAGATGGAGAAGGCATATTTTACCTTGATGTCTGCTCCCTCTATTCATTCGTAAATGCCACGTGCGAGTACCCTATCGACCAACCCGAAATTATTAATGACTTCCAGGACAATGACATCTCCAAGTTTTTTTGGATTAATCAAATGCAAGGTTCTCTCTCCTAAGAAGCTATATCATCCCGTTCTCCCCGCGCCAGACTCTAACATTACTCTTTCCACTTTGCGGGATATGCGCGGCTGATAAACTGACTTCTCTCTGTAAACACAGTGAAGAGGAGAGATCACTTCAGGGTACGTGGGTTTCTGTAGAATTGATGATGGCTCTAGAAATGGGGTACTCCCTTGTCACAATTGACCAAGTATGGCATTGGAGTAAAATACAGAAAAGACTATTCAAGGACATCTTTCTAAAAAATAAACAGGAAGATGATGATTTTGTACAGGTCTTACAATTCACGCGAGGATTTTGTAGCTCCAAACCCAAAGGTGAATATCATCATCGCCACCTTCACCACTGCGCACGCGCGACTGCGTCTATACAAGGAATTAGAAAAGCTAGATAGGTATACTCTATTTTGATAGTGACAGCGTCATTATCAAAGGTAAATTGGGGAACGGACGAGTACAATCCTGAGATTGGACTCTATCTCGGTCAGATGCTGACGAGACAGACGGAATCAGAATAAACGAGTTCTGTTCTGCAGACCCAAGAATTATAGTTTCGTCTTGAAGATGGTACCACTGAGTGTAAAGTAAGAGGGTAACCCTTAACTGGAAGATCTCTCAGCTCATTAACCATGTTAACTTCGATACCATCACAGCCATGGTAAACAATCAAGACAAAGAGACCGTTATTAAAATAACGGACGATGAAACTATAACTCGCGACACTGAAAAAATAAGAAAGTATAAAATAAACAGACTAAGAAGACGTACAGACAGGCGTGACAGGTATAACGGTAAAAGAATAATGATAGAGGACTACGATACTGTACCATATGGTATATCATATATATTTAACTGAAGGAATCGCTTTCATTTAGACGGTATCAGGAATGTCAAGCTCATGTAAATAAATAAACAAACTGAGTGAAAATATCAATGTTATTAAAGATGTCTAGGGGGGAAATATAAACGTCGGTATCATGTAAAAATATAAATATAAAAAAGGGATTACTCACTCATTACTTTTTTTGGTATTAAGAAGAAGAAAAAAAATATTGACATGAGAATTTATATAGAGTTATTTAAGGAATGTTCATTTATAATTCACGCCTCTACCGTTGTGTTACGTGTATTGTTAATTCGTATTGGCTAAAGGTATTTTCTTTTAGGCTTCCGCAGCCCTAACGACATCATGGATCCCGACTGCAACATCTCTTCACTTTTATAATAGCTGCATCTACGGGATCTGGCAAGACTTTTTGTGGAAAATGTGCTACTTCACGCCAGGCAAATGATTCAGCCACCGCCCGAGAACATTATTTGGTGTTGCTCCATGTACCAGGCGATTTACGCCGCACTTTCTGAATCGCTTCGTAATATAAGGTTTGTGGAAGGATTACCGGATGATCTGACCTCCATGATCCATGATTGACACTTCGCGTAAAACATGATCATAATAGATGACATAACGACGCATGTTGGCGATAGTGCAGATATGGGATCCTTATTCACAAGAGGCAGTCATCATATGAACTTGTACGTCCGTGATCTATTTGTATTTTGTTACAGAATCTATTCCCACGAGGAAGGCACTCCAGAACAATTAGTTTGAACTCTCATTACTTTGTTTTATTTGAAAACGTCAGGGACCAGTCCTCTATAACTCATCTCAGTCGTCAAATGTAGCCCGGCAATAGTAAGTTTCTTATCGAAGCTTACAAAGACGCCACCAAGAAGCCTTATTACAGTTACCTGCTGATTGACATGAAAGCCAGTACGCCGGAAGAGTTCAGACTGAGGACTCTCATTCAAGGAGAACAGGGTTACGCCTACATAATTTCCACGTCTGATGAAACCATAAAAACATTGAACAGTTGTACTACAACATCATTATGTCTCGAACGGTACATCAGTGCAGAGACATTCTGAATGTCTTAGCGAGTTGCAGTCCGAAAACGTAAAGTTATCTTAAAGATGGCCGATGGTAAACTCTTAAACTCTATATGCGAGTGCTGATTAAACGTGTTCAAATGCAACGTACCCGTGACGACTTCGCAGAGACGTATTTTAAAGCCTCATAGAATTTGAATGAGAAAATTGGCATCTAGAAATAGAAAACTCTGTTCCAAGAAGAAACTGACGGTTAAAAAGGAGGATTTGTAAGCCTTCTATTAAGTTCTATACGTCCTTCCTGTTGTAGCAAGTTTATTATTGAATAAAAAACTTAAATAAAATGATAATGAACTTCGCTAAAATGGTTGCTATCGTGGACACCAATCTTTGGGAAAGTCTTCGTAATGGAGTGAAACCTCAGACCTCAAACAATGTCATCATCGGATCCGATTACTGAACTTGACCGTGAGATGCAGTAAGTGTTGACCAGAAACGATCTCTCCGAGTACGACAAAGCCCTACTCTACCAGCAACGACTACAGAACGTTTCAAAGGCAGACTAGGCAAAAGCCTCTAGCTATTACTGGAACGGAACGAATCTGGCGACTCGGACACGTTGGTTAATGACGCGACATCTCTTCAAGACAACGATAACGTTGACATTAATTTAAACTATAAAGATGCAGAGATTAATACAATAATTGACTCACCTAAACCTTTGAAATCCAAAGCCACGCAATTTTTGCAATTATTAAAATCTATAGGAACGATGTTGTGGATTGGAATAACAAAGGTGAATTACTGTTTAATAAAAAACGAATCTCGGGAAGTAACTTGAATGATTTGATTGTGGATGTTTTACGTTCCTATAATACAAAATGTGAACCCTTAGTGTATGAATTATTTGCCCGAGCGTTTGATTGGGAATAAGGAACGTAGAGCGTTAATCAGAGAGTTCAAAGATACATCCCGCAGTCGTAGTGTCACCCCCATTTCTATTAGACACGCGATTCGAAAAAGGTCCAGAACTAGCAGAAAGACTAGCTCAAATAAAACATCAAAGCAAGTATCGCGGGAACATATGTAGCTTTTATCAAAGAAACGAAATGACAACTAAACATCAAAATTAACGATTAAATGGAAGAAACCTTGATCTAATTAATAAAATATATATAAAATATTTGGGTTTGTTAGAATTCTTTATGTTTATTTGGTTGGATTTTTTCTTCTTCTTTTGTAACCACCCCCCCCCCCCTCCCGCCCCCCCCCCCCCCCCCCAATTATATCTGTTATTAGATGGAGATCAACTACGCGTATATAGCGTAAAAATTATACATAGTTGATGTGACTTTTTTTTAATAACCAGTGTAAATATATATATTTAAAAAAAGAAAAGGTGTTTTTTTATTATAGACGAAATAAGAGACAAACGAATTGATTTCATTTATAAAGCTTACAACCTTACAACCTTACTAAACATTTCTTATCAATACTGCCATAAATCCGTTTGTGTACGGGTTGGTTAACAAACGGTTTAGAGATGATTGTAAACAATTACTTAAGAAGACTTGTAGTCTATACTTGTAATAGATTTCATATTAAATTCATGTGTTTGCTAAATGCTTTAAGGGTACGTACATTCAGTGAGAGATTTGTAATCGAGATTCTTGTCTTTTAATTCCTTTTGAAACTATCAAAATAGCGAATTATCTTCTTTTTTTCGTTCCAGAAAGTCGTAAACTGGGGAAAACACTTTAATTTGTCAAATTTCTAAAACTATTCTGAAAATTACCAGAAATTTGACATAATCATGAAAATCCTTATAGAGTCCACTATGATGTCTGCAATTCCGCAGGAAGTGTATTCCATCAATAATTTGGATCTACAGTGGTCAACCTACTGAAAATGCTCGACAAACGTTTTGGAAATGTGTGGGTATTGGGCAATAATAAAACAACGGCTATATTTATACGTTCTTTTTTATATTTGCTGGTTAATCTCGATGATATTGTGCATCCCTAGACCGGCGTTGGTTAGGCGTCTACAGAGCTTCGTACTATACCGTATCTCGCTGGTAGTGTCTTTTACGACAATGGTATAGAACTCTATTCCATGGTGTGTCTGCGCATTCGTAGACAAGACGAATTTGTGCAGTTGTACTAACTACATGACGAAAGTGTGCAGTACCAACTACATGGCGAGAGTGTGTGCAGTTGTACCAACTACATGACGAGAGTTTGTGCAGTTGTACCAACTACATGACGAAAGTGTGCAGTACCAACTACATGACGAGAGTGTGTGCAGTTGTACCAACTACATGACAAAAGTATGCAGTACCAACTACATGACGAAAGTGTGTGCAATTGTACCAACTACATGACGAAAGTGAGCAGTTGTACCAACTACGTGTCGAATATGTACAGTTATATATACCAACTACATGACGAATGTGTGCAGTTTTACCAACTACATGACGAAAGTGTACAGTAGGACCAGCCCAACTACATGACGAATGTGTGCAGTTGTATATGACGAAAGTGTGCGGTTGTATCAAATACACACCCCTATTAACTGAACGACAAATGTGTGCAGTTGTATTAATTGCATAACGAAATTGTGCAGTTGGGCCAACTACAGGGTGAGTCAAAAAACTGCAATAGTGGAAAGAATCCATTTTGTTTTCAAAACTAAAATGAATCTTAAAAACTTTTTAAACGTTGCAAGAATGACATATTTAATCCTTACTTTGTGTGAAAAAAATTAAATCGATCGCATTTTCCGTTTGGCTTTGGTGACCCGCTTTGCTGCACAACCACATTTACATGTTTGTCCACGACCACAGTGATTTTCAATTGAAATTGCACACATTGCATTTTCATATTTGAATATCCCGCCAATAAATATCTGGAAAATTTCAGTTTTTATTAAAATTTAGAACATTATTAGCATTTCATAGCATGGAAGGGTAAATCGATTACCGTATGTTAACTCACATGTAAACAAGAAAGGATGCATCAAATTCCAATAACATCACAAATGTACTCAAGTTTCCAAATTTGAATGAGAGACACGTTGCGATCTGATGCATATTTTGGGTATCTCGTGGACAAACGTGTGAAATGGGTGCAAAGGTAAAAGGTTCACCAAAGGCAAACGGTAAATGATATGGACTTCATTTTTTTCACACAAATTTAGTAACAATAAAGGTATTCTTATAACATTTAAAAAAAATTCAAACTTCAACTTTTTAAAACAAGATGGCTTCTTTCCTCTATTGCAGGTTTTTTTTACTCACCCTGTACATAACAGAAGTGTGCAGTTGTACCAACTATGACGAATGTGTGCAATTGTACCAACTGCATGATGAATGTGTGAAGTTGTACTAAATACATAACGAAAGTGTGTAGTTGGTGATGGCGAAAGCGTGCACTTGTACCAACTATGACGAATGTGTGCAATTGTACCAACTACATGACGAATGTGTGCGGTTGTACAAACTACATGACAATTTCATGCAGTTGTACCAACTACATGACGAATGTGTGCGGTTGTACAAACTACATGACGATTTCATGCAGTTGTACCAACTATGACGAATGTGTGCGGTTGTATCAACTACATGACGAATGTGTACAGTTGTACTAACTGCATGACGAATGTGTGCAGTTGTACTAACTATATAATGAAAGTGTGCAGTTAGGCCATCTACATAACGAAAGTATGCAGTTATACCAACTACATGACGAATGTGTATAGTTATACCAACTACATGACGAATGTGTGTAGTTGTACCAACTACATGACGAATGTGCAGTTATACCAATAACATGACTAATGTGCGCAGTTGTACCAGCTACATGATGAAAGTGTGCAGTTGTACCAACTGCATGACGAATGTGTGCAATTGTACCAACTATGACGAATGTGTGCGGTTGTATCAACTACATGACGAATGTGTACAGTTGTACTAACTGCATGACGAATGTGTGCAGTTGGGCCATCTACATAACGAAAGTGTGCAGTTGTACCAACTATGACGAATGTGTACAATTGTACCAACTGCATGACGAATGTGTGCAATTGTACCAACTATGACGAATGTGTGCGGTTGTATCAACTGCATGACGAATGTGTGCAATTGTACCAACTATGACGAATGTGTGCAGTTATACTAATTACATAATGAAAGTGTGCAGTTGGGCCATCTACATAACGAAAGTGTGCAGTTGTACCAACTACATGACGAATGTGTGCGGTTGTATCAACTACATGACGAATGTGTGCAGTTGTACTAACTACGTAATGAAAGTGTCAGGTTTGGCCATCTACATAAGGAAAGTGTGCAGTTGTACCAGCTAAATGACTAATGTGCGCAGTTGTACCAACTACATGACTAAAGTGCGCAGTTGTACAAACTACATGTCGAATGTGTGCAGTTTTAGCAGCTTCATGACGAATGGGCACAGTTGTACCAGCTACATGACGAATGGGCGCAGTTGTACCAACTACATGACCAATGTGTGCAGTAGTACTAACTACATGACGAATATGTGCAGTTGTACCAACTACATGACCAATGTGCTACATGACGAAAGTGTGCAGTTGTACCAACCAACTACATGATGAATGTGCACAGTTGTATCAACCCGGGGTGTCAACTACATGACGAATTTGCGTAGTTGTACCAACTACATGACCAATGTGTGCAGTTGTACCAACTATACACATGACGAACGTGTGCAGTTGTACCAACTACATGACGAATGTGCGCGGTTGCACCAACTACATGACGAATGTGCGCAGTTGCCCCAACTACATGACGAATGTGCGCAGTTGCACCAACTACATGACGAATGTGCGCAGTTGTACCAACTACATGGCGAACGTGTGCAGTTGTACCAACTATGTCAAATTGAAGTAAATGATTTTCTATGGGATATCATTGATTTGCCCAAATACAAATCGAAAGTATCGGGCATGGATGGATGATTGGCCGTGATTCAACAGACGATAAGCATTGGTATCCCATAGGGAGAAAAAAATTGTTTTCGTTGAGTCTGGTCACTAAAAGGGGTACTAAGAGATGTGTTGAAGGCTATGCCCTCAATTAGGATAAAAACCGGGATTTCTAAATTTTTACAATTGTATTACACACACAAACTTACAGCTGTAAGGATTAGGAAAAATCAGCGTCTTTGTGCAATAAAACGTCGTTTCAAAATAGTCCATCCGCGGCTCGGACAGCATTTTATGGTAAACAGCGTTACGCTATTTTTCTTTTCCGATTCACATACAACATTTCGTAGAGGGCGTTTCTAAAAAAAAGTTTCAATAAAAATTAATAGCGATGATATTTAAACATATTTAAACATCTCGGAATTTTAAATTTAAATTTAAATATCATCGCTATTAATTAAAATAAAGAAAGAAAGAAAACGTTTTGAAAATGTATTTTGAAATTATTTTGCAGATTTTTATATTTTTGTTGTTGAAATGTGATATGATATGATTTTATTGGCACAAAATCGCGACCCGAAGGCCGAAATACATTGTACAGGAAAGCAAGGAATACATATAAAACAATGTTTGAATTTTGTTCCAGAAACACCCTTTCAACGGGCAAATGGACCTCTCGGTTCTTCTAGGGTCGATCGGTCGGGCGGTTTTTTTTGGGAGGTCAACATATTTCGGGACATCAAAACATTTTCAAAACACTTTCTTTTCTTCTTGATGGCTCGGTCGATCCAGTAGAACTGGTGTGGGGGGTTTTCGTCGCCTTATTGCATATCTCAGATTTTTGTTACCGATTATTGGTTTTGAAATAACTAGCTTATAAGCACCTGGTCAGGAACTGTTTGTGCTAGGTGTACAATTAATATTATAACATCATGCTACCTGCGATTCTCTCGGCAAGATTAGTAAAACTACTACTAAGCTGCATTCCACCATCTGTGATTTAAAAACGCTTTTTGTAAAACCACAAAGCGCTTTACAATTTAATAGGGGGGTCTATGTTATTTGCACCAATTTTGGAAATAGATTTTCTCAATGTTACCGTGGGTTTACCCCTTAGAGTCATATATCAAATCGAAGCTTTACCCCTTAGAGTCATATATCAAATTGAAGCTTTACCCCTTAGAGTCATATATCAAATTGAATCTTTACCCTTTAGAGTCATATATCAAATTGAAGCTAAGGTAACAGCGTTTCAACAAATGCGTGTTATTTTGATCTGGTTCCTATGGTAACCAGTCAAGGTCTCTGATTGGCTAAACACGGGAACAAACGTAACTGAAAAACTAAATGTTGCATGTTCACCATACTTTGGTAGATGATGTATGGGAACAATGCGCACAAACCAATGAAGCCGGATTTTTATACGGTTACCATGGTAACCAGGAACCGACCAATCAGATAATTTTACGTTATAATTCAAATTTGGAAAGATAAATTGAAAATCCGGCTTCATTTCTCTATTGAAGCCTATTATCCATTCCAAATACCACCCTGATACGAGGTTTCGTTTTTGAGTTACGTTTGTTTCCATATTGCAAGTTTGCGTGTTTTATAGTTTTGAGATCTCGTGCAAAACGTATGAAAAATATTAAAATTGGCGAGAAAAAAAAACTTGACATTTTGGTTATAAATACCGGTAGTTGTACAATTATGGAAGAGCATGAATTTAGACACATTTTGAGTCATTTTGGGTGAAAATAGCAATTATATTAGCATTTTCATTGATTTGTAAGGGCGCACAGCACTAAATCACTCCTCGTTTTGTGTAATGGTAGTAAGTTCCGGCGAAAACAAAAAACGATTTTGTGATTAATGGGGTCCTTTGGGAATCAGTTTGGCGTGAGGGTAGCATTTCATAATTAAAATGAAAGATAATCTCTTGTACTTTGATCAGGATATTGCAAAAATACTGATTTTCGATTGTATCGAAAATTTAACGCGTGGATGAACACACGTATCGGAGGCGGTTAGAAGGTAAGCGTCCGGGCTGAAAATAGGGGTGGCGCTGTTTAAATGATCGTATCGTAAAATCTAATTGGAATGTGCAACACTTCTTGACGATTTTATGAAATTTTAATGTTTGTTTATTAGTATAAAGCATACGATACATTCCAAAAATGGTTACTAAGGGCCCAAAATAGCGACTCTTTTAGCCCTAATATACATGTAATCCAATGGGCGGGTTATTTAGTGCTGTGCCCCCTTAAAGATAAATGGCTTTAAAAATAGCCGGGTGAGAAAAATAAATAAATACATAAGAAATTACGTTGACTTTGAAATTTTGATGATTCATGATGTGAAATTAATTATTTTAATATTTTAATAAATAAATTTGATAAAATGTTACAATTATTTGATCAAAAAAATAATTAAAACTGAAAATGCTTGAAATCGCAGAGTGAGCGTTTTCTACATACAAATGTATACAAAACACCACCGATATTTTTAAAAACACCCGAAACTCAATTGACCATTACGTCAGAACCGAATATCCAATTTACCTCAAACAAAAAGAATTTTAAAGCAGAGACTTAACAGTTTTCTACTGTGCTAATATCTCATTTTTGTCCGAAGCACTGAATTTAATATCTGACTAACATAGACCGCCCCCTCTTAAAACGTCAATTTAAAAACAACATTTTAAAAACTACAATTTAAAACTACACATAGTGGATAAAACTGGCAAGATATAAAAAAGACAAAATATATACAAATCCAGAACCAATTGTAAACCTTGCATACAGGTATAAAATGACATGTCAATAATACAATATATATCACATACGAGTCTACAAATCAGAGATGCGTCTTTAGTGCACGCTTGAATGTTCCAGATTAGCGACAATGACTATCTATTTAATAAGTCATGCAACCTTGGAGAAAGCATATTGCGTTTTGATATTAGGAATTTTGATACTATTATTAGCTTGAAATTATTAATTCATGTGATTCGTTATAGCAAGCAAAACGCTGAGTTCTTTATTGACAATTGAATTTGTTGAGTTTTTTCCCTTCAAATATTGTGCTTTACAATGTAGGACTATAGGTCCGTGCTAGCTGTGAGCGTAGCGAGATGCGACCGAGGGTCACAGTTTCGCGCTTTTGGGAGGCTACTTTAAGAAGTTATTAATTCATACGATTCGTTATTAATAAATAGATAAATAAATAAATGAATAAATAAATGATTTAATGCATTGTCCTGATTTATATTGTATATATTCCTGTAAACATGTGTGCCGAAAACCCCATGGCTAGCTTTTTATCTCGAACGCTGAACCCGCGTAAATTTACTATTATTTTTCTCATCAACTTATTATTTGTAATAACCATAACATTATATGTCCCCAAAATAGCAATGGAAGGATGGAATGACTCCTCCCGGAAAATGATTATAATAAGTATCAGGAAGCCCTTATAATTAGAATAGTTACCGAATACGTGTATTTCATCTATTCGCATCAGTATATTACAGGGTATCCCAAATAATTCCTAACAGTGTGTATAATAAACCAACACCAAATATAACCATGGAGACAACCCTCTGCAAAAGCTGTGCTGTAGGTGTTTCGAATGTTCTACTCTACTCGGCAATCTAGAACATAATTTTAACAAAAGAAATAAGGGATTCTAAATTCTCGTTATGTTCCACTGCCTTGTCACTTTTATACCAGCGATTCAGCTATTGGCCGGTCATAAATTCTCCAACTCTCCGATTAGGCAGGCTAGTGGTCATGCCCTAAAGCATGAATCCCACACATGGCCTTGCTCATAGCAGTAAAGTGGCTTTAGTAACTGCCACAGCTTTAGTCAATAGACTAACAGCCTGTAAATACAGACATTTTATGTCCTCATGGTCTTTGGTCTGCAATACAAAAGTGTATACAGTAGTCCAGTCATTCATAATAATATACGATGGGTTATTTTACTTTGTCATTGATCTCGTTTCTTTTCTTTGTAAAAACGTATTTTTATAACACAAAATGATCAAAATATCAAACACGTCAAATAAAGCTCAGAACCTTCCTGAAACGTCAGAGTCTCTCTTTGCCAGTGGTTATTTATTTAAAACATGTCTCAACCCTTTCTTTCCACGAAAACTTCATCAATCGTGAAGGCTAATTCAATTTTGGGACACCCTGTACGACAGCGTTGACTTTATTTTGATTGAAATGAGTCGGCGATATATACAATGAAGAAGCATACGTCCTTAATATGAATATAATGTATAAATGTAATACATGTGTACACAGGAATGAACGGGTCGCTTGATTTAATATTCTTCCGACATAGTCAACGTTTAATACGATCACTTCGCTCATTAGCGTACGATACGGCGCACGATTGACACCCTCTTTGTCGTATCTATTGTGCGTTCTATAAGGGATCGCAATTTCGAGATGACTTTTAGACGAGTCGCCTCGGTAGACTTTGTTGCCGATTCAGTGGTGAATCTTACAGGTTGGTTTCACTAAGGAGTTTGATCTTGTATTAAAATCATGAAACTTTGATACATTAATTGTCATCTTACATAGGTTTAACAATGAATTCGACTACATCAAACGCTCAAATACAACCATTCGCAATAGAGAGCATCGTTTTTAACTCTTTAATCGTGGTAATCGGTATTCCTGGCAACCTTATAATCATACGAGTGTACGAAGCGAAGAAAAGCAAAACGAGTGCCCGAATCTTCATCATCGGTCTTGCCGTAACAGATCTGGTCGTATGCGTGTTTCGACCACTAAACATATACGTTATGATGCCCGTTAGTAGCACATACGTGAATAGCGTGGAGTTTTTATGTCGCTTTCCCGGCGCTTTAACACTTCTTGGCGTTTTTTCATCCACGTTTATCACCGCTGCTATATCTATCGATAGATATTTTGCCGTGTGTAGACCGCTGGACCGCAAAATCACACCCAAAAGGGCAAAGTGGATAGTAGCCATTTGCTGGTTAATGTCGGTGATATTGTGCATCCCTAGACCCGCATTGGTTAAGCGTCTGGTTGATAACCCGCCACACGGGCTGGTATGTGAAGAAACTACACAAGTTAACATCATCCTACCACACAGAGCTTCTTACTATATCTCGCTGGTAGTGTCGTTTACGACAATGGTAGTTCTCTATTCCAAGGTGTATCTGCGCATTCGCAGACAAGTGAAGATAAGACCCGGCGGACCTCGACGATTTGTTGATTCAGAAGCCTCTTATTTGCACAAATGTTCCGATTTGCCAGATGCAATATCTCGTACTCAGAATACATCGGGAAAATGTACTTCGCCTTCGATTCCAGCCGCAATGGCCGTGAACGCAGCAAATGACCACAATGACTCTGGTTCAGCCAATGATAATAATCCCGATGAAGTACAGGACCAAACAATAAAGACTTCATTACATACATCGGCAAACATATCTATTAGAAGGACGACACCGTCTATTATGGTAACGACTACAGAGAACACGAAAGATGCCACTGCTCCTTATGAAAGCGCCAACAACAGTGCTCCAGATGTTCAATCCAAAACTACAAAGATGCTTCTTCTAACAACTCTAGTGTTCTTGTTGACTTGGATACCAGGGTTCATTTATTTCGCCATTCCTGTGTCAATTATTGACGAGATAGCCCTAACGAATCCGTCCGGTTTTGCGGTTATGTATCAAATGAGTGAAGCATTTCTTATCAATACTGCTATCAATCCATTTGTGTACGGGTTGGTTAACAAACGGTTTCGAGATGATTGTAAACAATTACTTAAGAAGACTTGTTCTCGTAGTCAATACTTTTAAATAGAGATTTCATATTAAATGCATGTGTTTTGCCAAATGGGTACGTACATTCAGTCAGTGATTTCTAATCGAGATTCTTGTCTTTTAATATACCTTTGAAACTATCAACTATTTGATGGAGGTAATTCCTTGAACAGGCTAAGTAGAAACAGCTATTATATTTCAGTAGAAATTTGAAAGCCAAATGAAATGACTAATGCCAGGTAGGCAGTGGAAACAATTAGAGAATAATGAGGTTTTTGTTCTGGTCTGAGCTGCGCCCCTTCGGGACAATTCCGAATGACCAGTACAACAACCGAGGATTTCAAAACAAATTCACGAAAACAGTTGTTAAAGCAGTTATTATTCTCATTCATTACTGAAAGAGATGCATATTTATCCAAATCGTTGATTTATACCGACATAACCACGCTAATAATTAATTAGTTTTCTGTTTATTTTGTTCACACCTTCTTAGTTACTGAAGCAGTCCAAGTCGGGTCATTCCCTCGTTATTTTTTTTATTATTCAACCAATCAGAAATAACCTTTAATCGTGTTTCCTCATAACTCATTGAATATTCAGTTTAGGGGCATGAGGCCTTAATTTGATTTGGTCAGTCAATGATCAAAACAATCGAACACTTTGGCGCAGTGCTTTCGGGCAATTATTAGTAACCTGCGCTCGGCGTGCGCGTTCTCAGCTAACGATTAATTTTATTGGAACGCACTTGGTACGCCTCACGCCCCTAAACTGAATATTCAATGAGTTATGAGGAAACACGATTAAAGCTTATTTCTGATTGGTTGAATGATAAAAATGTTAATGAGGGGATGACCCGACTTGGACTGTTTCAATAACTAAGAAGGGGTGAACAAAATAAACAGAAAACTAATTTATTATTAGCATGATTATATCGGTACAAATCAACGATTTGGATAAAATATGCATCTTTTTCAGTAATGAATGAGAATAATGACTGCTTAACAACTGTTTTCGTTAATTTTTTGTTTTGAAATCCTCGGGTTTTGTTCTGGTCATTCGGAATTGTCCCTCGGGGGCTGCGCCCCTCGGGACAATTCCTCAGACCAGAACAAAAACCTCTGATTTTAAAACAAATTCACGAAAACAGTTGTTACGCAGTCAATTTCATGTCATATTGTAATCATTCAAAAGCATAAATAGTGGTATTAGTCCCAAAAATGCTCCAAAATGTCTAAGAACTAGAAAGAGTGTGAATTATTTCATATTCTATTCACATTTCAATACCGAGTCGTGTTTTATTGACACTAACAACTAATTTTCAAAATGAATTTTACAATTTTGATTAAGTTTTTGCAGGTGGACCAGTTGCCCTGTGACCCCTTTGGACCTGTCCCAACAAATGACTCAGCACTTTGTCGAGATGAAACATTATTCAAACACGCCTGTGACGTAATACATTTTACGCCAAAATGTTTTAAACATGCCATCATTTGTCATAATAATCAATCACTTCAAAACACTTCAGAAAAAAGGCAAAACTGCATTTTTTTTTAGTCATTGCACAGTTTTCTGTAGCCAACGTGTATCTTTGAATTCGCAATTATTACGGCGTTCGGGTGCTACAAGTAGATGAGTGTCTTCAGATAATGACTCTACCAAATAAATACCCGTGATAATGATTTAAGCTGAAGCATACTTTAAATGATAATATAGATCGCAAATCCAAACCACCGATGTCCCAAGTTAGCAACATGCGCCATTTTACGATCATTACAAGTCCCTGAGCACACTACACTATAGCACCCATCAAATGCAATATGTACTTAGCATCTTAAGATGGCTGTACTGCATGTATATATTTACTGTTGCATATCTATCTATCTACCTTAATCGTCCATACTATCTGTGAATTTTTCATCAGTCACTCAAGGAAATTGCTTCAAAGATCTGGAGAATATCACATGTGTAAATACCATAAAGTTGCAAATGTTTTGGAATGTAGAAGGTAAGGATATAATTATGTCAAGTGTCAACATAAGTCGTACTGTTCGAAAGAAAGCAGTATGCCAATACAATTACAAAACCCTTCATTTCGGAACAGTTGCACCATAGGACCAGTTGCCCCATATTCCCCTATATTATGAGCGGAAAAATACAATAGATGAGCATTTATAATTTATGTCACACTCTTTATATTTACCGTCTGATCCTTTTTAATAGCGACAGCCAGCTATCGTTTAAACTTTCATTACGTTATTTGCCAATCAAGCGCCGGCTCCACTTAATAACATTTGTCTTAAATTGCACGCTTTATGCACATGTCTTCACAATAACCATGATAACGACATTATTTGATCACTTTAATGGTCTCATACAGTTGATCGATACGGCAATTACTTTTGGGCTGGCCTATTATTTATTTATGTTCAACGTACTATCAATAGGTTATTTTCGAATTTCAGGCACTTATGGTGTTCAAAATATTGTTCTGTATGGGTTCATCGATGGTGCTACATTACGGAAACAAATTTGCGCTATTTTAATATTTTCGAAATCGGTTTTGAGCCGCACGCAACAGGTCTGTATAAGTGATCATTTGATCACTACTAGAACATTGTATTCCCTTACGCATTTGGAAACCCTCTTTTGAAAAACTGGCAATTGCTTAAATAATAAATTGCAGATATTTTAACACAGTACCGATTCAATCTAGTTGAAAAAATGTTAGCTCTCGTATTTTAAAAAATCTATGTTTTCCACACATTTTGATAATTCAACTTTTATTCTTCATTCATTAAGTATACTAGTATACTACAAAAGACACCTCTTTAAAAATGAAAATGTCTTCAAAAACCCGTTGCAGTCAGCCTGGGTCAGGCCATTGTAGTCAGGCAATGTTTCAGACATTTCAACAACAACACAATAACCAAGTTTATTATTAGGTCAAATTTAAATAGCCAACACTTCGAGGATGCGATTCATAGCATTACCTTTGTTAAAACAATTCCATTTATGAGCGTGCAGAGTTTTCAACTTGCCAAAAAGTAGTAGCCTAGCCTAATTATTTTGTAAAAAAATGCAACTTTGAACTTTATTTGTTTATACATTCATTTATTTACCTTTTGAACTTACATTTTGCAAGAAATGATGACAAAATGATGACAAATAATAAAATGATGACAAATAAATTATCAAAAATAATGTAACATTGACAATTTGGAGAACATTATTATTATTTAGTATAAATAATTATAGAAACAACAGAGGAAATAGTGATTTTCACTCTGTGTCGAGTGACTTTTCACTCTGTGCGAGTGATCAGTTGTACCAGATTTAAATAATTACAATCAAATAGGAAAATATTCAAAAACTCAAATATTCTTTATTTTATTAAATTTAAACATTATTGAAGTAATAATTAATGATGATATCAATGTTAATTGTTTCTGCAATAATTTTAAAGTCCAAATAATGATTAAATATAAATTACATTAATGAAACGCGTAAAAACATCATCGATAACAAACACCATAGAAAGTAGATTTAGATACTTTTACATAGCCAAATATCATGTTAATATATTATATGATATCGTTTCACTGCCGAAAGGAAGTGATAATGTAACATAGGTAAATGACAGCAGTTGTTTGGTCGAGTAAAGGTAAGTGAGTTTGGATAATGACTCTTTGTTTGTTATTCAAATTTTCTATTGAATTGCAAGTTATTCATGTGAATGTGATTACGTAATCAAAATGTTCCATTATTGTTCACTCTCAATGAGGGTGAAGTTCACTCTAAATGAGTGAAATTCACTACTTATATATTCACTCTTTTTCACTCCAATGGAGTGATCACTGTAGGCACTTTTCGAAGAGTGAAAATTCACTCGTTCCGGGAGTGAACAAAATTCACTCGTTCCTGGAGTGAACAAAATTCACTCTATTTTTTGAGTGAAAATGGTTCCACTCTTTTAAGGAGTGCCTTTCACTCTATTAGAGTGATCACTGTAGGCACTCCTCATTTTTCTACTCGATTGAAATTTGTGGAAAACGATCATATGTGCGGGTTTTGATAAGACATTTTCATTTTTAGTGCCGAGTTTTTTGTAGTAACTACTTAAGTAAATGGTATTAATGCCGTTATTTGATTGTGCAAGAATCGGTAAATATGTGATGGTTAACGTTGAACAAACTGAAAAACAACGTTATTTCTAGGGAAAGAGCCGAAAAACAGCAAAAAACAGCAAAAAAAGTAACATTATTTAAAAAAAAACATCCTTCAACACTACTGTGTTTAAGTATGGACGATCCTATGATCGTCACCGTCTGATTTTTAGTTTTTATCACAAAATATACGAAACAGGCGATTGAGGGGGAAACCAGGTATTTGTAAATGCCTCTTTATATGGATGACCATGCTAATAATGGGGATTGTTATTTCTTCTCCTTTTTATTTTTTGTTTGTTGAATATAATAATATAAACAGGTTTATATTATAAAAAGCAAAGCTTTTATCAAATTGCATACATCTTCAGCTTACAACTAAACCAATAAAAGCACTCTTTATTATTAAAAACCTGCTCAACGGACCGTGATCCTCTAATGGTTGTTTGAAGCTTCAAAACCGTATCGATAGCCAGTTACCATAGCAATAAAAGAAATACCAATGGTTTGCCATGATTAGATATTGATGATGTTTGGTTTTTTTGACGAACAATTTGCTTTTGTTTTCAACACTATGAATAAGGTTTTGTTATAGATAAAAAGCCGTGATGCTCAAATGGTTCTTTGGAGCATCAAGATGTATCTATAGATGAGGTGAACGTTGTTTACATCAGTAGTGTTTACATATTGATTAGCGCCTGGTCTAAAGACATGCTAGAGCATGGTAAGTAATGATCAATCAAGTGTGAATTAAAGCACCGTTCCCTGCAGGTGCGCACGCAAACCGCCGGGCACTACGTCACCGGTCACACCATCTATAGCCAGTTACCTTAGCAATTTGGTGCACAATATATTTCAAAGATTGTTCTGAATATTAGGGATACCTTATATATTAGAAAATATACCTCAAATTTAGTTGCATTGAAATAGTTACTTTTTATAAACTTTTTCATTGTATCTCCCTTTTCTTTTCTATTTTGGTTTTCCCTCCATTCCCTCTTCATGTAACAAACCGTGAAGTGTGAGATATACTACGGGGGCCATTCATTAAGTTCTACCTCCTCCCCCATAACATCGCTAATATGAATTGTCAGCCTCGTGACATTTGAGTGGATATAAAAATAACCGTTTTGCTGCTTTTTTTTTCAAGAATAAGGGTGAACATTTGAGTGGATATCAAAATAACCGTTTTGCCGTTTTTATCAGAGGGATGTGAACATTTGAAATAACCGTTTTTCCGTTTTTATAAAAACAAAAACATGGAGGTGAAAATGTGAGTGGATATCAAAATAACCTTTTTGCCGTTTTTATCAAGAATGGATGTGAAAAATTTGAGTGGATATAGAAATAACCGTTTTGCCGTTTTTATAAAGAACATGGAGATGAAAATTTGAGTGGATATCAAAATAACCGTTATGCCGTATTTTTCAAGAACAAGGGTGAACATTTTGAGTGGATATAGAAATAACCGTTTTGCCGTTTTTATCAGATGGATGTGAACATTTGAGTGGATATAAAAATAACCGTTTTGCCGTTTTTATAAAGAACATGGAGGTGAAAATGTAAGTGGATATCTGACAGGGATGTAAGTGGATTCAAAGCAAAAAGCATAAAAATTGATGAATATCAGGGTAATTTATTCATTAGTACAGGCATGAAATGAGCCTGAAATTCATGATTTTCTGACCGGAAAGCCTGAATTCAGGCAATTGCCTGAAAACTTTCATCCCTGAATTATCTAAATAACCGTTTTGCCGTATTTTTTCAAGAACAAAGATGGAAATTTGAGTAGAAATCAAAATAACCGTTTGCTGTTTTAATCAAGAATGAAGCGAAAATTTGAGTGGATATAGAAATAACCGTTTTGCCGATTATATAAAGAACATAAAGAAAATGGAGGTGAAAATTTGAGTGGATATCAGAATAACCGTTTTGCCGGGTTTTTTTTTCAAGAACAAGGGTGAAACTTTGAATGGATATCAAAATAACCGTTTTGCCGTTTTATCAAGAATGGATGTGAAAATTTGAGTGGATATAGAAATAACCATTTTGCCGATTATATATAGAACATGGAGGTGAACATTTGAGTGAATATCAGAATAACCGTTTTGCCGTTTTTTCAAGAATGGATGTGAAAATTGAGTGGATATGGAAATAACCGTCTTGCCATTTTTATAAAGAACATGGAGATGATAATTTGAATGGATATCAGAATAACCGTTTTGCCGGTTTTATCAAGAATGGATGTGAAAATTTGAGTGGATATAGAAATAACCGTTTTGCCGTTTTCATAAAGAACATGGAGGTGAACATTTGAGTGGATATAGAAATAACCGTTTTGCCATTTTAAAAGAACATGGAGGTGAAAATTTGAGTGGATATAAAAATAACTGCTTTTCCGTTGTTTTCAAGAATAAGCTAAGGGTGGACATTTGAGTGGAAATCAAAATAACCGTTTTGCCGATTGGATCAAGAATGGATGTGAAAATTTGTGTGGATATAGAAATAACCGTTTTGCCGGTTTTTTAAAGAAAATGGAGGTGAACATTTGAGTGGATATCAAAATAACCGTTTTTCCGTCTTTATAAAGAATGGATGTGAAAATTTGAGTGGATATAGAAATGACCGTTTTGCCGTTTTTATAAAGGAAAAGAGGTGAACATTTGAGTGTATATCAAAATAAACGTTTTGTCGGATTTTTTGAAGAACAAGGTTGAAAATTTGAATGGATATCAAAATAACCATTTTGCCGTTTTTTCAAGAACAAGGGTGAAAATAAAGAACATGGAGTTGAAAAGTTGAGTGGATGTCAAAATAACCGTTTTGTCGGGGTTTTTTTTAAGAACAAGGGTGGAAATTTGAGTGGATATAGAAATAACCGTTTTGATAAAGAAAATGGAGGCGAAAATGTAAGTGGATATCAGAATAACCGTTTTGCCGGATTTTTTAAGAACAATGGTGAAAATTTGAGTGGATATCAAAATAACCGCTTTGCCGTTTTTATCAAGAATGAATGTGAAAATTTGAGTGGATATAGAAATAACCGTTTTGCCGTTTTTATAAAGAACATGGAGGTGAACATTTGAGAAAATTATTTTTGTTAGCTTTGTTTAAAAACAATTGGGTCAAAAAAGTGAATTTTGTGATTTTCTCAAAGAATCAATATTTTTGGTCAAAATTTGGATTCTCTGATCCATTTCCTTTCCAAAAATGTATACTTTTATATGCATTTAATAATTACAGCACTCACAAAATTCAAAAAATCAAATCAAAAACTTCCTTGAGTCCCCTTAAATAGACACAAAAATATGTGCCAGTGCTGTCAGTGGTCGGGTCACGCTGCATAAAACCACTGATTTTCAGTACAGGCAACCTCATCGCTACATCATCTAAAATGTATTGGAATAAGTACAAACAAGCCTTGATTCTCTAGTCCTTAAAATAGACCTTGAAAGTTGGGAAAGGTTTCTGAAAAATCAGTTTTGTATATATGGTAAAACTAATAGCCTCGTGGAAGTGTAACACATCTGCCACATTTTCATGTGCTCTATCTAAGCACATGAAAATCTTATTTTAAAGATTTATAATCATTTAAACTTGAAAGATATTGTCTGTGGCGTTACATGTGTTTTAGGTTTCACTAATGTTGAAGCAGAAGCGGGAGCAGAAGAATAGGGCCAACCGTAGTAACTGACCTTGACTTTGCTGACGACATAGAACTGTTGTCTGAGGAAGTGGCTCAAGCGCAATCACTACTTAACAGAGTGGAGACTTCAGTGGGTAGAGTAGGGCTCAAAATGAATGCTGCAAAGACGAAGTATGTCCGTCAACCAGAAGTAAGTGCATGTAATCTCCACAAGCAATGGCATGCTCCTTGATAAAGTGGAGGACTTAAAATACCTTGGAGCCTGGATGAATACCACTGAAAAGGACATCAAAACAGCTGCAGTGCATGGAGAGCTTGTAGCAAACTCACTCAGTTATGGAAGGCCAATTCACTATCCAGAAAGCTTAAAAACGGCTGTTCATAGCTACAGTAGATAGAATCAGTCCTCCTCTACGAATGTGAGGCATGGACAGTCACCCCAAAGCTTAGTAAACAGCTGGACGGATGTTACACTAGAATGGTAAGAACCGTGTTCAACATCAACTGGAGCTAGCATGTGACAAATGAGGACCTGTACGGTGACATGCCAAAAGTTTCGAATAAAGTCAGAGAACGTAGCGCAAGATTTGCCAGACACTGCTTCAGAGGGTCTAATGAGCTTGTCTCCAAACTCTTACATTGGATTCCAAAACATGGAGTAAGAAACCGTGGAGGACCAGCCCTAACTTACATTGATATACTAAAGCGTGACACAGGATATTGCAGGTAGAAGAAATCAAGACAGCTATGTTGGAAAGGAAGATTTAGAGAAACATCGTGGTTTGGGAAAATCACCCGACAAGTAAGTAAGTCAATGCTGATTGTCGCAGTTATATGTATCTATTTCTATGAGTGTATGAGGAACATATACAGGGTGAGTCAAAACAAAACCTGCACCAAGTTGATATTCTGAACTTTTCAAAACATGGTAAGAAAAACATACTTGTAGTAACTTTGTGTGAAAAAATGAATCTAATCATATAGGGTTAAAAAAAAGGTAAGTCCCCCTATAATTAGATCACATTTGTTTGCATAACTCTACACACAATTGGACGTTTTGAGAGATTGAAACACCTCTGAAAAGAAAAAAACCGCTTGGCTACCTATAGATTTGTTTTGCCTTGCAACATCATTATTACTTTTCCCAAAATAGTCACATTTCCCAAAAATGATGTTTTCAGAAAAAGTGGCACTTTGCAAGATCATATACAGATTTGTTTGCATAACTCCACACACAATAAGGCATTTTGAGAGATTGAAACACTTATCATAAGGGAAAATGCTCGGATACCCACACAAAGTTTCCCCTTTTCAATACCATGTTATTTTCCCCAAAACAGTCACATTTCCCCCAAATTATGTTTTCTGACAAGTTGTACTTTTCAACGATGCAGGGAAGTCAGTGACATGAATGGTGGACACTATTGGCTAGTCATTTATATTAAAAAAATCATTTTATTGTTTATTTCAATTAAAGACCAGCTAAAGAAAGAAGAGACTTTCTTTTAATTGAAAATAGAGGCAATTGAAAGATTTTTGAGATTTTAGGGTCAGTCGCTGAGGGCAACACAACAATTTTGTTATTTGGCCTTATGGAGCATTCTAATATTATTTACAAGACAACAACAAATTATTATAGGCAAAGAGGACGGCATTGAAAAGTGCTTTAGTTAACGAGATATTTTTACAAGAGGACTACCAGGAGTTATTGGTATGAAATTTAAGTAGACCGTTTAAAGTCTACCTGAGCGAAGTCCGCACTATTTTGCATGTGTACAAAATGCAAATGTTATCAAATGTATAGTCAATTTAACCGATTTTTCTTCAAAAATGCATTTCCCCAATATGAGTATAAAAAAACCAACCAAGTGGCTGGGATTTTTCTGATTTGCTGATATTGAAGTGATCAAACAGCTCTACTGAAGTGATTATAATTTAGGAAATTATTTGACAAACATAAAACTAATTTACACGCTGGAATCCATAGAAACAAGGTAATTTCTATGTTTAATTGGAAGATGCGACTGTTGGCTATCTCCATGTGAAATCTGAATAGCAGTGATAAACAAATATCGAGTTGACATAACATTATATATTTGCAATATTTTGCAACATTTTGTGAAATAAAGTCATAAAAGTGTATTGCGTCTCAACAAGTACTGCTGCCTGCCGATGCTGTGTCTTTTGTTCAAACGAAAGAACTCTATTGATTCGAACTCACATCGCTCGTATATATGTCGCGTAGTAGTGTTTATAGCCAGTCCGCATTACCAAGATTGCCATGAATTTACTATTTAATATAAAAAAGATTTTGCCACATAATCACGGAAAATATGACATGGTATATGGATCTGAGGACACTATATTCAACAGCAAACACAATGCCACATTGAGTATTAACATAATCATATGAATTGAGTATTTTCATAATCATATAAATTGAGATCAAAATATGCACGCACCATTTGGCCTTGTGAATGCTATCAGCAGTAGATAGCAAGTGAATGTATAATGCTAGAAGTACATAACCTATTTGCAACGGTAAAATATGATAGTGATAAATTAGCATGTAAATTTACCGGTAATTTACCCGACCTGCAACGCAGCTAGGACCACCAAAGGACATACAAAACCTACAATCGCTGTTGGGGATGTAAACTCCTTTTAACGTGGTGCATTTATGCACCTTGAGATCCCAAATCCACCGACAGAGGTATTTTTTATTTTTAAAGCATAATTTCTCTTGTAACAAAATTATGGATAGGAAATGGTTCCTTTCCCTTTCTTCCTCACCATCTCTCCCCTCAGCCATCACGGTAACTGTTTAAGAAAGGGTGAGAGAGAATAAAAAGGAAAGAAAACAGGGGGAAAAACAAAGATCTGTGAATATCATTCAAATGGTTTCCATGGTGATATTATAGTATGATAATATGCAGCCTGCCACTGAATTAGAACTTCAACAGGCGATAAAAGCTGTACATCATTAAGTGATTACCTGATTTTATATCATCTCATTAATGTTTGTTATAGTTTGGATATTACCAGGAACCCGGACCAGGTACCATCTCTCAGTCGAACATTCTTGTAATGGCATGATTTTAATAACTACAGGGTGTCCCAAAAGTCTATGCACGTTTTTGAAGAGTCATATCTCATCAAATATAAATCATATGGTATAAATTTAACCATATTTTGATAGACGAGATATGGGAAATTAATTTGATACCAAACACAACCATATTGGTGAACCCACAACATTATAAAACTGGTTGAAAGTCATTGGCCGTGTGCCAGACCAACCCATACCAAGTACCACATGTTGCTAAAGGTGCGCATAAATTAACGGTATGAAAGCAACGTTGCGCATTAGTCACAATTCACTGCTTACCTTGCAACATTAATGTTATTTAATACCAAACTCGGTCACTCACAACATAAATAAGCGTAGTAGACAACATTGCACAGCAAAAGTCTTCATTCAAGATGGTTTACAACATAGATAAGCGAATACAAATTGTATGGTTCTACGCTGAAACACATTCAGTTCAACTTACTCAACAAAAGTTCAGAAAACATTTCAAAGTGAAACTCGCACCAGGAAGAATATCCATTCTGAAGTTGGTGGATACATTTTTGAACACAGGAACATATTCTAAATGGGTAAAACAACCTTTGATGAGGCCTTCAAGCAGCATTAAAATAATCCGCTAAGTTTAAATGTTAACGTGTTTGACAGCTGTGTGATGTGTGTGTTCACTTTTCTGTTACGTTATTCAATTGTTTAGGTCTGTGTTTTTGCATTAGCACACGTCTCTGTATACATGGAAAACATTTAAATTAGATTTCACTATAGAAACGAAAATTATGTGTGATATAGTTTGATATTATGATGATATCACTGTAATGTAAAATTTTAAATATTACAATTGACGGATCACTTTCCGTGTAACCAACTCTATCCGTATTTTTGTTAATCTCAATAGGTATGGATTTATGAACTTTATTCCTCCGAAGTATAAAATTACATTTTTGCAGTAATACATATTTTACTTCTAGGGTGGCATTACAAACAGATGTTACTCCAATGTTTGGTATCAAAATTATTTCCCACATCTCTACTAAATATATATTCATATTTTCAATACGACTTATATTTTGGGAAATACAAAGCTTCAAAGTCGTGCATAGACTTTTGGGACACCCTGTATAACTGTTTTAATATCTCCGAAAGCCATTATTACAACGACCATTATAAAACATTGGCAGACGCTAAAAGCTGCAATATCATTAAGTGATTACCTGCTATTTTATATCATCTCATTAAAACCCTTATCTCTCAGAGTCAGACGAACCTTGTTTTAATGACGTGATTTAAACCAAAACTGTCATTATCACAACGACCGCTTTAAATCATCGGTGGCGGGCGATAAAAGCTGAATATTTTTCAATACATTACCTGATATCATACCATTATTATCTCATTAACACTCTTTTGTGATAGTTTGGATATCACCAGGTCCCCATAGCGCAAACAAACTTTCCTTTTTAATGGTACATTTTTAACCAAACTATTATTTCCACTATCCTGTCGTCTGATGATTGCCTTATCAGCATGAAACTCAAGAGTAACGACTCCTTTTCCGGAAAGTCTATAGGCCTACTTCTGAATCTTTATACTCTCAGCAGCTTGAACCAGGGTTTTTGCTTGAACACCGCACAAAAAAATTCCACCAGCCTAAACCTTTCTCATACTATTCATACAATTAAGTGCAAGACTACTTTTAAATGATGATACAACAACATGTTTTTGACTTTATTATTGTACGATGTACCGCTGTATACTATACCAATATACCAATCACCATTACCATCAAAGCTCAAAATAGCAGTGTTTTGATGGGAACTACTTTTTTTCTTCAAAGGAGCTACTTTTTTTCTTCAAAAGTAGCTTATCCGCTTACTCAAATCATTAACACTTAGATTTGCAGTGATAAGTACGACGTTTTGGGGGTATGGAAATTAATCATTTCTTCCGGAGGGGATGCAGCAATTGCTTAGTTTCGGCTCTTGCTGGTACCATGCATCGAAGTGTAAGCTCTACTCATTGATAGTGGTAATATATAAAATTATAATTGGATCGAGAGACGTATGGAGACCTGATTCGGCGCGATGGTATGTGCTGAGCGCTCCTGTTGATCGGAATTTCGGAATGGTTGGATGGATTGCACGGAACTGGGAGTTTCCCAATATAGTACTGTAATGTTTATGTGTAATGTACTTGAGGGTGTGATGATGATCAGAGTCGGATCGGATCGCTCAAATACTAAGTTGTCATCTGATGATGAAATTATCCTGAACTGTTACTTACACTTTGAGCTTGAAAAATGTTATCCGCCAATCGGACGGGTACTTATGCATCTTTACCCGCCCGACACGAAAGTTACCTGCTATAGGCGGGTGGGCGGGTCTTATTTCCAGCCATGCAAAATTATGATCATAAGAAATAAGAGTACTATTTTTTTTTTAATCTGGTGCACAATAAAGAAAATCATCAGCAACAATAACCAATATAATTTCAGAATGTTTTAATAACGGAGAAGTAAAAAGTACATGTATTAAGTTTGATATGAGAGTACCATCCATACAATATTACATGATTTAAAACATTCATAAAAATGCTCCTCCTCCCTCTTTATTATGATACACACTTTACATTATATGTTTAACACTTTCCACGCAGCATTCGTCTGCAGACGACAGTTCCAACATTTCAAAAAAAGTTTCAAAAGTTTCAAAATTATTGAACGTCATGTCATCACCATGAGAAATACATAAACATAAGTACACACATGCCTAGCATTGGTTCAGTAATTCTTGAGATAGACTTTGAAAGTTAGGAAAGGAGTCTCGAAAATCTGTGTTGTATATGGTAAAACATAATAGCAGCGTGGAAGTGTTAAGAGCCAATAGATGATTTGTATTACCAATAAATATCACCATTTATTCATAGACATACAAATACAACAACAGTTTGTTTAAATTAAGACCATACGGTAAGGAGACCCTTCTGACATGCATTTATCGGCATCCATTTATCGGTGTAAGTTTGCATCACACATACAAATTATTTATATTGTGTTTGATGTTTGATTAAAAACACTACAGTATGGCAAAACAATTACATAGGATTTTCTATTATCGGTTGCCTGCACCAATTTTTTACTCGCCTCAATGTAATGATCCAGTAAAATACTAGAAAACAATAATGTTTTGCATTTTATAATAGATACTAGGATCTATGATTTTATTTAATTGTGTAATGTGTATAATAGGAGATATGGTTATATCTGGCTTAGTGCAGTAATTTGATTTGTTGTGGGTTTTTTCTCCACTTTTGATTACTAATTCTGGTAAATTTTGTAACATGATGTGTTACGTGGGAATGGCCAAATATGTCACACAAAAATGGACCATAATGCCATGATGTATTCACTGTTTTTATATGACACAAACTATAATCACTACAGTCAAAATTGCTGCATACAGAGATCTGCTATTTGGATTGTGTTTGGATCCGATGCTCCACAGTTGAAACCTGTTATGAGGATAATTTGATCATGTAGGTCAGTTTTATACCTTTTCTTCTGCTATTTAAGGATTATCCAGCTAAAAACTAAGCCCCATTTCTAAGGCTTTCTCGCAAAACCAGGACCCATGTCTAAGGATTTCTCGCAAAACCAGGATCCATGTCTAAGGATTTCTCGCAAAACCAGGACCCATGTCTAAGGATTCTCGCAAAACCAGGACCCATGTCTAAGAATTTCTTGCAACACCTGCAAAACCAGGACCCATGTCTAAGGATTTCTTGCAAGACCAGGACTCATGTCTAAGGATTTCTTGCAAAACCAGGACCCATGTCTAAGGACTTTTTGCGAAAAACCAGGACTCATGTCTAAGGATTTCTCACCAAACCAGGACCAATGTCTAAGGCTTTCTCGCAAAAACAAGGACTCATGTCTAAGGATTTCCCACAAAACCTGGACCCATGTCTAAGGATTTCTTGCAAAAACCAGACCCTCTGTAGCTGCACATTCACATTACAGGCTGTTTATGTATAAGGGGATCCAATAGAGCAGGTCATTGTATCAGTGTGTGTATGTGCTGCAATTTAGAATAGGAGCTTTTCAGTTGGAAAAACACATCCGGTTATTAAAAAATTCACCAGAATTAGTGATCAAAATCGATTGGGAGCATATAGCTAAATTCTGGGTACTGTAAACAGTGGACATTTTCGTGCTACATTAATTTTTCACGCTACAATAATTTTCGTGCTCCAAGCAGCTACCGCGAAAATAAAAACACACATTCATATTCATTTTGTGTAGAAGTCTGTGTAATGAACTTTCAAATCGCGAATTTCAAAACTAGTGAAATGGCTGAAAATTGGCAAAGCCCGAAATGTATTCGCGCGAAAATTACCACTTTTACCGTAACTTTCGTTAACGATGACGTGCACAATGTATCAGGAATATGGGGCACCATATGATTCATCACAAGCCTTTTATAAGACATAGGCCTGCAACAATTACACGCAACAGCCAGACAAAAAAACCACCAAAGATGTGAATGACTTTCGTAATTCACAAGAATTTGCATTGTTCTCTACAGACTGCAACCATCTTATTGATCTCAATCCACATTTATCTAATCACTTCACTCTGTGTCTGTAAATCTGTTCTTTTTTCATTAAATATTCACATTATTACATACAAACTCTATGTACAAAATTGCCCATTTACTATCATAGTCATTCAGTTGAAGTCATTATCAAAAATCATAAAACATACAAAAATTGCCCATTACTATCACCGTCATTCGATTGAAGTAATTATCAAAATCATAAAACTTACAAAATATGCATATATCAAATATGGTTGAATGAATAAAAAACACCAAATGTTTACGCCCATTTACCTTCCTCAAGACCATGGTATTCATGCAGGTCTTATGTCAGCTATTGACTCTTAAAAGTCAATTTAGTGCTGTTACAATCCAGTCTGCAATGACAGTCTTAAGAAAGCTAAACATAGCTGGGTATGGTATAAAAAGGCTCGGGTTATAACAGTATGCATATATTTCAACTAATAAAACCTTTCTATGGCATGGAACTGTTACTATTAGGTAATGTGCATAAATATTAAATCATATATTTTTAATAAAAGCAGTTACAAAATCATTGCATATTACTATAATAAAAGCTTTACAGAAATTTAATTTTGTGCCAAAAATAAATACCTGAATATTTTCAACAGTTTATCACGGTAATTTAGTGTACTGATAATCAAGCATTATCATGTTCCTAATAAGGCATAGGTCTTTTGTGAAAATAAAGGGTGTTTTGAGGGTGCTGGGAGAGAGAGCCAGATAGTTTCTCAAATTGTTGCAGGATCACACCCAAAAAAATGTTATAACTAAAAAACCTACTCTAATATTATGCAATCATCACGGGCTTATAGATGGCTATAAAATTGTGGGGCAAGACTCTGGCCTAACAGATATTTGCTTAGACTCTTACAACAGGGGACACTGGTAGCCCCCCCCCCCCCCCCAAAAAAAAGGCTAATTATTTAGCCATTGAATGTCCACTATATCTTACACTTATTATGCACAAATTGGTGAGGCAAATAAGAAGATAGGGGTTTGGGGCTTGTGGGAGGGGGGATATGGGGTGGAATGACAAGAGCTAATAAAAAAGACTTGTATTATATCATTCTACTAGGAGAGCACACTCATTACACACACACACAGTCCAGCTGTACACAAGAATTGGTCCGTCAAATTGACATCATATCTCTATAAACCACAAACAATGTAATTATGCAAGCTGATTTAAAATCTGTGGAAATGAAAATCCTGTTCTGCCAGCAACTGACCCCTTTAAAGTAGGGTTAGACAGTCAGGCATCTGGGGGTTGTTGGTTTTGTTTGAATTTTTTTGAAAATGATCATTGTTATTCATCTTGCCAAAATAAAATATCAAAATACTGTAAAACCACTTAATTTCGTGAGGGATTAAATTTGTGAGGTATGTGGATTCGTTAAATTAAATACCCGCGAAACTAAAATGTTGTATCGAAGTAACAGTTAAACTTCCAAATTTGCGAATTAAATGCACGCTAAAATAGCAGTAATTTTAAATTCGTGAAATAAAGTATCCGCAAAATTATAGTGTTTTACAGTATTTTCATTTGCAATATAACCAACACAAAGGGAAATAAGACACTAAGTATGATTTGTTAAAAATATTCAATATCCTTTTGCACCGTCTGTGTATATTTTTGTCATAATAAGGCTATATTAAAAAAATGTTTTGTCTCAAAGCTCCCGTGCACGTTAGTTAATTGGTGCGCGTTAGAAGAAGAAGAAAAAAAGAAGATTTTTTTTTTTTAATTCTCAAGTTTCACAGATTTTCATTGATCACATCATTTTAAATACAAAAGGTCACTTTTACAAGCATTTCAAAAAAATGTATTTATAAAAAAAAAAAATTAAAAACTGCATTTCTCATTAGGTTTTGAAAAACTGAAGAGCTTTGAGACAAAACATTTTTTTAATACTAGTAGCCTAATCATTTGGATTTACAATGTGAGTGCATACTGTCTCAACTTGTCAAAGATTCCCCAAATTCCCCAAACACCAATTCAAAATTCAACCATTTCAATTAAACCGCGGAATATAGCAATTCAAAACAAACCATAACTACATGGTTTTTGAGATGGTGGTTCACCTTGGTCTCATGACTGCGGCGCAGATGACAGTTATGCAAAATAAACAATTAACTTTTAAATCATGTCAATGCTAGGCTAAAAACACGTCTATAATCTATATATAATATAATAAAACGTATCTATAATAGTTCTATTCATAATCTGGACAAATTGTTCGGTATTAAAAGTTACCGATCTGATCTGAAACCAAATAATTAAAAACAATTTTTTTAATATAAACCTACTATAACTATAATATTATCTACAATAATCCACTCTGTTCACTGAGCTACTTTACTAAATAAAAACCAAATATAATAATCAATTTCTAGATAGAGTATACAAATATTAACACTTTCCAAGCGGCAGGCGTCTGCAGACGACATTCCAACATTTCACCAAAAATTTCAAAAACTTCAAAATGGTTGAATTTCATTACCATATTTGGAATCACAATGTGAAATGCATTGAAATAAGTACAAATATGCCTAGTATTGGTTCAGTAAATCTTGAGATAGACTTGGGAAGTTTGGAAAGGTTTCTGAAAAATCTGTTTTGTAAATGGTAAAACCAATAGCCGCGTGGAAAGTGTTAACAATCACAACATGATTTTTATAAACTTTAGGTTAGGCGACAAAAACAACAATGGACCTCTCAGGTAGGGTCGTTCGGTCGGTCAATCTTTTAAAAATAAAAAAAAATAAAAGATTTCCAAATAAATTCAATTTTTTTTTTTAAAAAGGCAAAATTTTCCAAAACATTTAAATATATATATTTATGTATGTCGGGCCAATAGAACAGGGATCTTAAGTTGCTTTAAATTAACCTATTTTGCCTTGTGCACTTCCAACCATACAAGTTCATGAATTTTGGATTCGACCCAATTCAGATGAGACCAAAAATCCTCGGAAAAAAGTCCTGAGAGGGATTACTGTAAAAGCCAGTATTTTCGCACATTTTGATATAATAGACATTTCGTGAAATTCCTTTTTTCGCGGGCCTCCTTCTGGATGCACTGCATAAATGTTGAAAACGATATTTTTTGTGTGTTATAAATTTTGCAGAAAAATATTTTGCGCGAAAATAAAACCACCGCAGAGATTTCAGCTTTTACAGTACCTTAAATCAAGGTTTGGTGTGGAATTGACAAACAGTAAAAGGGTGTTTTGTATTGACCAAGATGAAAGTTATCAATGCCTTATTGTGTATTGGAAGGTAAAATGTGAAGAAATTTTATAATTTAAAACACTAATTTGTTATAAATGCAACATGAATGGGAATTATAATATAAATAATCTTGGCAACAAACTTACTACATGTAAAAATGGGTCGGTCCATGGGTAATCATCATAATAATTATGAAAGACCTATTATGGTACAAATTATAATAACTCTATGTACAAGATTTGTTCGTGATCATATCAAATATCATCAAATGTTAACAATAATTACAATGAACGCTGTTTCACACTTTATTATTGGTACCAAATAATCACAATTTTACATCTTACAAAAAAAAAAGGATATTTCAAACAAACAAAATGTTTGTATGTATATTGTACATGTGTATTATACATGTTACAATGCGATAACTGCAGACGATTTGGTGCCAAATTCCACAGACATAACAACCACAACCATTCATCATGCAATTAAAGTGTATACAATTATCGGTATACATTGATGGATCCAAGTTTTTGACTAAAAAACCAGACACAGCACTTGGCTGCTTCAATATCAAAATTCACCTCTTTAAAAGGGTCCATGAGGCACTTTTAACATCGTTTTAAAGAAATGCGATTCTGTACTATATTCTAACAAATATCTTACTGTTCCGAACACTATGCTTGTAATGTGGAGCATTTGCAGTGCTCAAGGCAGGATTTCGGGAAGTGTTTGTTCAACTAGGAAAAAACATGACCAAAAAGAAAGATAAACAAAAAACAAAAGAATTTGAGTCAACATTCTATGTGCATATCTTTTCAAATGACATTTTTGCATATCTAATTTTTTGTTGTTGACATAACATTCTTAATTTTTTTTAAAAAGTCTTCACATTTTGGTGAATTGTTGACATTTTCAAAAATTTCCACAAAAAAAAAATAATTCAAGAACAGTTTGTTAAAAATAACCAGGCTCGTCATTCATTTTCATTCTCTCTTTTGGAATGGATTTATTGATCACTTGAATTTTATTTTAAAAAAGGGTTTTTATTTTTGTTTCAATGGATTTATACGTCAATACGCCTATGATATATATAGCACACAAACTACATGCACATATTGATATAAGTTACTCCTTAAAATCACAACATTAAGTTATAATACACATAATTTACTGCATTATTATTAAAAACACATGTACATAGATAGCATCAGTCTTATACAAACAATAAAATATCATAAAATATCATAAAACCACAGGAGTATGATCTTTGAAAAAATGCATTGCTAAAAATCACAAGAGGGCAGGCTTCAATATCATGATAAAAATTCAACGATGATAATATACAAGTTGCAATGATCCCAGCCCTGTGAACATGATTTTGATCTTTCATTTGGAAACATCTATATGGGATGGTAATAAAGATAACTGAGTCTGAAGTCAATTAAATAAGTTCAAACTTCTTACAGGTTTATCAATGCAGGAGCTAAGTTGAAATTTGAAACATATGTGACCCATATGTGACCCAATGCGAGTAAATGAGGCACAATGAGGGAAATATGAATATTGAGTTATAGATATCATGATAATATGAATATGTTAAGGGACATTTTGGTACCAAAGACAATGTCATATCACACTCCAAACCAAAGTCACAGATGATTGAAAATCACGTTTTTGTCTCAAAACATCAAATACAAATTGTCAAACTATGGGCAATCACAGTTTTGGTTTTGTTAACAAATCAATGAAGTAAATGAAAATTAAATCCATCAAAATGTAGTTTAACTCTTTATTTTCATGAATTTGAGTCTTTGGTTAGATACAAGGAGTATCAAAGATCAGAAATAAGATTTGTTCTGAATTTGACCTAAATCTAACTAGCTACTGCCGCATTCCGCCTCATTTACTCATGTTGGGTCACATGTGTGACCCGTCACATCAAAATGGACATGTTGGAGGCCAGAGTCACATCCGAGTTATAAGCATGACTTGAAAGATCACATTTTAAGCTTTAAAATGACACCATATTGAAGGTAATCATACTTTGTAATCACAAGATATGATTTGAAGAAGAATAGTTTTTCTATTATTTTCTATATGTTTCACCAAATATAATGGCCTCTATCTTAAAACTGTGTTTGCCGACAACATGTCCTTTTTGATGCGACTGGTCACATATTAACAATTTTGAGCCTTATGTTGGTCATACTCAGAAACACTAACACAGGTATGACCACTGAAAAAGGGTACTGTAAACGTGGACATTTTTGCGCTACATTAATTTTCGCGCTTTCGCACTCCAAGCAACTATCGCGAAAATAAAAACACACAAACATATTTATTTTGTGTATAAGTCTGTGTAATGAACTTTCAAATTTTGAATTTAAAAACAAGCGAAATGGCTCAAAGTACGGTAATTTAATCGTGCGAAAATGTAATCGCACGAAAATTACCACTTTTACAGTAGTTGCGCAACAATGGTTGCCGTGGAGATTTCAAGATGTCGCAAGGGTTTATATATTGTATAAAAGCAATGTCAGTTACAAGTTCTTTGATCCATTCACCACCCATAATTATAATTCCCAAAAACACTATCAAACTTTGTCCCCTGACAACTATTTGCCGATTGGTTATAACGAAGGATATATTGTTTTATTGGACCAATCGGATACCTTGTACGATTGAGATTTGGGTGAACCCATCTGATGCTGTTTTTGGATTGGTTATTCAAATAATCACATCATATAATCAACCAATCAGAAATAGTGTTAAATAGGCAAGTAGTGTTCAGGGGGTTTCAGAGACTCGTTCAGCTTGATAACATCACCAATACAATTTAGTAATCATATAAATTTGTCATAGTCATATAGGCCTATACCACCATTTCAGATAAGCTTATTTTTAAATAGTAAAATTACAAGATTACATACATAACATACTTTTTCACACACAGGCAATCTGGGGCCTGTTCAGTGCATCGCTATTTGATGTTAAAGATGGGTGACCGATTTTGGCCCTGTCACATGGTGTCTAATATTCTATGAGGATGATGGAGGCCCAAGTCAATTCTGAGTTATTGGTATGACTTTTAAGAGCACATTTTAAGCTTTAAAATGATACCATGTTGAAGGTAATCGGACGTTGTTATCACAAGATATGAATTGAAGAAGCAAATCTGTTTCTATCATTTTCTTTATATTTCTCCAAATATATTGGCCTCTATTTCAAAACTGTGTTTGCTGACAACACATCCTTTTTGATGTGACTGGTCACAAACATTGTTATATTCCAAAAATTTGAGTTAAATTGCTCCAGTGGTTTTATGATTGAAGCGAAACTGCACTTCAAATTTTCTTTATACACTTCAAATCTGCCCATTGAACAGTACACAAGTGTCTAGATTGGAATACAACTTTTGGAGGTAATTCACAACTGTTTTCATTTTGAAGCATCTATTAGATGACGTCACCTGTAACGTCACAGCAGCCAAGCAAACAAAAGCTTGCCTGCCGATGTGCGCGTGAATTGCCTGCCAAAACAAAAGCTTGCCTGCCGGTATGTGCACGCATTTAAAGGGGGTGTCCATTATAAACCATACACCAAACCAAACCAAACCAGTCATATGTAACAACAGCAGTCAATACAAACAGTCAATGTATGTTATTACACCTCATAAATATTCATGACCTAATCATGGCAATTCATTGGCCAATTCCTATAACAAGTACTATTTCCCTAGGGAATTTGACTATTTCCCTACAACATCATCCCCAGAGTCACAGTGAGGTGTAATAAAGCAAATACTACATGGTATGATCGGGGCAATAGGGCACACTATTTTCCCTCGGTACTGGCTACGGGCCTATCACCACTCACCCTTCGGGTTCGGGGTGATAGGCCCGTAGCCAGTACCTCGGGAAAATAGTTTGCTCTATTTTCCCTCTACCATGTAGTATTTGTATACTCCCCCGTGCATGGAATTGGACCGGGCACTTAACATATCAGGGGTGATGAGAAAAATAAGGTGTGTTTTTTCTGATACCAAAATCTAAATTTTGATGTGGAAAAGGAACTTCAATCAAGTCACCCACCATTAACTAGGGACAAATAATTTAGGCCAGTTGATCCTCTGAGCTAGCATTGGATATAATGCTGGAAGCATTAGAACCCTTTCTCCTCATTGTCGGAGGTGTAGAGGTAGCAAAGCTTTCCTTAGCTGGTAGCGGAGGTGCCTGGTGGTGAGAGTGAGAGAAAGAGAAAATAGTTCATTGGTTTGGTCTCAATTGATGTATTTTCTTTATACAAATATTGAATTATCAAAATAAGAGTTATGTGCCCAAAGCCAAAACAAAGTACATGTACAATTTTTATTTTTGCAGCTGCTTTTGCAACACACAGCCTCAGTCAAGTTTACACACACACACACACAAATATATATTTAAAAAAATTAAAAAAATTAAAAAACCTTCAAATTCAAAATAATTAAATCGGTCAGACTATAACGGATTCTCATTTTTGAATGAGAATCCCCATGGGGCGTACAAAGTTTACCCACATCTAGGCAAAACAAATTGTTGTGTTGCCCTCAAGTGCCAACAGTTTTGAGGTGGCTGTCGTAGTTCTATCGAGACAAAATGGAAAAATTTCAATTTTACTTATGTTTCTACTGTGATAACAGTTTAAAAACTGTGTATTCAAGCAAACTTATTCATTTCAAGCAGAAAATAGTTATATTTTGACAATTTGGGTAATATTCAAAATCTTAAAAAAAAAGGAATTGCGACCATAATCTTTGAGCTTTAAGGGTGGGTCACTGAGAGCAGGCAACACAACTATTTCTTTTTTGCCTAATGGTGCATTCCTTATAGTCACTCACCTTTTCTTTGTTTGGCAAGACTTGTATTGTTTTCGTTTTAGGAGGTTTCTTTGGTGCACTGTTCATACTTGGTAGGTTGGAGTAATCGCTATAGGCTTGCTTGGGTGGCAACAATGGTGGCACATCTCCAGATGCAGTCTTGGTTGCTAAAAAGAGTAACAATTGTACAGAGCGAGTTAGAAACACAATTTTTACACAGTTTATCTTGACACTTTCCGCGCGGCAGTTGTCTGCAGATGACAGTTCCAAAATGTCACAAAATGTTTCAAAAATGTTAATATTATTGAATTTCATCACCAGGAATCACCATGAGGAACTCATTAAAATAAGTACAAGCATGCCTAGTATTGGTTCAGTAATTCTTGATATAAGGTTAGGGTAGACTTTGAAATTTGGGAAAGGTTTCTGAAAAATCTGTTTTACATATGGTAAAAATAACAGCTGCATTGAAAGTGTTAATAAACCTCTCAAAAAGTTCATCATCAATTCCCTATATTTTGTTTATTTCGTGATATGTTCATATTGTGTTGCCAATTATACCAAATGTGTAGCAATCACTTGTTGAAGTTCACAGCCATTTGCTTGAGAATACAGGTTGGTCTCAATCTGAATGTGAATTGATACCCAACACAATATAAACATATCACTAGACAGACCTTTGAAATTTCCTGTATCGCATCTCAATTTGCTCCTTAAAAGTCATCAACTGCGATACAACTTTCAAAGGCTGGTGCAAATTTGCGATACAAGTTTTTGTAGCCCTAAATCAAGTTGCTATCACAATTCATTAAATGCCGGCGTCGTTTGGCTGAGAGGAAAATATAGCACCGTCGTGCGGTCATAGCCGAGAGCCACATGTTTGTGTATGTAGTACTGTAAAAGCTGAAATTTTCGCGGTGGTTTAATTTTCGCGCTTTTCGCGCAAAATATTTTTCCGCGAAAATTATAACACGCGAAAATATTGTTTTCAACATTCATGCAATGCATCCAGAAGGTCGCCCGCGTAAAAAACAATTCGCGAAATGTCTATGATATCAAAATGCGCGAAAATATCTTTACGCGAAAATATTGGCTTTTACAGTATTTTGTACAAATGATAAAAAATAAAAGACTTACGTAAATTAACTGCCTTTATTGGTCTTTGCAGTGGTGAATGGTTGGCTTTCTTCATGTTCTTTCTCAATGGTCTAGCACTAGAAAGCTGTCAAATAACAACATCAAATACAAAAGTTAGTACAGTGTTCACTTTCGTCATGCTCTTTTCGAAATAGTCTTGCACTAGCAGCTGATAAGAGTAAATAATACCTTCCGATGCAAGGGTTAATTGCATACTGTATATAAGTGGTCATTTCCGCGGATATATATTTTCATGAATTTATAGTTTGTGCAAGAATTTTGCGGTTTCTACATTAAATATAATGTAACTCTATTGCAAAAGAATATTTCTGCATGTTTATATTGTCATGTTTTCATGTCCACTCGCGAAATTCGCGAAAATAAAACCCTCGCGAAAAAATCCCACTTATATACAGTACTATTTCCATACTTTATTGCTCTCATTCTTTCTCTTTGACATCAACTGGGAGAAAGTCAATCAACATTCAACACCACTTTTCACACCCCAAGGGTACCATATATCACAATCAAATTGTTATGAGGAAAATAATGCACCCTACTTTCTCCACCCCACCATCCCCTTCCCAAAATAAATCTCTACCCTATATCTAAATCTCTGACCAATACCGTTCCTTCCAGTATTATTTTCTTGGCTTTATCCTTCCTTTGGTAATGTGCTATAGTTTGATCAGTTCCAAATTGGCGAAAAGCCTCATTACAGCAGCGAATGAATACAGCAGGACGTGAGCAAGCATGAAGGCCACAAGCGCACTGTGCATGTTGCCATATTCGCGCGTGCATGCTTGGATTACTTGCTCGTGGAGAGATAAAAACCAAATATTTCTCGCCAATTTGGAACTAAATTAACTATAGTACCATCCATTTCATCATAATGGCATGATGTTCACATATCTCAACCCTAGACTCTACTCCATTTCACCCCACCCTTACGATAATTTACACCTAATATATTTTAATCTAGTAAAATAGGCTTATCTGGCTCCTTAGGTCGTCACTTGGTAGAAGACAGGGCAAACATACTTATATTCCCATCTCCTAACTTGGCGTACCCCAGATAACTCATTATCTTTTCGGACATGGTGCACTAACCATCTCATCCACCCCCACAGTCATCCCACATCCATCCAAACCACACAGCCAACCCACCCCAACCGCCATTCCACCCATAGCCACCCCATCCCAATGATTAAGCCCCACCCACCCATTACCTTTTCATCTAGTATAATGGGCTTGACCACCTCCTGTGGTGGAGTAGTCCCCCCTCCGTCCCCTACTCCATCATCAGACATATTGACAGATAAATCTCTACTATTCCTTTTAGCTGCCGGTACCTTGGCTGGACTACTGGTACTGTCTTTGATCTTCTTGTCTTTGGTTTGTTTATCAGAGGATTTGCTGGAAGTTGTTACTCTGTGAATGAAGCATGCATAAGTATACAGCACTGATTAATAGTGGCTACTTGTCACAAAAACAAACAAATGTTCACTTCATTTGTATTATGTTATAGTGGTAGAGTATGACTATACAGTCCTCAAAAACAGTAACTTACCAGGTACTAAATATGCTCTTAACTCCAAAACTATAGCTCCTATTTAAAAATGTTAAATTATAAATTTGTAAAGAAATGCCTCGTCTTCAATTTGAGATATTACACATGAAGATTGACTGAATATTGAATGAGCTGTGTGTCCAAGACTAAAACAAAGTCCCTTTCTCATTTCAGCATTTGGTTCTTCTACACGAGGCTTCGGTGTAGCAATGGTCAATTTATTTATCAAGTGGTAGCGACAACTCACAGGTCGATAGTAAGCTGAGGATTGGGGATGCTTCAATTTATCAATGCAGCCCATGAACATACCTGTCACACTATCATGCATGTTCAAAACCTAAGTGCGAAAATTAAAACTGCACTTTGGTTCATTCTTTTCAATATAGCTTTCTCATTTAATGACCGATTTTCACGAACAACGTCTCTAATTAAAAAGGTGACATTCCTTTACAAATTTCAAATTTAATGTTTTTATTTAGGAGCTATAGTGTTGGAGATAAGAGCATAGTTATTACCTAGTCAGTTACTTTTTTTGAGGACTGTAGTTCAGTCACTGTCAGTTCAAAATTGGCAAATCTGCTTACAGCAGCAAATGCACTTAGAAGAGCGTGGGCGCACGAAATGCTTGCATGGTGTAACATGGTGCACTGTGACTCATATGCGTGACATTTGCATATGCCAAAATAGCGTGTGTACTCTTGGATTACTTTTGCAAGCGGGCAGGTAAAAAAACAAGGTTAGTGGTATCTTTGAGCGGTAACTTTGATGTTTGTATCAAATTTATTTAACAGTTTTATTTTTTAAATCAGCGCAATTGACAAATAATTTCACATAGATGAGACTATTACCAAACATATAAAACGTCACTTACAATGAGTCTGGATTTGATATCATGCTACTTCTGGACTCCGTCCCCGATGATCCTGATGAACTAGACAGAGCTGATAGTGGTCTACCGGGCATTGTGTTTGGTCTTGATAACCTCTTGGCAAATGATTGTATCAGTCTATCATTGTGTGATATGGCTATGTCTTCAAGCATCTATAGGAAAGAGAATAATAGAGCATGTACATTTATAGTGTGAATATGCAACATTTGTGAACAGTTGCTTGAAAGCTAGTGCTCAAATTATTGCAAGCTGATATTTGAGTACTGTCACAGTAAAAGGGTGCAGTTGTCGGTAAAATGCATGATATTGATGGAATTATGCTTGAAAAGACAAAGAAATAAAGACAATAGTACAGTCATTATTCTTCATAAAATCAGAAAGCAGTATCCAATCTTAACCATAAAGGTATCATTTTGAAGCATTCAAAAAGCTCCTTATGTTGGTATAAGATCTCAATGTTTTCATTGAGAGACAACTGCACCCTTTTGCTGCAGCTGTACACATTTATAAAACTCTAGTGCGTGTATGCATATGTCAGACCAAATAATTAACCATACAGATTTTGTAGTCAGATTTCTTACTTTATGCATGGTTGTCTGTAGGTTGAAAATGAAAAGTTTGGGTGTTACTTGCCCTATAGTACAATGGAGGTTTAACCCTCGAGGGAATATCAGACCTTTCCAACCAGCACAAAAATGACAAATTTGTCCATTTGTTTTAAAAAACAGCTGTAAAAAGCCATTATTGTCATCTAAGAAGTATTTCTATTCAAATTCTTGTAAAATTTACCAGGCACTTAATTTTTGCTAGTGATAACCCTGAATGAAATGAATGGTCGATAATAAATACAAAGGCAATCAATGACAGAAAGTGGGTCAATAGTACATACAAACGCAATCAATGACAGAAAGTGAAGAAGACAATTTTCCTAAGTGGAGAAAATCTGACATAAAAATGTTATAGAAATACTGACCTTCTTTCCATATCTCTCCTCAACCATCTGTTTCCTCTTGATAAACATATCTTCCATCTTCTGTTGAAATGGTCTCAATTCTTCTGAGATCTTGTTGTGATGAATGGCAAGTCCTATCTCTACAAGTGGAATCTGAATTGACAAAAAATTTAAAAAAATTAACCACCAACTGGCGACCTAAACAAATGCACTTTTTCCCCATCAAAATTGAGTATTTTGTGGTATCAGAAGAAAGCTAATATTTTCCTCATTTACCATGCAAAATCCTAGACCTTAAAGTTGAAGTGATATACCACTCTATAGTTTGATCAGTTCCAAATTGGCGAATCCGCCTTACAGCAGCGAATGAGTACAGAAGAACAGGGACGCGCATGAAAGCAACTAGCGCTTTGTACTTATACGTGACGCGTGCGTGCGACCAAAACCGTGGCCGTAGGGAGGTGCAAACATGAAGAGTGAAAACTAAATAATTCTCGCCAATTTGGAACTGATTAAACTATCAATGGGAACATTTGAAGTGAATTGTTGGTTCTATCATGAAAAATACTGGAATAATTTAACTAAATCTTTTGGAATAAGACTGTATTTATGTTGCACTTTTGTGTAAAATAGTAAACATGTGAGAAGCATCGTGGTTCGGGAAAATCACCCGACATAAATCAATTAAGTAGAGTAAGTCAAGTCCCATGTTTAACATCCCCCAATGAAAAAGTCTAGTAACCCCACTGCTTGCGCATCTCTATTCTGCCAACAATTCTGAGTTTTTGAATATGTACCGCATCCTCGCTCACATCTAGCAACACTAACCTGTTCAGCAAATAATTCTTTCAGCCTTTGTATATGTATGGCATCCTCTGGATTAGATTCAGCATACTCTTCTATACAGAAAGCCTGTAAAATACAAACATTTATAATGATCGATTCAATCTTACTTTCACTTTAGCAGAATGATCTGTATCAGTGCTGAACACCCAGCAATATGAATTATTCAAAACAGGGCTGATCCCCCATTTTAACGACGAGATTTCAATGACAATCAAACGTTTGAAATTTCAGCAAAAGCAGAAAGCGAACCACTGACCTAAAATGCCTTTACTTTACTATCCGAGAATTTCAGAACTATGTCCTGGCTGATCCTCGTATTACTGTAAACCTGTAAACGTGGAAATGTTCGCGCTACATTAATATTTGCGCTTTTCGCTCTCCAAGCAGCTACCACGAAAATAAAAACATGCAATTTTTTTTTTTTTGTGAATTAGGGTATGTAAATGAATGTTCAAATCGCGAATTTAAAAACAAGCGAAATGACTGAAAATCAGCAGAGCGCTAAAATTTAATCGCGCAAAAAATACCACTTTTGCGGTATCTGTACAACAAAAAGTTGGCAAGTTGTATAGCCTTATGTGCCTTATTCAACCCGAAATAAACTACACCCACATTCGATACGACCCAGGAAGAAAGTAGGGTCATAGCTCAGATTTCGAGATAACCTATTATTTGGAGAGAACTGCCCATTAAAAATATGCACTTACCTTCTCATACATAGCCGGTCCTCCCATAACAGCCGAGTCTATGACACCATTGAGTTGTAAACTGAGTGGATTGATAGGACGATTAGGGTCCTCTTGGTGTCGACATATCATCTGTTTTAGTTTACCATTCACATCCTCCATAGTTTCAATGGCGTTGCGAATGGGACTTAGTTCCTCCTGATGATGAATTAAAAACACAAATTTAGTTTTCATGATTAGGCCCTCAAGTGCCTAAAATCTTAAAGGTCAGTCGATTTTCCTTTCTTTCTTCTTCTTTTTTTTTTTTGCTGACAAATATTACTGACAGACGGTGGTTCATTACAAGACAACATTTTGGTAAATGTCAATTTAACTGATGTTTCGAGTGAGATAATAGTATGAACGCAGTCTATTCAAGCAAACATATTCATTTCAAGCAAAAAATAGTAATACGAGGGGCGGTCAGTAAATAATGAAAGTGATCATGGTATTGGATGCATGAGTGATTCTATTGAGGGGATAATGTGATCAATACAAAGTATGAACCTTTGTCTTTCAAACAATACAGTTTTGGATTTTTAAGTGTGAACTATGACGTCATAGCATTGTCTCAAAGTAAGTACACTTGGGACACTGCTAAATCAGTTATTTGGCGGGAAATTTGAATTGTTTTTATGAAACACGTGGTAAGAAGATTGCATAACATGACATCAGAAGCAGGTAAATCCCGATTTTTTTTTCGCATAAATATGATACAAAAGACAATAACTTAATCCCTGTGTAATTTGGAATGTGTAGTATAAGAGGAAAAAGTAAGGAGAAGCAATTGAATAAAAGGTATACAAATATCAGTATTTCAAATAGCTAATTTTCATTAAAAAATGCCCAGTCAGTGAATCACTAATATTGCGGAAAATCAAAAAAATTAGGAAAAATTCAAGCAATTAACCAGTTTGGAAGATTCCATATGATAGTTAACTAATTATCCGAACTTATTCGCATGAAACCTGCAGAAAAAATGCGCATGCGCAGACGGTATATAATTTTGAAACGGGCCCAAAATGGCTAAAATCATGAAATTTACCAGATAAAAGCTTACTGTGCCTTCAAATTCTAATCAGAAATAATGAAAAATGCTTAAATCAATGTGTAAACATATTGTGATAGTCAAAATGAAGATATACAGGAATGTATCAATCAAAGATGGCTGCCACAACCTCTCTTATTACTGTTATCTTTAGAGCTACTAGATATGTATTGTGTAAGTAATCGTCATATCATTTCAATGGTTTGAGGAAATTTTATGAACAGCTCCTTTTGAAATCCCCACTATTATTGCTTTACATCCCACAACAATTTATTACATTATAATCCCTCCATTGTTCTTTATCCTTTGTTGTTTTCTAAGGTATATTATTGCGGATTTTGCTAAATAAAAGCGTATTTGAGATGGTCCCTTCTTGTTCGTATTAAGACATTCAGATCTAAAAAAGAGTGTCAAACAGAGATAAGTGTGTATTCTAACCATGTGCCAAGTGTTATCTGTTTTTATGCTTGCATTGCCGAGATATACGCAAATGTATCAATCAACCCATATTCAACATATTACATATCCAGCCAAATAATTGACAGATTTCAGTCAGTGTCTGAAACCTATTGTGTTTATGTTAATGACGTTACATAACCAAAGGTATCTAACAATCCAAAAGTGTATTGTTTGAAAGACAAAGGTTCATACTTTGTATTGATCACATTATCGCCTCAATAGAATCACTCATGCATCCCATACCATGATCACTTTCATTATTTACTGACCGCCCCTCGTATTTTGATAAATTTGATTAAAATTGAATCTTAAAAAAAAGAGAGAAAAACCCTGATTTTTCAATATGACAAGAACCAACTGAAGTATAATTAAGTCCATGGTATGCAACCAACATGATTATGGTATGATTGATCAATCAATTAATCAAGCAATCAAGCAATCAATCAAACAATCAAGCAATCCATAATGACTGATCTGTGCAAGTGGGGCATGGTTCATATGTAGACGGAATGGAAATAGATTCTCTCATCTTAAACTCATTCTCCCAACCTTAACCAATGCCATCACGACACTCACCATATTATAGCTAGTAACTTCAAACCATCTAAGAATGCCTGGTAGTTTGTAGGCAGTATTGAAGTAGGTTCTCTCAATCCACATAGTCTTAAACTCGTTCTCTTTGTCTTTCTTGCCCCTATGGAATGGTCTAGAGTATGTGAACTTTTGCACCTCGTTAACGGCATAGTAGCTGTGTGATAAGAGGGAAATAAAAACATTACTCAAATTAATAAAGCATTACTAACATTAATAACAGCTACATTGGCGAAACTGGGAGACACTTCTGCACTAGTCTCGGGGAACACAAGAAAGAGGCAGAAAAGGCTAACAATACAACAACCACTAGAGCAGGGAGAAAGGCATCACTCACTCATGTCAACAAATCGGCTATAACGGACCATGCTGTGACTCTAACCATGTTATTTGGATGGGACGAGGCAAAGATTATTGGCACGGAGCAAGACAGATATAAAAGATGGATTCGAGAGGCTATAGAAATCAGAAAGAAAGGGAACTCAACGATGAACCCAGACAAGGGGCAATACAACCTCACTCACGATTTCGATGATCTTTTATCATCTGGCTAAAAATCCCCAGATGATAAATCAACTGGCAACTCCAAGACTGCAAAAAGTCTCGTGAGTCGTCTAGATCATCACTACCAAAAGTGTTGACAAAGGATACAGTCATATCCGAAATGTACACGTGAGTACCTTTACACTGGATCAGTATAATGAACCTTTCATATCAGATTACAATCAACGATCCTTATGAACCTATTTGGTAATAATAACTAAATTGTGTTTTCAGGCAAGATATTATTGAGTTCAATTTTTCACTCAAGATGCACTTTATGGTTGGAACTGTCTGCTGAACATATCAGGACTAAACAGCATCTTTGGTCTCCTTTATAAGACACCTAAAAAGTTAACTTATATGTCAAATTTAATGTCAAACAAGAAGGTTTGGTTTTGATTATTTTTTTCATTACGTCATTGTTTCATTTGTTTCGTTTCAACTTTGTACGCACTTGGAGCATCTTCAAATACCCTATAGGTTGAGCTTTCCTATCCAGTAAGTACCATTTTCAGAACTGAATATATTTGTCAAATATAGGAACATGTTTCAAGTTATGCATCTATAGTTTAATCAGTTCAAAACTAGTGAGAAATATTCATTTTTATCTCTCCTCGCGCCTAAGTATATAATTTTGGCAGCATGCACGCTTCAAACATATGATGCACAATGCACTTGTTGCATACTTGTGCGCCCACACCCTTCTGTATTCGTTCGCTGTTGTAAAGAATCTACGCCAATTTTGAGCTGAACAAAATATAAAATGTTTGGCTATCTTAAATTTGAACTTCCTTAGGCTTAAAACCTTCAGTTAACACTTTCAGCACGGCAGGCGTCTGCAGACGACATTAAAAAATTACACAAAAGGTTTCAAAAATATCACAATTATTGAATTTCATTATCAAAGTTGGAATCACAATGAGAAATGCATTAAAATAAGTACAAACATGCCTAGTATTGGTTCAGTAATCTTTGAGATAGACCTTGAAAGTTTGGCAAGGATTCTGACAAATCTGTCTTGTATAGGGTAAAGCCAATAGCCGCGTGGAAAGTGTTAAAATCCACAACAAATGATTTGTTTTTACTCGGATAAAGCATCTCACTCTTACCTCAATATTTGGTCACTGATCATTTTGCCTCTGAAATCTCTCCTCTCTTCCCTCAACGGTTGTACAGGAACTATTTGTAACACTGATAGGCAACATTAGTTAAGGAAACAAAAACAAATGCCTTGGTCTACACAAAAAATTAAATTCCAAAAATGTTATTTGATCTGGCTAGAATATCATTAGACCAGATGTGTTTCATTCTATGAAAACAAATAGGAAGATATAATTATAATGAGACACATTGTGATTATTATAATCATCTTCAATAACAATTTTCAATAGTCATCAAGCCAGTGAACCATTTCCAATCCAGATCAAGAAAAAAAGTTTGCAAACAAAAAGTTTATTTAAACTGGCATCAAACAGTATTGTGATTCTAGCCTGTATAAATGTAGACATGTTCATGACCCAGTTTTTTAGCTTTCAAAAATATTCCTTTTGAATCTATCTGCATACCCAGTTTCAATTCCTCTTGACACCCTGTATTGATTTCTGAATCTAATAATACAGGGTGTCTCAGAATGATTTATACCATGTTCGAAAACAAAACAAAACTATAAAATCAGCATTGCAGTCCAAGTCTATGCCTGCAATATAATGTGGTACATGTTTCCTCCGTACTCTGATCAAAATATCTTTGTCCGTTCCAATATGGCATGACATTATTGAAAATCGATGAAAACCCGTTTTTCACTTTCAGCATATTTCAATTGATAAATCGCACACCAAACTTCAAAACTGCCTATTAAGACGGTAAATAAATCACTCCAGCACAACAATTCCCTCACACCATTCAAATATGGCTTCATAAAACATCACCAACAGTTAAATTGTATTTGAAGTGGAAATCAAAAGAATACACAGCAAATTATCTGCATATCCTTAAAAATCAAGTTTTTTGTCAGACATGGTCAATAATGTTATGAGTTTGAACTTTTCAAAAGAGGTAATTTTGGTCACACTTGGAATCTATCATTTTTACAAAAGAGTGCATAATTTCTGTCAGAAGCGTTCAATTTTTAAACCTAAGAAAGCTAAATATGTGTCATGGTGGAAACACAAGCATGTTTACCAATAACAATTGCATTCATGGCTAAATACATGACACCTGTCCCGGTATAAATCATTCTGGGACACCCTGTACAACAGTTTATATAATAAGGATACTTTGTATATCTGACTCTTGTAATTCTTTGTCTGGTAGTGTTGTTTTGTTCAATAGCTGTGCACTGGGCAATTGTTGCTGTAATCTGGCCACAAAGTCAGCAAGACGCTCGTAGTCCTTGCCTCGGTAGATGTACATTTTGTTCTGTCGTAAGAAAATAGGTAACATATCATTTAGGCTTAGTATCAATCACCAACAGTGCTGAAATGTTGGCGGAACATGCCATTAAAAATTAGGGTAAGACGGCCGGTATTTTTTATAGTTTAAAAAAAAAATGATCTCACAGTCAAATAAATCACAAAATATCATGAGGCCATTTGCGATAGTAAGATTTGCTGTGTACTGTATTCCTTTTTGATGAGGAGCACCAAAGTTGTTTTTTTCAGACAAAAGAAAACAGGGTTGGGGTAAATTAGGGTCGGGTGAGTTACGCTAATACAAGAAAAGGGCCTTAGCTATATCACAGGTATAAAAAGCAGGGATGAAAGTGGGTGATTGATCCATTTCCTGATTTTTGTTTTTGTTTTATGCAAGCTTGGCCAGATGGCTCGAGCGTTTGCGCGCGGCATTTAACTTGTATGGGGGGCTCGTCTGGTGAAAAGGCTACAGGGTATCACAACAAAAAACCCACCATGTTTGCCTCTTTTTATGCTGAAATATCATCATCCGATTCCGAATTTTGATTTGATTTCCTTTCTTCCAAAAATACAGATTTTATTTTATGGCCTCATTTCCGGAATTCCAGAAATTTCCGGAAGTCTTGCATCCATGTAAAAGTGATTAGGAAGTGGAACATTACGGGGGGGGGACACTGGATCAAGAAGGAAAGAACAACATATGGCACCTACCCTGAGGAATGATGGGAAGGCACGGCCGATGTAGAATACTTTGAAATACTCCGGTGCTGGTCTGGGAATCTGCATGATGTTCTCATAGTAATGTGCTTGCCGTAACTTTAAGAAGAAAACAAAATCAAACACAAAATTTATCAATCAGGCACACTATATATGGCAATGAATGTACACAGCCATTTTCTAATGCATGGCATCATGGTAACTCGGCTGTTGGTACCTGTACAGGTAGTGTAAGCTTACTTTAGTACCTGTATAGGAACTGTACAGTACCTGTGGGTAACAACCAAAGTAGCCGCATAGTAGCAAAATTACTGTGTACTTTGGTGGTTCTTCAGTGGTACTTAAGGGGGCTGTGCACCTTCAGGTACAGCCTCTGTAAAACTGCCATAACTTCTTCATTATCATTTAATCTATATAAAAGTATACATTTTTTTGCAGGAAAGGGTTCAATGAATCCAACCATGATCATGAAATTGACCATTTTGGAAAAAATTATAAAAACACGTTTTTTGACCCATTTTAGGTTCTGCAAAGATAACTCAAAATATATTTTGTCAAAATTTTGTCATACTAGTTTTATTATATTCCTCATACTATTCCCTAGGAATGTTTTTTTTTTTTGAAAATCTTTATTAGCACTTTTTGGTCTATAATTCAAAAAATAATCAAACAGTACTCATATAGGTTCTGGGCATACACTAAAATAAGTACATAGAGTACCCGTTTAATGACATTACTAATAGAACTGATTGTTACGAAGATCTGTGGAATTGCATCATGGGATATTTTTGTCATACACCATTTGTGCTCTGGCCATAACAGGCATTGTAATCAAAACATTTTTTAAAAAGTCACAAAAATGCCATACCACAACACAACACAACACAATACCCAATACAGAATGTATCCAAACCTATTTGGCAATCAGGAGACAATGACGTAACTGAGTATTCTACTTATTTCAGCGTATACACACGAGCGTTGAAAGACAGTAGATACATACGTGTGCGTAAAAGCTGCACATGTTAAGATACATCACTGTCCAAAGGAAGCCAAATAGAGTATAGATTAACCCTAACCCCAACCTGGTTTTTAACCGATATCGCAATTTTGCAAGAAAAACGACAAATAAATTGCTGCTACCCGACCGAGGATCGATCATGGGGACCCTCCGGATCTGAAACCTGACCCTCTACGCAAGCCATGGTTCTCAGCTACCCGATCGTGCAGTATACTGAGCTATAGGCTCCGTTGATTACGTCATCGAAAACTGTCCGCACATGCGCTTGGAGATTGCAGTACTCAGTTAGGTTAGGATTACGGGATGCGATTGACAAAAGAAACAAATTAAATATTCTATACATACCAACAGTTTGCTGAGCTCTATAAAGTTGAATGTCTCCTTTTCATACTGGTTCCCCAACTCTTTACACAGTGTTATTGCTTTCTCCCATAACTGTCAATGCAAAACAATACTAGTTTTCAGAATCACTTCCAGAAATCTAAGTGAACCATTAAATAGGTTTAGCACAAACTCTTAGCACAGTGTTATTGCTTTCTCCTATAAGGTCAATTTTTTGTTGTTGTTGTGTTGCTCTCAAGTGCAAAATATCGGGTCGGTCGGATGATTTTCCTTTATTTTTGGCTTCTTTTTTTTGTTGCTGACAAATATTACTGACAGTCCATGGAACATGACAAGACAAAATTGGTAAATGTCAATTTGACTAATGTTTCTATTGTGATAATAGTTTAAAAGCATTCTATTCAAGCAAAATTGTTCATTTCAAGCAGCAAATAGTAATATTTTAACAAATTGCATACAATTTTAAATCTTTAAAAAAAATTGTAATACAAATTTACGACCCTGATTTTTGAAATTTTAGGGTTGGTCTGATGAGGACAAACACAACAAAAAAATTGCTGAACTCTCTGAGCCAAACAATATTATTTTTTTATAATTACTTGCCCGATATCCCAATATCGAAGTGAACCCATTACATGGGCTTGGCAGAAACAATATCATAATAGGTCTGCGAAAAGCCACTTTGCTATACATTGTTCAATCGAGCACAAAATCCTATTACATCCATTTGAATAGATTTAGTCTGTTTTTAAAAGGACTTCAGTTTGACTTGACTTAACACTTTCCACGCGGCTATTAGTTTTACCATATACAAAACATTTTTTTCAGAAACCTTTCCCAACTTTCAAGATCTACCTCACTGATTAGGGAACCAATACTAGGCATGTTTGTACTTATTTCAATACATTTTTCATGGTGATTCCAAATATGGTAATGAAATTCAATAATGTTGACATTTTTGAAGCATTTTGTCAAAATTTGGAATGTCGTCTGCAGCCGCCTGCTGCATGGAAAGCGTTAACTTTATACAGATATTGACAACAAATATGGGTTACATACATTCCACAGGCCTAATCATGTTTAAAAATTCTGAATTCATGCAATGCTCCCTTCCACCCACCCACAATATCATATTATGCTTGTAAATACCAGGACTTCCAAATAACACGACAACACCACACAAGATTCAATATTATAGCTTCTGTATTAAGAGTTCATCTTATTTGATGGCTAGCGAACATGTGGCTCTGACCGCATGTTCTGACTGGTGTAGTTGGTCAGGCCAGTGGCCAGGCAGACTAGCCTGGATAAGTCATGACCTTTATTGGTCCGAGTTTTATGTGTTTGACCATGGTATGACATGCATATCATTACGTGCATATCATTATACACAAGTAATAAGGGTAATTGATTTACTAGAATAGCAATAATGGGTCATTGATGTGCAAGACAGCTAATACTCCAACTTCTGTGCAATTTTGGCACCTCAAGCCTGTATCCTAATGCAATTATTTCTTCTAAACCTAACATCTGGAATTATACAAATGCATCAAACAAAATGGCAATCTTCTTACCTTGCCCTTGTCAAAATGCCCCATGACGTCTGAAAACAATGCTATCTTTAACTCCCTCTCTGTCCTGGCCTCAGGGTATCTCTCGTTGGTTACCAGCAAGGGCTGGTTAGACCACTGGAAGAAATACAACAAGATAGGTATAAAATAATCTCAAAAGACACTGAGTATGTTAGACCACCATAGGAAGTATAACAAAATATATTATTAAAAATCTCAAACGACACCAGTCAGTTACAATCAACGAATGGTTAGCCCACTGTTTTAGTGATAAGAAACAATAGAAATATATTCAAATAATTTGAGATGATAGAAATATATTCAAATAATTTGTGACGATAGAAATATATTCAAATAATTTGAGATGATAGAAATATATTCAAATAATTTGAGACGATAGAAATATATTCAAATAATTTAAGACGATAGAAATATATTCAAATAATTTGAGACGATAGAAATATATTCAAACAATTTGAAACGATAGAAATTCATACACTCTAACTGGTACAAACCAAAACAATCAGAAAGCAGGAAATCAAAATATGCGGAGTGCATTGAAAATGTCAATGCACTCCGCATTTCGCGCCTTACAAGTGAGCATTGCGCATTTTTGCTGCAGGTATTAGTAAAGTTGTTTATATGCTTTCTATTCGTTTGAAATTACTCAAAGGAAGTTAAAACTATAAAAATGTGATTAGTATCGTCGTGTATGAATAAGGTCAATACATGCGTATGTCTTGTATTTCGAGAAATTCAGAAAAATCAATGCACTTGCGCTGGGTGTTGATATGCTCACAATGCCACTCTCCCTTCGGGTCGTGACATTATTTGCATCAACACCCAGCGCGGCGTGCATTGATTTTTCTTATTTCGCTCGTAACAAGACATACGCATTAATTGTCCTATAATCATATTCAAATAATTTGAGACGATAGAAATATATTCAAATAATTTGAGACGATAGAAATATACTCAAATAAACTTGAGACACTGGAATCACTATACTTGAAACGGCTCCAATTTGACAAGCCTCCTTTTAACAGCAAAAGAGCATGCAAATGCATCAAACCATAGATCTTCAATAGAGGGATGATTATCTTTATTGAAATGTTGTGTGGAGCTGATACTATTCACCCACACCTGAATGACTATCATTTTTTAAAGCCTGGTAAACAGTATGGGTATTTATTGATAGTCTTTTGCGACAATTACATCGATGCGATTTATGTAACGCTATTTGTAAAGTTTATAGACACTTATTTCACCCAGTTCTTTATTACACCTAAACTCGAACCCATGAGTGTGACGGTCAATAGCGCATCATTTGAAATCGATACCTACCGATTTGGGAATGAGAGTGACATTTTATTTATGGATGTTGAGAAGTTATTTCATGACAGGGTGCGACTTTGGTTCGAAACACACATAGCTTCAAAAGAAAATACCCATTTGTCCATCCCTGTCTTGATCACAGCCTTTTTGTGATATTAAGGGATTAAATCATGTTTCAGACTGTGTGCATCGCCAATTGATAACAGTATTCGCACGTCTGTAATGGTTTATTTCACGAGGGCAACACCCGAGTGAAATAAACATGCAGCACCCGCAGAACGCAAGTTTTCGATTGGTGATGCAGGTACGCTGAAACATGATTTAATCCCTTTCAACAACAACCAGGGATTTTGAACACCATTTCATAAATAGATAATGCAAATGAAGAACATAGTTTATTATTGTACTTCATTATTAACAATTTCATTCAATTTCAGAAAAAACATAAAACTGAAATGACCAAATTAAAATAATAATTATGTTCCTTTAAGTTTCAAAAGGCGTTGTGAACAGTTGGCACGACCATTTCAAAAACAACACACTGCAGCTGCGCCATCGCGTAAACACACTTTTCCATAGTCCGGTTTGATTGGCGTGCTGGTTCCCATAGCAGCGTTGTTTAACTCCAACTGACAACGCTTTGCTACTGTACTTAAGGTATGGGGGGGGGGGAGTTGTTGAACATGACGCATAACACATGGACAAGAATAAATGATATTGTTGCAGGGTTCACAAGCATTTAAATAATTCTATTAGATCTTACCTTTAACCTATCAGCATGTAACTGCAGAGCAAACGCTGCTTCCGTGTAGTTATCACATTCTAGATGTAAATCACACAGTTTGTATAGGTAGCGTACGTACATGTCTTGCCGGTCTATATGCTTGTAGAAATCCTGTGAGTAGCAAAATGAGGATGAGAAAACATGATTATTAACACTTTCCACGAGGCTATTAGTTTTACCATACAACCGTTTTACCATACTTATTTCAATGCACTGCTCATGGTGATTCCAAATATGGTAATGAAATTCAATAATTTTGACATTTTTGAAATATTTTGTGAACATTTAGAATGTCATCTGCAGCCGCCTGCCGCATGGAAAGCGTTAATACTAAATACACATAAATAAATATATCAAAACAGACATTTGCCTCAATTCTCAAGAACCTAATATTCAATATGTCAAGGGATCTATCTACCCTCTAAAGAAATACTTAATTTGGTGGTTTTGGGGAAAGTTCAGGGGTTCACCACATCATTGTAATCTTATATCCTCTGATAATCACGCCCCCCCCCCCCTCCCCCCGAGCCCATACTCTCTTGATGAGGGCATACATTCACCATCAATCAAAAAAGTGTATATTGACCATTCTTTGCAGAATGAACATTGATATGATCTTACCAGTAGGTTAACAGTACAACTCATTCTATTGTCTTTACTCTCATCGTGTATGATAGCCCTGTAGTCCAGTAACCTTGTTAATAGCTTGGAGACTAGGTTGACAAAATGTAAACCATCCTTACATAAGAACTGATGCTGCTGACAGAAATCACCCATGCTATAAAGTATAAAGAAAATATGAAAGACAAAAATTAAAAGAGGAATATAGTCTAATTATCACATTGGGCTCCTACACATGTATTTAGAAATCCTGGTTGACCAACCATTACACAACATCCATGTTTACTCCCATTAGAGCTGCATAAAGATAAGCTTGACCGACTTGTATTTTTTTTGTAACAAGTAACAAATTTGTATCAGCGCTGCATAGACATGTTACAAAATACAAATGTATTAAAAATTGTACAAAATATAAGCGAATGAAAATAATTCCGAACTTTTTTAGGAGTTTACATACATTTGTTTGAATAGTTCTCTGTAGTTCTCGTCACCTCTACCGCCCTCTACCAGCGCATCCAGCTGACTGATGATCTCACGCTCAAACTGTAAAAGGAAAACAAATACGAAATTTCAACAAGACAAAATGTTAATGCAACATTAAATTCAATATAAAACATTTTCTAGAAAGTGTTAATTTGAAGAGAGTCAGCATTTTCACTGTGAGTGCAGTATTGTTCCAATCCGAGAATAGCACAAGCTATTTACGCTTTGTAATCAAGACTTATTGCTTGGTCATTGCTAATTGAATCACAGCAATGCTTCTCCACCAAAAGGTTGCACCATATTAATATTTTGTAAGGTATAGGCCTAGTCAATTGAAACATTGGCTATCTAGATTCACTATAATAAAGTACCTATTGAAATAACACGATTGCAATTTAATTATTTCACATTAATAGTGGCATTGTCTAAACATGTACCATTACATAATCCTAACACCACTTCACCATACAAAAATCATACGACCAGCAGCACCTGTTTGAGTGCACACAGGAGGTCTGTATATTCCATGCCGCAATAACCCCCAGGTATATATCGTGGTGTTGTGGTTGAGGCACTCGTCTGCCAGTCTAGTGACCCGGGTTCAATTCCAGGGGGCAGCGGACCAACATTTTTAGTCCTCCGTGAGAGTTAAGGTTAATACTAAGGAAAATAAGTACAATTGCTCTTGCATGCTGATTTCCAGTCTCACTATTTTTTATCTTTAAATGCCAGCGACAATAATTCTTTTAAATTTGTCAGTAAATTGTAAAATATACAGGATTTTTTCCCTCAAAATTAACGTCGCTGGCATACTTCAATATAAACAATACTACAGTCTGATTAATTATTGAGCGAACAAGTTTCCACTAGCGTAGTCACAGCTACGAAATATGTGATTGATATAGCGCTAGCGCAGGCGCAGGTACATGTGCGTATTTTGTACGCATGATGCGCATATATGTATGCATGATGCGCGTATATGTACGCATGATGCAGCATATGCAACATACGCTCCTTGAATTTGTTCAAGCAGTCCGCTAGTTCGCAATTGTTTGTTCAATATTAATAAGACTAACTGGTCTACTCACCTCTTTGAAATTGCCCCTAATTTGGAATTCACACTGCATCATATCAAAGAAGATGGGTATAGTAGCCTTCCTAAGCTCCGTCTCTGGGATAAGGGTCACCTCTATGAACGGACCAACCATCTCGGGGATAAACTTGATCTTGTTCTTGCCTAGGTAATTCCACATGGTACGGATGATTTCAAAACCCACTTCTCGTCTCATGTCACCGTATCTGAAAAAAATATTGTACGGACAAACGTTAAATGATAGTATTTAAACAACTTCTTTGAACATTTTTTTTAATTTTTAAGTCACTAAATTTAGTTATCTTAGCTATAGTTCTTCTTTCAAAATGGATCAAGCAAAAATACATTTTGTTTGCTAATTCCCTGAGCAGCAGATGGCTGTCTTTTCTCCTTCATTCAAATTTAAATATTTGTTTAATAAATTCTTAATTTTCATTTCATGAGGATATTAACAAAACCCATAATAAAGGGTTTCCCTATATTGGCGAGAAATATTTTGTTTCTTAAAAGTAATCCAAGGGTACGTCTGCGATTATGGCTACACAAGCACGGTATTGGTCGCGCGCACACGTTACGCATATTATGCACAGTGGTCTAGTTGCCTTCATGCACGCTCATGTCCCTTTGTATTCATTTGCTGCTGTAAGGCGGCTTCGCCAATTTGAAACTGATCAAACTATAGTATGTACAGGCCTAGGACCTTAGTACAAGGACTGCAAACCATATGAAGTTGGCCTTAAAATGACCAAACTGGCCTATAAATGAAATGAAAACATTGACAGTTTCAGGGTAAAAAGCCAAAGTTCCCTTGTAACGAGACTCTTTTCTGGAACTGTTTGTAGAAAAACAACCCTTTTTCCTTTATTACAATTATCGAGGTGTTTTTTTAAGGCTTTTTTAAATAAAAAAATTGTTGATAATTTTCTTATAAATATTTTTAAATTTGACAATTTTATGCTTACCTTTCTAATATCTTGGCTCTCTTTCCAGGACTGAAGTTTTGAAGTTGCAATTCATCCTGGGTGACAAAAGCTACGGCTAGATGAAAGAAGTTATTCCACAGTTGAAATTCAAACTCCTCGATACGTACAAATGATCGGTTGAGCACCTTGGCAAATTGCTTCATAGCAAACAAGATTACACTGTGGGTAGATAAAAACATATCGGAAACATTGATCATTAGGCCAAAAAAAGAAATTGTTTTGTTGGCCTCCACAACTTTCAGAGAGGAGGGGCGGACGGGCGGATTTTTTTATATTTTTTAAATTTTTATTTTACCAGTGGAAGCTCAAAGTTCAGCCAACAATAAGTTGAAATCACTCCAAGAGTCGCACATATATGTTATAAACACTTAATTTAATATTCAATGCCATTTAAACTGTTAAAAAAAAAAAATCTGAAAAAAGGGGGAAAAAATTAAAAAAATTAAAAATCTGAAAAAAATTGGAGCGTTCCTAAATCTGATGAGCGAGCGGGCGGTCGAGGACAACATAACATTTGTGTTTTTTTGGCCTTACCCAAAGATGTTTGTTATGATCTTTTTACTATTCATGTTGACCTGACCCATAAGTTAATTTATGCTGGAACTTACACTTTCAGGTCAAACTAGGCTCTTTCATATTCAGTATATTATTGACTACTCATATATATATATATTGATTACTCACAATTTAAGAGTGGGATATGCACTGCTTTATTGCGTTCTTGCCAACAAATGTAGATGTAGGTTCAGTCTGATATAGGCTGATTTGTCTCTCTCAAGGAGACTGGAGTTTTTCACTTATAATCCTAACAGACATTCTTATGCAATGGGAGTGGTTTAACATGTAAATCATCAAAAAGACGGCGTTTGATTGGACGCTTCAAATGTGTTGCTGCCTTTTACCAGGCAATGTCTTCATCAAGCGCAATCGACCTGACCTGACCTGACGACAACATAGTCAGATCCTGTTGGGTTCAAGACAATCTCTTTGTCTGGCCCAACCTATTATCATTACACAATTCACTGTCTTAATTATGAACTGCAAAAAAACACAATGTTGACTAGGAAACCTGTTACTGTTTGTAAAAACAAATTTCTGAAAATCAATCAAAAACACTGAACAATTAAAAAAACAAGGTAGGCTGGGCCCAAAGAACAGGTTTTTTGGCGCCTTATCATCCATTTACATGTAAGACTCAAATAATATAAGACTAAAAGAGGATCTAGCACAGTATGGTAGGCCTACCACTCAAGCAAATTGGAAAATGAGCTTACGCAGCTAAAGAGTAAGTGTTACATTATCAATATACATATTAAACCAACCTGTTTTGTTGCATGATCATAGTCATCCAATCCTTGGGATAGACACCTTTAGAGATGAGATCTTGGAACACTAGAAATATTTCCATCATGAAATCTACTAGATCTACCCGTGTACCAAACGCATTGATGTATTCAGAGTAGTGATATTCTGTCATCTGTCGTAGTATGGACACCATGCAAGCCACAAACTTGCCCTGAGAGGGAGACAATGGCAACATTTGTTTTGAAAATAAACAAACTTATATTTTAACACTTTCCATGCGGCAGGCATCAGCAGACGACATTCCAAAAATGTTTCAAAAATGTCAATGATATTGAATTTCATTGCCAAATTTGGAATCAACTAGAGAAATGAATTAAAATAAACACTTTTTTGGCTCAATGGCTTTTCTGGACAATGGTTGGCCGTGTAATGAGGATTGCTTATTTGTTTCTGGTTCAATAATCACTAAATAATGAATCAAGGTAACCACATTTCAGCAGTAAATATATACCAGACTCAAACGCATTATCTTAGAAGTTGAAAGTTTTGAAAAATTCAAATTAAAACCCAGCATTTATTACGATTAATTACTTAACATTTTCCACACAGATTTTAGGTTTACCATTCTCCAAAACAGATTTTTCAGAAGATTTTCCTAACTTTCAAAGTCTATCTCAAGGATTACTGAACCAATACTAGGCATGTTTGTACTTATATTATATTTCTCATGGTGATTCCAAATATGGTGATGAAATTCAATAATGTTGACATTCGTGAAATATTCGGTGAAATTTTGGAACAGTCGTCTGCCGCATGGAAAGTGTTTATAGAATTGTGTATTACACTGTATATAAAGAAGAATTATTGTGATATCCAGGTCATGTTTCTTTTTGAAAAAAGTGGTTATACTCACTATAAGGTATGTCTCATCATCCACATACATGTAGACTACAGACTGTATAACAGTCCTCAGTAATGTATCACCTCAGATATATCATTGTGTGTTATACTTACTATAAGGTATGTCTCATCATCCACATACATGTAGACTACAGACTGTATAACAGTCCTCAGTAATGTATCACCTCAGATATATCATTGTGTGTTATACTCACTATAAGGTATGTCTCATCATCCACATACATGTAGACTACAGACTGTATAACAGTCCTCAGTAATGTATCACCTCAGATATATCATTGTGTGTTATACTCACTATAAGGTATGTCTCATCATCCACATACATGTAGACTACAGACTGTATAACAGTCCTCAGTAATGTATCACCTCAGATATATCATTGTGTGTTATACTTACTATAAGGTATGTCTCATCATCCACATACATGTAGACTACAGACTGTATAACAGTCCTCAGTAATGTATCACCTCAGATATATCATTGTGTGTTATACTTACTATAAGGTATGTCTCATCATCCACATACATGTAGACTACAGACTGTATAACAGTCCTCAGTAATGTATCACCTCAGATATATCATTGTGTGTTATACTTACTATAAGGTATGTCTCATCATCCACATACATGTAGACTACAGACTGTATAACAGTCCTCAGTAATGTATCACCTCAGATATATCATTGTGTGTTATACTTACTATAAGGTATGTCTCATCATCCACATACATGTAGACTACAGACTGTATAACAGTCCTCAGTAATGTATCACCTCAGATATATCATTGTGTGTTATACTTACTATAAGGTATGTCTCATCATCCACATACATGTAGACTACAGACTGTATAACAGTCCTCAGTAATGTATGCATCACCTCAGATATATCATTGTGTGTTGAGCCCTGAAAATAAACAAGAAACATTTGATTTCTTAACCTTAAATGAAAAAATGTAAAATGCATTGAGTGTAATATTCTAATTTTTTTTTAACCACAAGGTGTCATTTTGAAGCATTCAAAAACTCTATTTGTTGATTGTAAGATCTCAACCTTTTTAAAGGCAACTGTACCCTATTGCTGCGACTCTACACATGCATTCAATGGTATAATTTGGTTTATGACTACCTATGAGTAAAATATTGATGAATTCACCAATATAAACATATTGAAAAGCTAACATAATTAGTGTTATAATCAATTGAATGGGGATGAACTTTAATCTATTGATAAATATCTTACTCATATGTAACACCCAAATTTGAATACAAATACTAAAGCCATTGCAACATGTTGGACTGATTATTATCAGTGCTGGAAGACTCAAGTCCGGTTTTGGTCTCAAGAACGGACTAGAGTCCAGATTTTCACTCGGACTCAGACTAGGATTTGAAGGACTCGGAATTGGCATTAAATCATAATGTTTTGAAAGTTTTCAGAAAGTTCGGTCACATTAAAAATCAATAGGCAAGTGGTCCATGGTTCATCCGAAGTGGTCATGATTCACTTAAAATCTCTGTGAACCAGGGGCCACTTTTTCCACAAAATGGCCCCTGGTTCAATGTCTTATTTGAACCATAGGATTGGTTTGGACATGTGACAAAATTTGAAAATTTGATTATGAAATAAAGTATTGTACAAACTAAACTTTAAAGTGAGAGATACAGCGTACCCAAAAACAGAACGGGTCAAATTTAAATAAGGACTCGAGGACTCGGATTTGGACTCGGACACAGGGACTCAGGAATCAGGGACTCGGGAATCAGGGACTCGGCACTCATGGACTTGGACTCGGAAGGGTGTGCTCGACTCCAGCACTGATTATTATCTCTATGGCTAAAGATCTAAGAACGATATGTCACATTCTTTTTCGATACATTCTTTTATCATAACCGCTGATCTATCTCGCTAAATTTCCACTTACGATATTCTTTTGATGTAATGTGTCTAATAATTCCGTCAAGACTTCTGCGCATGTCTTCATCTCTTCTCGTTTGTCCATCAACTGTTTCAATTGCATAGTTATCATTGGTGTTAGTACTGTGCGGCATTCTGTAGGGAAAACACACATAAGAACTTAGAAGTGAGCGACTGACTGCTAAAGTGTTATTAAAAATACAGTTTGCAATGGGCCCACGTCACATGAGGTTGAGCTCGCGTAAAGTATGCCTGCTCAACCTCACCCCAAAACGGTCCTGTGGTTATCCGTTGTGCGCACTACGTCATCTCGACCTCAAGGCTCTGATTGGTTGGTGCTCAAACGTGAGAACTGAAAAACTCATGAGCTTTTCCACGCACCATCACGCCCCACTGCGTCGGTGGTTATGGCGCAGCGGGAGCACTGCGTTGGTGGATACGGCGCAGCGTGACGATCGTTAAAAAGGCTTCAGTTTAAATTTGACCAATCAGTTGCTTTGGTGTTGTTGGTTGGCAGTATTTTGTGAGTTCAAGCATGCGTGCGCAGCCTGATCGAAGTGCGCCCACGTATGTCGAACTGTGGCCAGGAGATTATGTGCCGTAGGTCCATTGAGTGATGAGAAAGAAGGATGATATGTTTAAAAAAAAATAGAATTCATGGCAATTTCCTTGTTCAAGAAAAACTTGGCGAGAATTGATAGATGGATCATAACTGGAATTTGAATCCCAGATACTGATGATACTCAGTTTATTGTCAATGCATGACCTCATAGAGAAATTTTCCAAAAGCGGAAATACATTTGCGCACAAATATTCATGCAGTCATTGTGATACAGCTTGAACCAAAATACCAATGGGCACCAGTTTGCTGGGCACCAGTTTGCTGATACTGTTCTCCAAAGTTTTCCAAACATGTTTTGAAATGGTCCATTGAATCACTGTGCACTGAGTGCCACTGACCCAACCATTAGACACAGTTTAATGCACATATAAATTTCAACCCTGGCTCTGGGGGATCTAGGACATGACATGAACCATACGGCCCTGCGGCGCAACGTACAAAAAAAACAATGCCCGTCTATGAATAACCAGGGTTATAGGCAATGGGATGACGGAAATAACCTCAACTCCTGCCCTAAATCAATAAAAAATGCAAACATCATATCTACAAGATATCCCTTATGTCCCGGCTGTAGGGGGCAGGGTTAGAATCGGGAGGTACACTTTGTGGCTATCGATGGCCATAACTGTAACTGTACAAAAAAATAGGTGCCTGCCCTGCCAGGCGTGTTACACGACTGTAGCAGGGATGTCACACTGGGGATTTGTATGTTGCAGACCAAGTCCCTACTAGTCCGGGGTCCCCTGGAGCCATGCGTTGAATTTGATAAGTGCATAACTATTTACACTGGTCATCAGTAGACTGTGTTTGTACGTACTATTATAATACTCTCATGTAGTGTTCATTGTGTTAATGTACTGTGGTTTTTAATGATTACTTATTTATATTTGTCTGATAAGTTGATGTTGTTGTATTTGTACTTTAAGTTATTTCTGATGTGTATTCTATGATGTATAACTTCTTTATTATGTTCTTATATTTTTTCATACATGTATGTTATGCGCCTCGGGGTTGTGTTCACAATGTGAGGCGCATTATAAATGCCCTTTTATTATTATTATTATTATTATATCAGTGAGTAGTGCCTCACCTCTCTTCTTAAAGATATCACTAAATACCAGCTCCTTGATGCAATCCAGCTTCTGTTTGACGAGTCTCTCAGCTGGTAAGGCCTGCACAAATTCCTTGAGTAATTGTGATAACTCGATGGGGTTCAATTGAGTCATGGTGTCGGTGATAACGGATGGGATGTACTTCATGGCTGCACCCTGAGAAATAAAATACAATTGGGGAAAAGGGTTGATGACGGTATTCTCACAAAATAATAACAAAGAAAACTTGTGATAATCTGAGTGGATTGCTTTAAGAGCACTTTACCAGGGATTCTATTAATGTTGGGATAGGAAAGTCCCATACTGCGCATACGTAGATATCAGGTCACATTTAATTTAAAATGCAACAGGCCACTTTATGAAGGCACAACAAACTAAAGGTCACGTCATCGGAATGCATGTAATTTATGTCGACTTGCATTAAGTCTGTCAGACACAAACAATAATGGTATGGTTGAAAGTGTAAAAATGAATTCAAAAGCATAAAATAAACACTGAAATGCGAAGTATCATATATTTCAGGCTTGTAAAAACGGTCCAGCATGTACGTTTTATCATAATTTTCAAAACCGCACAATTTTTTGGGAATTTTTCCAACAATTCTGTGTAAAATTCAATTAAGTCTATACCTAAAGCAGACGACAAAAAGCGCCACCAAAGATATGCGCACAGCCAAAATTAAACTTAAAAGTACTTTCAGATCGGAGCTTTATTAGCCGGCTGAATTATTCTGAAACATTTCAAGACAACCCAGCACCACAACAGCCAACTGTTAACACACAACTATCGATGATTAATGAATACTAAGTCATACGCTTGTTATTGTAAGGGTTTGAATGCACACAGCATGAATACACCTGATGTTTAAAGTTCGCGCAATAATTTAATTGTTCAGCAAGGTATGATGATTGGCAAGGGCAAACATTGTGAATCACATGATTATGAGAAAATACCGATACATTTGAATAACACACTTGATTATGCATGAGGGATATTATAAGTTGTGCCAGTTTGACATAGTGCATTGTTTGCCAACTATGATGTCTCCTCTTACGCACACCTGTCAGTCTGTATCAAGGGATTATTAGTAATACATTGAAGCTCTAGTTTAATCATTCTCTGCAGCTGTGTTTGTTGGAAGTTGTTAAACCATGAAGAAGCCAATTCTCTATAGCTGTACTTGAAGTTGTAAAGGCAGTACATCTATAATCAGTTCAATAATTTCTTGATCATCTCAAGCAATTCCCACACATCCCATGCGATCGGTGTGTAATCGCAACAGTTGCGTAATGCAAGGGCTCCTGCTATGTCATGGAATGCAGTGTGTCATTACACTGAGCATTGTGTATTTAACATTCGGATGAATGAGAGTGTGACGCTTGATAATTTGATTTAAGAGCAAAAATGTGGGACAAGATCAAAAATAGTCAAATTCATAACAAGTCTAAATTCTGATCTTTGATACATCGTGTTTCCAACCAAAGAGGTAAAACTACATTTCGAGGTATTTAATTTACTCCTTTGATTTGTTAATCAAACCAAAACATTAAACGCCCATAACTTGACAATTTGTATTTGATGTTTTGAGACTCATTGTGCCTCATTTACTCATGTTGGGTCACATTTCATTAATACGTATTACGTAGATGTATACAAAAATACATTTGTGCATAGTATATGCACAATTGCATATCTATTATTTTACGAGACAACATTTAATTTTTTATTTTTGTTTTTAAAAAAATATTATTTATAGTCAGACTATTACTAGCAATAACAATAAGTGTTGTGTGAACATTTGCAAATCAGTTGATAGCTTGGCAAAGACGAACAGCATTCAACCATTTACACAGGAAACAGTCTCTGATTAATACTCAAATCATTTGGCTGTAATGTTGTTAGGCTTAACTGTTAATATAATAAGCCTGCAGCATCTGGGATCATAAAATATTGTAAAACCAGAAATGTTTGAGTGTATTTAAATTTCGCTAATTTCGAGCAATTACTCACGAAAATGTCATGCCATGAACATTTCCAATCTACCTTGTAGCAGTGCAGTGCAAAAGTTACCCAATGTAACTCCAAAGTTTACATTCGTGAAATGTTCATGCCGTGAATTAGGCCAGTATTTCTGATTCGTGAAGTTTTAAACCCGCGAACATTTCTGGTTTTACAGTATCCTCTTCTCTTCCAGGGTCTCATACAATTTGGATTGACAGTTCGCCGATACCCGATGGCATATATACAAATGATTATGTCATCAATTGTACAGCAACCCTGATCAATTATCAGTTACAGTTGTTAAGGGGAGGAAAAAATACCCTGTTTTACGTGCCCGACCGACCCACTCTTTGCATTTTTCAAGAATTTGTTTAGATTTTTGTTTAGATTTTTTTTCCTTCTCAAATCATGTAAAATCAGCCATTTTTTTGCCGAAATTCTGCCCAAAAAAATATTTCAAAATGTGTGCAGATTTTTGTGACATTTTAGGGGTTTTGTTTATTTTTTTCAAAAATTAAAAAAACCCCGACATGACAGGTCCGTCCGTCTGCCCGTAAAACAGGGTGGTTTTTTTCTGTCGCCTTAGGTTCGGTTATAATATTTCCGTCTAGTCATTAATTGTAGATGTAACATCCAAGGTTTTAAGGAAGTAAATAACAGTTTTTACATGTCAATAGATTATGTCATCCAGAAGTCATTTGGTCCCATTGATGCCTTCAATTAGTGTTGCCAATGTTGTACCGTACATGAAATTGGGCACTTTTAAATTTACTTGGCCTTTAAACTTTAGACTTCATGTGCACCCACGGCCTTCTGTATATTCATACACTGCTGTAAGGCTTCGCCAATTTGGATCTTTTCAAACTATAGGAATTGAACCCAGGTCCCAGCAACCGGATTCCCACTTGATGACACCTACCCCACATCATCTAGCCTGCCATAAGCGCGCACAAGGAAGGGTGAGTTCCCAGCATGGAATTGCTTGAGTGATTTGTAGTACTCACCAGTATAATAAACACAACACCAAAAGTAAGTCCCCCTCTCAACAGTTTGTCATAACATCGTAAGGTAAAACATTTGACCAATAAAACTTAGTTAGAAATAATCCTATGACCGTTTCCTAAGTGTTGTTTGAAAATGAAAGATGTCCATGACTTGATGGCTGAATGAGCTCAAATGGAAGACAAAAACTGCCATCTTAAAAGTCACAAAAGTTCACTGATGGAAAAACACCTGTGGTTGAGTGAATATTACTGTAATGTGTAATCAATTCATGATCATTCAGCCATGTAAATCCCCTTCTTGGTTCAGAGCTTAGCACAGTGAGTTGTGAATTTTGAGAAGGGCAGTTTTTGTCTTCCATTTGAGCTCATTCAGCCATGAAGTCATGGACATCTTTCATTTTCAAATAACACTTAGGAAACAATCATAGGATTATTTCTAACTAAAATTTTTTACCTTACGATGTTATGACGAACTGTTGAGAGGGGGACTTACTTTTGGTGTTGTGTTAAGCTCAGTCATATATTTCAAATTGCCGAGAAATATGCAGTTTTTATCTTTCAGCGTGCAAAAGTAATTCAACCATACACACACATTTGTGGCATACACACGCCTCACCTATATAATGCATGGTGCACCTGTATTTGCCTCATGTGCCCCCCAACCCACCCCCATGCTCGTCTGTATTAATTCGCAGCTGTAAGGAGAGGCTCGTCTATTTAGAATTGACAGAACTGTAGGATTAATAGCCCATGATAAAATTTGCCAAAAAAAGTATAACAACTTATGGATACAAATTAGGGATACAAGTTAACACTTTCCACATGGAATGGCGTCTGCAGACGACATTCCAAAATTTCACAAAATGTTTCAAAAATGTCAAAATTATTCAGTTTCATTACCATATTTGGAATCCCCATGTGAAATGCATTAAAATAAGTACAAACAAAGTTCAGTAATTCTTGAGATAGGTTTTGAAAGTTGGGAAAGGTTTCTGAAATATCTGTTTTGTATTGTAAAACTAATAGCCATGTGGAAAGTGTTAACTGTACCACCACTTACCTTGCACAAAGTTTCTGCCCGCTTTGATGATCGATTTCGACCAAACAAAATGTTTACACAGACCTCCCAGAATGTAACCGAGTCCATTAAATTGCTTATATACAATAGATCCCCTTAGAAATTCTAAATTCCCTCAAGTTCAGAGAATTACGACTGCTATGTCACTCTTGTGACAGTGTTGCGGTATGACTTACTCGTTTGTGTCGGCCAGCCAAAGTTAATTACACATATACACTTTATCATAATCCGTTCACTATTAAATGAAACATGCCTATTGATTCTTTACTATGAACTCAATGCATATAAGGTTATAGGTCATGATTCATTATGGGGGTGAATGCACTATACGAGCTATATTGCATGTTTATTTGTGTGTGCATATCTTTTTGGGTTATACTAAATGCATACAATTTCACATGTTATATTTTGTGCTCCATTTCATGGACCTATTTTAGTAAAACATTAACTTGTGCATTTGTATTTTGCGAAATAATGGGAAAAACTAATGTGTTACACATTTGTTTTACTTTCATTGTAACACAGGTCATAACAAAGGTCATAACCCATGTTATAGTGAACGTCCTATTACTAACCTGGCACACTAGCATGATGTCCTGTGTATACGTCATCAGCCATTTCAGTGATAAGAACACATCACGTATAGATGACTCAAACTGCACACGACCCTTAGTGTCTCCATACAACCTGTGAAGAGATACATACAATGATTAGTATAGTATGTGACCGCCAGTGGGTCAAAAAGTCACTATACCCAACAGCTTCACCAAATTTTCAGATAAAAGGATGTACAAATTATTACTGAATCAATTTCCCATAAGACACTCCATCGTATTCCAGCAATTCCAGCTTATCATCAGGCCCTTGACTCTTACAGAGTGAGTCAGAAAGAACGGGCACTTTTTTGGCGAAAGAGCCACAGACATTTTAGGCTTGCATATTCAAAACCATTTATAGTGATACAAAGACCACATATTTGGCTTTCGTTCAAAAAAAGTTGAATTCGAACATTGCGTCATAAAGTTGCAACAATTTTAGTCCTGGTATTTTAAAACCAATCCACAGATTGGCAATATACACAATGTATCGTTGGCTGCCTGATGCAGAGATGCTGATCAATGAAACTAGGGGGAAACCTGAAAAGGCACATGAATGTTGGATACAAAATCTTAAAATGACTGGAAATGAATAGAACTGTGAAATTATGAGTAATAAAAAGCCTGAAATCAAGAAAGAAAAGTAAAAGGAGGCATATCTGCTGACTCAGGAGGCGAACCTCATTAGAATATGGCTTGATCATTCGACCATTCCATGGATTGGCTTCCAAATATGGGGCTTTACTAAAATTAGTGTAACATGATAACGAAATGGTTGATTCTTAAAATTCTTCTTTTGAATGAAAGCCAAATTGTTATACAAATATTTAATGCCTGAGCGTGTAATAGTAAAAACTATATCACAAGGTCAAATTTGGATTTTTCCATTGCACGAGGCGAAGCCGAGTGTAATGGAATAATCCAAATTGGACCGAGTGATATAGTTTTACTATTGCACAAACAAAAGGCATTCAATATTTGTTTTATATCATGATATCACATCATTCTTGTCCAGCCATAATGATAGTAAAAACTATCACATGGTTGAAATTAGGCCTATCATGATATAAAGGTCTTTATAGCGCTACCATTGGTTTTGAATATGCATGCCTGCATTCTTTGTGACACTTTTGTGAAAAAGGTGCCCATTCTTTCTGACTCACCTTGTATGTGCAATGGAGTTTAGACCCTCACAAATCAAATGTATTTTTTATATGAATGCAAATGCTGTGACTATCACTGGAATACTCACTGATTTCATTTTCTTTACTGGTAGAGCACTGGTCTAGCGATCCAGAGGTCCCAGGTTCAAATCCTGGATGGTCAGTGACATTTCACTTACTATCATTAATTATATATATCATGTGTGGAGTTAAGAAAATAATAATTTACTGATATCAATTTACCCACATGATGAATTTAATTGTTCACGTTTATATTGTGATTATGGATTAATTTCCGATAAACATCTCCCTAAGCTTCTTAGATTAGAAGATGTTAGAGGGTAAGATTGAACTGAAGGGCTATAGATAATAACTTCTCTGTTCTTTCTCATCTGACTCATTAGCCCTGTTGGTAGAGCGCTGGTCTAGCGATCCAGAGGTCCCAGGTTTAAATCCTGGATGGTCAGTGTAAGATTTTCACTGACTATTATTTATATAATGTGTGACGATGATAATAATTTACTGATATCAAGTTACCCACTTTTGGGTTATATTTCTAATCAACAGTTAAACTAAACAAACAGATAAAAAGTCTACAATTAGTTTAGATAAAAAAAGTCAACAATTTGTTTAGATAAAAAAAAGTCTACAACTAGTTTAGGTAGCTCAGATTTATATCCCACAATCTGGAAATGGAATTTGTATGGAAATTTATTTTTCGTTTTACCACATGTGTCATGTACCATCATTTCATTCCGTAAAAAGAGACATTTCTGGAAAATGTTTGGATAATTGCCCCATTTCTTTGCCCCCCCCCCCCAAAAAAAAGAGCTAGCTTATACCTGTGAACACGGTAGTGTCATCTTAACCCTCGTCCCTTATTACTACTAGCCCAACCAGGACATTTACAACACTAACATGACTATCCTCGTCAATCATTCAGTCAATTGGTAAGACTAAGCTGAGGATTACTGCATTTCCTAATCAATTAACATAGATATGTAATGGCACCCTTGAGGCTGCTGAGAGACGGGACACATGTCTACTATGTGGCTGACAGTTAAAGAAAATGAACTAGCCTATATGTTGGCTAGCTTGTTTTAGTGAGAAAATTGATGAATATTATTTTGGAGGGAATCATGAAAGATACATGTACGTTGTAAGGACATTCTTTGTTGTCAAGTGAATAAAATTGATAGAATTGAGTAGCAGACACATTTTTCAGATATATCAAACAAGTTTAAAATGTATGTAATCATGAAATACAATATATTTTTATTAAATGATATACGAACTACCCCACTGACCTTGGCTATGCCTATGAAAAAAGTCCTCATTTAACCGCTTTAAAAAATGCTATAATTTCATATTTGTTTACTATTTCCAGCCATATCACCTACCCTATGAATAGCTCCCTCGATCTGACCACAAATCTGAAGATATATTCCAGAGCCTTGAGCGATTTCAGTAGCAAATCCTGTGTTCCCTTTTCACCGGCATTGTCAAGGTAGTTCTTCAACACTCTCATCAGTTTACTGAAATTGAAAATACACAGATTAGGTTAACACTCCATGCGGCTATTAGTTTTTTACAATATTTCAAAACAGATTTTTCAGAAACCTTTCCCCACTTTCAACGACTATCTCAAAAAATTATTAAAACCAATACCAGGCATGTTTGTACTTATTTCAATGAATTTCTCATAGTGATTCCAAATATGTGACGTAATCAAGCGAATTGAGTTACATGTCGGCAGTTTTGAATTTTGATATTTGTCCATCATTTAAAAGCAGGTGAAAAATGCTACAGTATGTTCAAAACCCCACTAAAATTGAATTTCTAGTTTTTAAGTTACAAACAGTTTACCAACTGAAAAAACAAAGTAAAACATAAGAATTTGTCACCTCTTTTTACCTGTAACACAAAATCAATATTCCCGACATACGACTCATTCCACTTGATCGCGTCACATATGATGGTGAAAATCAATCATTGCAACATACGAATATTTTGGTGAAATTTTGGAACTGTCGTCTTCAGACGACTGTCGCGTGGAAAGGGTTAAGAAACATGCTTCATACGTTGGGTTATTTCATTTGAAATACATACACCCTATGAAAAACATGACCTTAATCATCCACACACAGGGAGTGTAGATTTCAAATGGAGTCACCAATACATGTAACCCCATTTGAAATACAGACTCCCTGTGGGGTGGATCTAGGTTATGTCTTCTATAGGAGGTGTAAGGATTTCAAATGGAATAGCACATTGTCTGAACATACCATTTATTTGTGAAACATTTGCAGTGCTCTGTAGCATTCAATATGTGATGTTATTTAGTTGCACAGATATCAAGGAGTGAGTATGTAAAAAGGGATTATAAGATACAGAGAAATAGAAATGATATACAATCTGCATTCAATGATGAACAGGGAGGGAGACACTTAATTGCTGCACTCTGTCATTGTGTGTATTACCAAGAAGAAGAAGAAACAAATAATTAAACAAATGCAATTTATTTATGATCATTTACTGTCTATATTAGGCTAAAATACTACCAATTGGTCATTTGATGATTTATTTAACGGTCTTAAAAGAGCAGCAGAAAACATCTGGGGCAGTAGACGAGGATTAAACTGTGTTTGTCATGATACAACTTATAAATGTCAAATGTAAAGAAGGTATGAGTGGTTCACATTCAAATCGGATGAGTAGAACAGTGTCATAACAAGACAGATATCATTGTAAATGTGATCATTCCTATACAAATGTGATGAGGAGTATTAGAGTACACTTTCATATAGCAGTAAAATGTGATGAACCATGCATACATCTTTGTGGTAAGGCTACATTATAGATATTAATAGCTTTTATGCCAAGCTGAAACACAATGTTCTAAGGGCCCGACTGAAACACAATAACATTAAGTCTACTTCAATATCATGATGCAAAAAAGAGTCATATCTAAGCAATTCTGAAAAGCTTAAGGCTTTGCACTTCACTCAATGTTAACAATTCCACTAATGTAACGAAAGAAGCGCATAAACCATACAAGAGGACTCCTATGTAAATCAAGGACATGAGCTGGTACAGGATTTAAACCATTGCCCCTTGTTTACAGTTCAAGTGCTCTATAAGATGTGGGAAATGGCAGCTCTACGGAGCAACCCCTGCCTTTGGTTAAATCACTCCTCGCATTTAAAAATATCTAAAACTCCACAAACTTGTTCAAAAACTTTCCTTAAAGTGCACTCAGTTTTAATGATAATTCTAACCATGGATTAAATATCAACAGTTATGACCTCTGCTACCCCCCCCCCCCCCCCCCCCCCCCATTGATCCCCTGTTGCAAGAAGGCAAGCCAATTTTGAACTGACTACACTATAGCAGCCTCATGTGTTGCTAGGGCCAAAAGGTAAGCAAGATGACATCAACACTATGGTAAGCTTACTCACAATTTGTCCATTATAAAAAATAAAAATATGCAGTATCATGATTGGATAAACATGAGATGCTTACGTTTGTAACAATATATATGTGTATACTTATTTTCATATCAAAATATAATACAAGAAAATTATAAATATATAAGATAACAATGTGTAATTAGGTATAGTTTGATCAGTTCCAAATTGATGAAGCCTCCTTGCAGCAGTGAAAGAAAACAGAAGGACACGGCGCACATGAAGGCAACAAGCCCACTGTACATCATATGTGCGGCCAAAATCATGCTCGTACGCTTGGATTACTTTTGCGCACGTAGATATAAAAACCAAATATTCCTCGCCAATTTGGAACTGATTAAACTATAGTATCATGCAGTTTGGATTAATACAATCTACCCATGCTATTATATAAGATTAGCACTCCTTATTCCCAAGCTCCTTGTAAGAAAATATTACCCTCAGACACTTGTATGGTACAGGGTGTCCCAAAAGTGTTGATACCTCTTTATATCTCCGGGTACACATTGACAGTATAAAACGGAAAACATATTTGGACAGAGAAAACTCTGGATTCTAATCCTTTGTATAGATGAGGCCAAAATTAGAATGAAAATCTATTTGGATAATGGCTCTACAGATCTTTGACACTATTTTTGAAATGAACTACCTACGATGTGATTTAAGACAGAGCTATAAGCATAGAACCATATGTCAATAACCAGATTAAGATGTCAAATCACTGCTTCCCCCTCTATCAAACGATATTACCTTTACTGAAATGGTTCAGCGGCCACTGTTTATGAATAGACTATAGCACCGCTTTCAATTCTCGTAATTCCAAGTGAATAGTTATACACCTAACAACAACAAAAGTCGCTGACCTGGTGCTTTGATGTTGGCTAATTCAAAATCAATAATAGGTACGAAGAATCTGAGATATACATTAAATGAGCAAATTTCTTCTCCATAGTTAGATACCTCATCCATAAAAATGGAATGGATACTGTTAAAGTTATGATGACTTTAATAACCACTCCTATAATATCAAAGTGACACTAGAATTGGTTTCCTATGAGATATCATTGATTTGTATTGTCCACTGTGTGCTATCAGAACCATTCAGGTATCTGGATGAATGGTAGGGAGTTTTTACACACACATTTCAACTGCGTAATCACACACATATCAATGATATCCCATAAAATCCCAATTTTAGTGCAACTTTGTTTTAGTTATTTGTGATCACCATAACTTCAAAACTATCTACTCAATTTGTATGGATGAGGTATCAAACTACGGAGAAGAAATTTGCTCATATAAAGTACATCTCAGATTTTGGTACCGATTATCCATTTTGGATTAGCCAACATCAAAGCACCTGGTCTGGAACTTTTGGTGATAGGTGTACATCTTTATCATACCAACGGCATTCAAAATCATCAGATTTGCCATCAGATGGAAATGTTATATATTTTTTAGCAACTGTAGATAAGGAGGCCAACAAAATATATGCACTACATAATTCTGGATTGTTAAGTACCAGCAAAACCTGGTTTATATTGTGTGACTTGATACAGAGATCTTTTCAATACAGCTTTCATCAGCGGAAAAGTGGTTGTTAAAAATGTACATAATTGCAATGTCACATTATCAACCGATGATTAGTGCTCATAGCCGCCCCGTGTGATTTGAACCATGCAATATGTGAGATTAATGATACACCTCCACTTTTATGGACTATGTTTCTTTACATCATGCGTTGTAACACTTTCATTTCTTTCAATTCATTATTAATACTTTTATTTTTATTTCTTAAATTTTCCTCTATCAAGAAAATAGGCCTACAATACCTTTTCTATTATATTATATTTACTTCTATATGCTTAAAAGGTTTGTTAAAGAGGAATAGGCTACACATGCTATTAATAAACCAAAAAAGTTGAACCCAGGTCCACCAGCATGGAATTCAGTGTTTTAGTCCACTAGGCCAGGGGCTCACGCGCCTGTAATTTACAATTCAGCCCGCATCACCCGCCGTGATCGCCCGGGAAGATAGACTGAGGCGGCATGTGCTGCCAACAAAGTTTTCAAATGGGATTTCATGGGGTTCAGGGGTTAAAGGGTTAGTAACACAATTCAGGTCATTTAAAAGACACAACTCTGCAATCACTCAAAGATAATTGCATATATTAGGTCAAAAATAAAAATTGTTTAATTGTCCATAGATCACTTTCAAAAGTTGGGTCGGTCGGTCGGGAAAAGTTTTTTTGTGGGTTTTTTCTCCCTTGCCCCTTTTTCAGGTACCAAAAGTAAAATGAGATGTACTTGTTTTGGTAACCAAAACGGAAACAAAATGTGTAATATTTTGATGAGTATTTTTATTTTCTAAACACTTTAAAAAAAATTGAAGGAATAATTTTTGATTTTCGACTAAAATGTGTAAACAAAATTGCAATTTTCGAGGAGAAAAAAGAAAAAGAAAAAAGCTTATATTGACTACCAATTATTTAAAGCACAGACAGAAACATTGCCCTCAAAAGGATTCTAAGATCAAACGATCAGTGGAAATTTGTTGTTATATCCGTTATTTGGATATTCTGACAGAAAGTAGAACGGTAAATGATATTTTATAAATACAGGGTGTCCAAATATTTATATTATTCCCGGATAAATATTTCGCAGTATAAAACTAAAAACATTTTGGATAGAGCAGACTTTTATATTGTGGTACCAAACTTACAATAACAGCTATCTGCGTTGCCAAAATACAGACGAAAGTTTCCTGAGCTGTAAAACTGCACTTTCATATAAAAGCGTAGTATAATGAACTGAATAAAGTCGAGGATGCGACAAATGGAAAGAGGTAGGATGATAAAAAAGGTTCTCTACAATGGCTTGTTTTAATTTCAGATTGATATAATGCTTATTATGAACATTATTAATGTCATGCTTAACATTTAATAAGTGAAAACCTTTTTTGAAAAAAATCCACATGAATGGAATGTGAAAAACATGCTACAGTGAGTGACTTCCACAATGCGTTCAGCAAATTGAACAATTCTATGGTATTGTGAGTTATGTGGCCAAACTTTTCAGCTTGTGATTTATATATAAGTTTTCTCTTTCCAAATATATTTTCAGTTTAGGTACTGCAATTTTTTTATAGATATATACCAATCTTTTAAATGGTTTCGAAACTTTTGGGACACCCTGTACAATAGATTGTGGCTTCCATTTATTTCAGGCCAATATTTCTGTGTGCCCTTAATAGTAACATTAATAATAAATATACAATTTTGATTGAAATTATTGTTTGTAAATAATAATATGATCAGGAGGTTTAATTCCATTCCATTAATGATAGCACTAAGGAAGGGGATATTATGTGGATATTCATGATTCTAGACTCAATACCATGTACAAGGTTTACAGGAACTATCACTGGGTGGTATAATTATAGATTACTACAACTTTGGATATACTTCGATCCTTTAACTCTGTGTAGTGACTTAAGAGTGTAGTTAGTGAGTAAATCATGTTTCAGCGTATGTGTATCACCAATCTACAATGGCGTTTGCGTCATCTACATGGTTTATTTCATGAGGGCAACGCCCTAGTGAAATACATTGTATACATGCAGACGCTCAGAATGCAAGTTGTAGATTGGTGATACACATTTACGCTGAAACATGATTTAATCCCTTTCAACAACGACCAATGATTTGAACGCCATTTCATAAATAGACAATGCAAATAAGAACATTTTGAACAATTTCATTCAAACTATTTTCAAAAACCTTAACACAAAAATGACCAAATTAAAATAACAATCAAGTTCCTTTTAGTTTCAAAAATCGATCGCGTAACACGTTAATACATTCGATCGGCGTGCTGGTTACCATAGCAGCGTGGTTTATCTCAAATTAACAACACTTTCCTAACAGTACTTAAGGTATCAGGGAGTTGGTGATCTATGATCAACATAGAAATTATGTACTAGTTGCATGGGTACTTAAACCAGCACATTACCATCACACGCATGATGATCATCGGTCAATAAAAGCATATGTGTTGTTTCAATAGAAATTAGACAAATCAATGCACACGCACTGATGTTGATGTGTGAATAATGGCACAATCCCGTAGGGGGTGCTATTGCGAGCATATCAACATTTGCGCAAGTGCATTGACTTGTATATTTTTTTGAAAATCAAAACATATGGATGTATTAACCTAATTTATACATGACAATACTAATACAAATTCACAATTAAGTGCATACTTTTACTCTCTCTTAAGTATAATTTCAAAATTAGACATTTTTCCATTCACTCTGCATATTTTAGTTTTCTGCATTCTGATTGGTTCATACTACCAAGATTATAAATGTGGTGCGATCATTGGAATACGCTGCGTCATCACTACACAGAGTTAACAAAAAGAAGTACAAGTAATGGTTGAAAGTGTTAGAACACATGTTGTAAACAATAACCATATATAGGCTTAACCATCCTGCCGGTCTGTTTCCATGGCAACCTTTAGTTTACCTGGTAATTACTACGGGAACAGCGCTAGGGGATTGATGATCCAACGCTTCGCTGGAAAAAGACACAATTATGGATTTCAATGCATTTTACATCTATATAAGGCCTTAAAAAAAAGGTTTGATTGGCGTAACATAAAAGAAGAAAAAAATAGGGTAGGTAGGTCTGATTTTTTTTCTTATTTTTTTCTTTTTTTAAATCTATGAAACATCCATGAAATTTTATATACCAGCACACATACCATACAGACATCAACAAATGGCACTAATACACATTTTCACTGTGTTTTTTTTCTCTTTTTCTCACACACACACACAAAAAACAAAACAAAAAATTAAAAATTAAAAATTAAAAAAAAAATGTTTAGGGTCGGCGGTATAAATAGGGTCGGTCGGGTTACGCCAATCAAACTTTTTTTTTTAGGCCTAAACGATGTTTAAAAGTGGTGAGATGGTCAAATCATGGTAAAATTCAGAGATAAATTACAACAAATAATAACCCTTTTTAAATGTCTAACAATTCAAAGACGTATCAGTAAATACATTTTCCAATTCCTGTAGTATTTATCAGTTATCTAGATTATTCAAAGACAAATTATTTTTGTAAACATTTTGCATGCTGCAAGCAAAAATATGTTATTTATAATATTTATAAATATAGACCAAAACAACTAAACATATTAACAATTTTTGATTTTTTAAAAAAATATTCTTAAAGTGTGAATGTTAAGTCATGAAAATATGCACACTTTCGCTACTGTTACTTTATTTATTGTATATTTATATAGGCCTTTGGTCCTTAATACTACATGTACATGATACAACAAATTATAAATATGCATACAACATTAAACAATATATATTTTGCTATAGGAGGATGAGAGATAATCCCTCAATCATTTGTTCAAAATCTTGGTTAGTTCAAATGCAAAGAAGGTTTTAAGGTCTTCCCACAATGCATCGCGAGAACGCTAGCCAACTAAAAAGTTTTTTCACACTATGCATTTGCCGAGCTCTTAAGCTTTAGAATTAAGAAAAGGGAACACTGATAACTAATTAATTCATTGATGTAAACTAGAACCTATGAGCTCCAACGATGAACACGCTATGAAGCCATGATTGTGTGCATATGTCTATGGGAACCGAGACAAATTGGAGACCAGAATTAGGGCATTTTGCAAAAACGCAATGCATTATGGTGGTGTCTTGTTTTATTCAAGTGAAGACAACAGTTGGTGGGAGTTACCTATTTAAGATCTCAACATACACTTACACAGATAATACACACAAAACAGAGCAGACATGGACCACATTAATCTAATGTAACTATCCTAATCTACCACAGCGCTGATTTATATTGTGACAGAATTCATTGTTATGATATTCTCATAATGCTATGGACATAATTCCAACAATGCTTGCGTGCGTGTGTGCGTACATGCGTAAAACTGGAAGTGCCTACCAGGCGCTTTAAAAAAATGACCGCGCGTCCTGATTGGTCAATCGTGAAATTGTCACGCACATCCATGCATAGTTGTTCCTGCATCTGGACGCAGATACGCGAACAACAACAAAACAGACTTCCATGAAATAGCTTGAATTCCGTCCATAGCATTATGATAGTGACTATAAAGCAGTTGTAAGTCAATTAAGCTGTGATGTTGTATTATCATGCACTACGATGCTGCAATATAGCTAACAAACAACTGTTGATCCTATTACATGTTGCACAGTGTGCTTCCCTCGGATGATAAAAGCACAAATACACACTTCAAGTTTGGCCAACTTCTAAGGTGGTATCCTTGATTATCTGCTATAGTCTGATTAAAAATTGAATGAACAACATGCATGCAGCGCAAAGATTAACGCGCCCAACATTATCACGCTTATGGTTGTGCACACTTTACGTAATGCATGTGATACGCTGTTCCAATTTGTTCATTCAATTATAATGGCTCATGTTACAAAGGTTGTGAGTTCTAGCCCCGCTACGGCCAACGTGTTTGAATCCCTGGGCAAGATTCTTAGTCTCTATTGCCTCGTCAACCCAAAGCGATATTTGGGGAGTTGTTAGGGTATCAACATCTAAGTAGTACTGATAGGCTTGTGCACTTGTTGACCTGTAGCCGCCTAAGTGTAGCTAACCAAAGGATTCTGATATCTAAACTGGCAGCGATAATAATTGGCTAAAGCACTTTGGGACTGTGCTTGCATTGTGGAAAGCGATATATAAGAACGATAATTTTATTATTATTATTATTATTATAAATCCGATTATCGTTATTTCATCTGTAAGTTTTGACAGTGTGATTGCAAATGAGACTACCATTTAGGGGCCAATTCATCAAAAGTACTGTTTAAATGTGTATATTTTGACTGTTTGTCAACATCATATACTGTACAAGAGCAATGTGTGTGTGTGTACTGAAGAGCTCTATTCTAAAGTTTGACCAAACTAGTAATAATTTGCAATCTATTAAGCAACGTCATTGTCATTTCTTCACACTATTAGTATAGCACAGACACTGAGATATAACATGCACAAAATCAATCTCAGAATTGGAAATGAAAACAAACTTTGAAAAATGTAAAATAAACCTGTGATTATACTCTATCAGCCAAGGGGCATCTCTTCGATTATTTCACCCAATACAATGGCTGGTGAATTGAAACGCAATCTCAGACACATCTCTGAACAAGGGCGGATATCCCGGGGGGGATGGGGGGGATATATCCCCCCCACTTTTTGACCTGGGGGGATGGTCAATGTAATCATCCCCCCCTGATTTTTCTCATCTACCAAAAAAAAAGGGAAAAAAGGAAAGAAAAAAAAAAGAAAAAAAGGGGGAAAAGGAGAAAAAAAAGAAAAAGAGAAAGAAAGGCGGCCAGGGAGGCATATGAGGGACATATGAGCACGTTTGGAGTTTATTGTACGTTGTTCAGGATACATACACGTACGTAGTCGTATGTACGTACGTTGACTAGAATCCATCTTTTGGAGGTAACTAATTAACTTCTTTCTGGCATAGGCCTGTCTGTCTGCCTATTTAAAAAGCCAATATTGATCAGAAATAAAGTGATTGCTTTTCAATAAAATATTGGTCAAAAGTACAAACCAAATCGCACCAAATGGGTTCGAAAATTAAAAAAAAAAATCAAATTCTGAGCGGGGGGCACATCCCCCCTCAGAATCCCCCTGTTCGAGCTTTTAAACCATCTATACTAAAATCAAGAATATATCAGTATAACAAAATGCTCAACTTCTTTCGTGCATTGATAAAAAAAACAAAATATTTATTGAAAATGAAGCGATGGCTTTTCAATACAATATTGGTCAAAAGTATACACCAGATCACACCAAATGAGTTTGAAAATTGAAAAATTTTCTACTTCTGAGGGGGCACATCCCCCCTCAGACTCCCCCTGTTGGAGCTTTAAAACTATCTATACTCAAATCAAGAATATATCAGTATAAAAAAATGCTCAACTTCTTTCGTGCATTGATAAAAATTAAAAAAATTATTGAAAATTAAGCGATGGCTTTTCAATAAAATATTGGTTAAAAGTATACACCAGATCGCACCAAATGAGTTTGAAAATTGAAATTTTTTCTACTTCTGAGGGGGCACATCCCCCCTCAGACTCCCCCTGTTGGAGCTTTAAAACTATCTATACGAAAATCAAGAATGTATCAGTATAAAAAAATGCTCAACTTCTTTCGTGCATTGATAAAATAAAAAACATTATTGAAAATGAAGCGATGACTTTTCAATAAAATATTGGTTAAAAGTATACACCAGATCGCAACAAATGAGTTCGAAAATTGAAAAAACTTCTACTTCTGAGGGGGTACATCCCCCCTCAGACACCCCCCTGTCCGAGCATAGCTCGGAGGGCGGTGCTGTGCACCGCTTTGATAGTACCAGCGTCAGTTCATCCCCCCCACACAAAACAAGAAATATCCGCCCCTGTCTCTGAAGACTTATTTATTGGCAAAATAAACACAGGCTATATGGGATGCAGCACATTAAAAGAGTTTGCAAGTGAAGTAAATTTTGAGTTGATTATGCGTGCTCTCAGAGCATTTTCTAAGCTTTAAAATGACACCAAATTTATCAAAATTGATCAAGGCTTTCAGATTATTTTACCAGTGAAAATTACTCCTAAATTCTTTTATTTTCTTAAATTTTTTTTCTGTCCATTTTCATCTATATCTTGAAGAACACACAGCTGCAAAAAACCCTTTTGATGTGCTGCATCACATATATACTTACAGGTCTGCGAATGTTACACTGTAGTGCTCCCTGATATAGGTGTCTAATACAGGCCGGAATTGTTGGTATTTCCTATCCGCTATCAGACCAATGATGAATATCTATATAGGAGAGACCATATCACATTGTCTAGTTATCAGTAACACTACAGTGATATTGTGGGGCTTTACAATATCTGGGAAAAGGAACATATATATTATTTTGAAAATCACACCAATCTGCCATATTCTTTATGCAAATTTCTTTATTAAAGATTCCTAGTCAGTTGAAAATATTCATCAACATTATTGAGTATGGAGTAAATAATGCAAGTTCTACCAATTTACACAGCCAGTTTCTCATACCTGGCAAAATGGTAACTCTGCTACCAGTACCTGGATGGGTACAGTATGCCCAGCGGTCATATGGGTACAGTACCCAATACCTAAGAACTGCTTATTATTACTATTATATGGTTATTGTGAAAGTACCAGTGAAGCACCAAAGTAGCTGTACAGTACCGATAACTCTGCTACTGTGCTGTCTGTGCAGCAACTTTGGTTGAATCACACATACTGTAGTACAGTTTCTATACAGTTACTAAGCATACAATACCTGTACAGGTACGGGGAGCTGAGTAACCATGATGCCGCGCATAAGAAAAAAAACTGTGAATATATCACTATTTAAATGAGGCCGTAGCATTCAGGAATCAAGACAAGACCATGAACAGATACTAGGGGTTATAAAATATAAATCCCATGTTTTATGATTATCTAAAATCATCTAGAAACACTGTTACAAGTAAACTATAATCTAAGCAGGCTCCTCGATACCAGATTCTGCCCCACCCCCACCTCCACCCCCTCCCTCCCCCTCCCCCATGTTATTTACATTGGCGAGACATATTGCTATAGTAAAATCAGTTCCAAATTGGCGAGAAATATTCAGTTTTATCTCTCCGCCGCGTGCTAAAGTAATCCAAGTGTCACACATATGATGCACACTGCGCTTGTTGTTTTAATGGCACCCACATCCTTCTGTATTCATTCGCTGCTGTTAGGAGGCCTCATCGATTTGGAACTGATCAAACTATAGTACTTACCAAGGCATGAAATACGGGCTCATCAAATTCATCCGAGTGAGGGCTCTCTGTCATGATCCCAAACAGGGCATCTAGGGTGTCTTGTAAAAACTGAGATTAAAACAAACAAAGATCATGTAACAATGAATGCATGTCACAGTACGTTGACCTTGCTACTGGTCTATACATGATGACTCTCACAGATACCCTCCTATATAATAATACGCTACAGTGCTCTCAGTACTCTCTGTCTGTCTGTCTGTCTGTGCGCGCTTTTTCGTCGCCTTCCCGGGGTTGGGCGGCGTTCAAACTCGGTGGTTGGGTGCAGCTCGGTCCCCGCAAGAGCAAGTTCGCATTTGCTAGAGCGTACGAGGTCAAAGGTCATCTAGGGGTCAACTTTTTGAAGTTGGTCGGATCGTGCTTGAACTCGGTGATCGCAATTGCGAGGCGAGCGTGGCGAAAATAAAACGGGTTAGCGTTTGTCGGGTCTTCTTGGGTCAAAGGTCGTCTAGGGGTCGAATTTTCAAAGTTTGTCCGATCGGGCTTAAACTCGGTGACAGGAAGCCCGAATACAAGTTGAGCGTGGAAAAAATAAAACGGCTTTGCTTTTCTTGGGTCGTCTGGGGTCAAAGGTCGTCTAAGGGTCGAATTTTCAAAGTTTGTCTGATCGGGCTTAAACTCGGGGACGGGAAGCCCGAATGCGAGTCGAGCGTGGAAAAAATAGAGCATACAAGGTCAAAGGTCATCTAGGGGTACATTTTTGAAGTTGGTCAGATCGTGCTTAAACTCGGTGATCAAAATGCTCGATGCGAGGCGAGCGTGGCAAAAATAAAACGGGTTAGCGTATGTCGGGTCTTCCGGGGTCAAAGGTCGTCTAGGGGTCGAATTTTCAAAGTTTGTCCGATCGGGCTTAAACTCGGTGACGGGAAGCCCGAATACGAGTCGAGCGTGGAAAAAATAAAACGGCTTTGCTTTTCTTGGGTCGTCCGGGGTCAAAGGTTGTCTAAGGGTCGAATTTTCAAAGTTTGTCCGATCAGGCTTAAACTCGGGGACGAGAAGTCCGAATGCGAGTCGAGCGTGGAAAAAATAGAGCATACGAGGTCAAAGGTCATCTAGGGGTCAACTTTTTGAAGTTGGTCGGATCGTGCTTAAACTCGGTGATCACAATGCTCGATGCGAGGTAAGCGCGGCAAAAATAAAACGGGTTAGCATATGTCGGGTCTTCCGGGGTCAATGTCGTCTAGGGGTCGAATTTTCAAAGTTTGTCCGATCGGACTTAAACTCGGTGACGGGAAGCCCGAATACGAGTCGAGCGTGGAAAAAATAAAACGGCTTTGCTTTTCTTGGGTCGTCCGGGGTCAAAGGTCGTCTAAGGGTCGAATTTTCAAAGTTTGTCCGATCGGGCTTAAACTCGGGGACGAGAAGCCTGAATGCGAGTCGAGCGTGGAAAAAATAAAACGCCTTTGCTTTTCTTGGGTCGTCCGGGGTCAAAGGTCATTAGGGGTCAAATTTTTAGGTTCTGTCGATTGTAAGTGTGGTGAAACAGCAAAAGTGCAGTAATTAATCATCCACAATCCCCATCCATCCAGGGAAGTAGTTACAAACCCGAGAACCGCCAAACCCGGGTGACCGCCTAGTTGTAATATGTTAACCCTAATTTAGCTTTAGATTTAGCTGCATAAAATCCTAAATCAATTTGTATACACCAGTAGAAGTTATTGATCTATGAAACATCATTGACTTCTATAAATATTTAAAAAACTGTCAAACTTTCGTCAGGATTAGCTCTGACTTCTTCAAGACCAAAGTTCAAACTTACTTTGACCACCTCCTCTCCATCCACCTTCATGAGTGACTCCATACTGCTCTTGATCTTGCTACGGTCAGACTTCCATTTGAGTAAACCCAGCAAGTCAACTATGAATCAAAACAATACAAGTCCACACATATCATGTTAAATTATTCAAACCAAGGCAAAGAAATGGCAAGTAAACCACAGAGTTCTTAACGCATCATCATAATAATTTGGATAAAATTGAACAATAAGTTTTTTGTTATGATGGTTATTAGGGAGCTTTCGATTTGGACGATGGACACTTCTACGCCCGACGGTAAGATGACACCTCGAGTCATGTGCGCATGCGTCGACTAAGCAATCCGTCGGTCGTACAATTTCTGGGACCTGTCTTCAGCTTTCGATTTACTCGACAGACGCTTTTACGATGGTAAACAAAACGTTGCCATCGTCACCACGACGGTTGTTAGTCCCTTTACGAGTTGTAGCATTTAGAGGACCAACGGATGACAAAACTGACGCATGTGCACATGACTTAAAGTGTCATTCAACTGTCCTAGATTCATCCGTCGTGCAAATCGAAAGCTCCCTAAGACAGGTCGAAGACAGGTCCCAGAAATTGGACGACCGACGGATTGCTAAGTCGACGCATGCGCACATGACTCGAGGTGTCATCTTACCATCGTAGAAGCGTCCGTCGTCCAAATCGAAAGCTCCCTATTAAGGCATAGATAGCAACGCTACAAGAAAACATCATCATAGAGTACAATCTCCTGTAATTTCAATTTTACACCGGATCGTCTGACAGCTTTCACCTACATGCTTTTTTTTATCTTAGGATAGGTTTCAGTTTTATTATGATAATACATTTTTGGATTTAAACATTCTTCTGAAAATGGACTTAACAAAAAAAGGTTTGTCTCACATACATTTGGGAAAATAGCTGTCTGTACGATATGCGGGGTTTTTTGTTGTTGTTTCTTTTGGAAAAAATAGCTATGCTGAATGCAGAAATTCTTATTTTATTGAGTTTTTGGACGACTCCGGTAAGCTTTCCTTTGAGCTCAGAGAAAACACTTAACAAATTATAATTCTGTTTTGGAGCCTCCTTTAATTACAATATCTCCTGTCTCCTTCTCTCGTACCATACTCAACACACTTACCATTTTGCGTTAGTTTAGTTGAGCACACAACCGTTGAAATGGTCAAGCTTTCCTTTGAACTCAATGTCAGACCTTTTGACTCTCTATTATGGCTACCTGATGACCGTCTTTCGTTACTATCTCGCCTCCGATCCAGGTCTCGTCTTGATGATGGTAATCCTAGGTATGATTTGATTGGATCATGTGACTTATCCACCTAAAGGGAAGTAAAGGTTAAAGGTCATAGGTTGTGCAAGAATTGTTTGATGCAATTGGATGTAAGCATCTTTTTGTGAGTTTTATAAACTGTAGCTAAATTGTCCCAAGAATTATCTTTTCATCAACCTTTTTGTAATAGACCATTTCAAGGTGAGATCGGATATCTTTGGAAAAACAAGGTGTGTAGCGCATTATTTACAATGGTTGATCGCATTCATAGAATTGGTTGTCTGCTTAGTGGCTTAATATGTTTAAATACAAGCATACACCCATGAGAAGTAAAACTAGTAACGAGACTATTTTGTTTTTGATCAACAATGGTGTCTATTCCGGCAACTTCAAAATATATCGAGCTGAAGGTAAAATGTGAAGGTATTACCCCAAAACTCTTTCATCTCATCGTTTTTGTTACTGAAACACGGCAAAATACAACTTTGTGAGGAAGGCAATCTCTCATCAACACCAGCGCAATCCACACACGGGTTATTATAGACACCGGGTAAAAACATGTTTGTTTTTCTGTACATGACTCATATTGCCAAAACACTCAGCTATTCGGAAACATTCGGAACCGAACGAATATTGTTTATTATAAATGGCTGTTGTACTGAAAGTCTTTTAATGATTATCATTAATGGTACAAACCCTCTGATGATCCCCCACCTTACTTCCCACAGATCCCAAGTAAGGTACATGCATGGTATGAAGGTGTGTCACTTTAAAACATCCCCATTTGGAGGGAATTACAAAAACCTAGCTTTCTTCTCACAAGAATGATCAGCAAAAATGTTTTCCATAAAATAGATTTCTCTAATCAATCTCAATTTGTTGAATGAGAATACGGATCTTTATCGTTAAATTCAGAATTTGAGTAAATTGAAGATTCAAAATCATTTTAGAGTAACAGCTATCTAAATTAACCGGACAAACAAAACGACATAATGTAATATTAATAGAGCTACCTAGCTTGTATAGCACCATGCGTGGTAAAGCAACATGCAATGTTACCAGACCTAGACCTCATGGAAAAGAATGATTGCACCCCCCAATGTAAAAGAGAGAATGTGCAATTTTGAACCTCAAGGTAACAAAACAAATTTGAAGGTTGAAAGGGACATTGGATCACCATTCCCCTCTCAAACTCAAATCCAGGTCTGTAAATAGCACCTGCCTATAGCGGGTGCGTCGGGCAGGTGAAGATGCAAAAGTACCTGACCGACTGGCAGGTAATTTTTTCAAACTCACAGTGTAAGTGAGTAACACTGGCTGGTGAAATTTCTGTTGGGCAGGTATTTTTGTGAGTTTCTTGCCCGACTCGCTGGTAAATTTCTTTTAAAAGCCCTTCTCAACCCCCCCCCCACACCCCGGGCGACCCCTTTTTCATTTAACATGAGTACCATAATGTAAGCTGAATAAAGATATTGCGATGACATAGCAAACTATGTGTCCCTGTTCTACAGTGATTCTAAAAAGTATCAACACTTCTACTTACCAAACCCAGAAGTTTCAAACCAATACAAAAAGTAGTATCTTTCTTAGTTTGACAACATACACTTCTACATTAAAAGTTTGTGTTATAAAATTAATGTTGATTAGTGCCACAATCTAAAATATCATACTTAACTGCTATCCATTGTCACATGGTCTGATTTACACTAAACTTATGGTGAATTGGTCATCAAATCTAATCTATAGTTTAATCAGTTCAAAATTGGCGAAGCCGCCTTACAGCAGCGAATGGAAACAGAAAGACACCGGTGCATATGAAGGCAACAAGCGCACTGTGCATCATATGCATCACACGTGTGTGTGGCCAAAACCGTGTGCATGTGACCATAATCGCGCATGTACACTTGGATAACTTTTGCGCGCGGAGAGATACAAATTTGGAACTGATTAACTATAGTCTTAACAAGTAAATAATGTTCCCACAAAACCCCTGGTGAAACATTATGATATAACTGTAGTTCAAATCCCATAGAGTCATAATAACTAATAACATGTTCCCACTAAACACCAATGTAACTACCGCAAATTTATCTAGCAAGATCAGAGAAATAATCATATGGTTAAGTATCTTATCACTTAAAATCAGCTGAATTTCATATTTTTCTGATCTTTAGTATCTTTAACTCTCAACTAACCCAAAGTAATGATGCTAACTGAAGCTTATGAAATGGATATGTACTTGCAACCTTGCCTATTATAAGATGGCTGTATGGACCCATTTGTATGCCGATGCTGCTGATGGTAAAAGCTAATTAAATCAATGTTTCCTAATGCTCTGCCTACCTCATCATCTTTGTTGCATTGTTATTGGTTAGATTGATTAAACATAGGATTGATCAATAAGTACTATATCTAAAGCTGGCCTACCACTTTGGTAGTTCACCACAGACGAACTGGTCATACACCTGTTCACTTGATGACATACTGTACAAAGTTAACATGGAGAAATTTTAACCTGTAACCTTGTCAACTTCCCAAGAGAACTGGGTGTGGCTAGCAACCCAGAGAGGTATTTCGCCTTTAACAAATATACTATCAAATTAAGGTGCCTTTCATACGAATATATGACTCCTAGTCTTATGATTATATGGCATCATTTAAAGTTACAAATGAAGACTTTCAATTTTAACTCTTTATAATGCTTCACTCAAGTTATTATAAGTCATTCAAGTTTCAATGGCGAAGAGAATCCGTGACATAGTCTAATTTACTCTAATGCAAAAATGGTTTTACACATCCAAAACAGGTGGTCAATAAGTTATGAAGAGTTCAAATTTTCCTTTGTACAATGCTTTACCAGAGTGATCATAGGGCATTAACACTTTTCACGCGGCTATTAGTTTTACCATATACAAAACAGATTTTTCAGAAACCTTTTCCAACATTCAAATCCTCAAGGATTACTGAACCAATACTAGGCGTGTTTGTACTGATTTCAATGCATTTCTCATGGTGATTCCAAATATGGTAATGAAATTCAATAATTATAACATTTTTGAAACATTATGTGAGATCTTGGAATGTCGTCTGCAGACGCCTGTTGCGTTGAAAGTGTTAAAACTCAATAGACGAGAACTACATCTTTAGATGATTTACTCTAATGCAAACATGGTGTTATACATCCAAAATAGGTGGTCAATAAGTTATCTTTTTAAGGGCTGCGTGGTTATTTAAACATAATTCTACAAGCATGAACTAACAGTCATATAAGATCTATAACTATGTTTTTCTTAAACTTGATTAATGTCTATACATTTAAGGGAGTAGACTATATGCTAAAAACTGGATTTAATTGGCGACATTTTGCATGCTTTATAATACTACTAGATTCTTAATTATAGAAACATATGCTGATTTAGAGAAACAATCTCTAATATTTGACCAAAGGAGACTCCCTCCCTTACTAAAAAACAAAAAAAATTTGCGGATACTTTATTTCGTGAATATAAAATTACCTCTATTTTAGCACGCATTTAATTTTGCAGATCTGGAAATTTTACAGTTACTTTCAATGCAAAATTGTCAGTTTCACTGGTATTTAATATCGAGAATCCACATCCCTCGCGAAATTAAGTGGTTTTACAGTATATGGTTAATGGCACATATGGGTTAACTTAAGTCAATAGTTGTACTAACATTTCAAAACTAAATCAACATTTATTTAGAGTATCTGGGATGCTATTATATTTCATTGTTCTTTCAACAATGGAAATCACACATCCATTTATTTTTTCTTGCTTGGCAAAATCAATTTGGCTTTTGACTTTTAATTTGAGTTTGATTATTCAATTTTAAGAGGGTATGTATCCTAATAACAACAACTATATAGGTGTTTTTTTGGTATCTCATAAGCATTAAACTCCTTAACATAATGAAGTTGGTTTTTTTACTTGATAAGAATATTTCATAGATACAATTCCAAATTTGAACTTACTGTTCCAGACAGTTTCGATGTCCGATTGGATGTCTTTATCGATGGTGTATGACTGTAGATCCAGAGTTGCCAGAAGATTTTGACTTTCCGGTGACGTCACAGAATGTTATTTATTTTATGACATATTTTGGGCGAACAGGTGAAAGTCAACATCTTCTGGCAACTCGGGATCAACAGTTATACACCATTGATAAAGACATTCCGATCGTACGACGAAACTGTCTGAAACAGTCAGTTCAAATTTGGAATTATTTCTAAGACATTTTCTTATCATGTTTCCTTAGATTCCTGTTGTAACTATTCTCTGAAAAATTTTTACTGTTAAATTCTTACGGACATTACAGTGTTAGATATTATACCTCTCTACATCAATACCATCCTATGACTATAAGCAGGGCATTATGAACATCTCACCAGGTTGACACAACACATGTTATCGCTGACTATCTCTCTACTCATTCCTCTACGGTAGTATGCGTGGTGGCGGCGGTGACTATGATCGTGGTGACGCAACACAGTGTACACAAAAGAAAAATAAGAATTTTACCCTACCCAAGCGGATTGCAGGACCTTGTAGTTTACCTTATAGACCAGTATCTCGTGCTGCCCATTGGTGATGGTTGTGCCGATGTCTGTCATTAGACGCAGGTAGGCGATGGCAAACACTTTCTCTTGCCTGTCCTTGGCTGTAAAGGGAATGGAAATACAGATATCAATAGGGGATTGAACAATCTAAGAAAAACTGAGAAATAAAATAAGCAAACCGCAAATGAAAAATAATTAATAAAAAAGAACACCGATGTGGAATGCGAGAAAAAACTCCAAACAATTTGGGCAATAACAGCAAGTCACCTGTCTAAATTCTGCGATTTGGTTTCAATATGAAAAACCAGCAAGAAGAAGGCAATTTTCAGTTAATATACTAATTTGTTACAAATCAAATTAAAATGCAGCTGTGGAGATTAAATCAACATTAAAATATGTAAAATACAAAGAATTACTACATATAAATCCAGCACACCAATACTACCCAAAGCCAACGAGATATAAAATCAACCCAGTATCTAAATCCATAATACCACCCCATAAGGATCTCCATCTCCAGATACATCAACCCTTGAAATACATCCCCACAAACACCGCCACCATCGCCACATGTCCAAATATAGCAAACATCTAGTGCAGAATTTGTCAACTTAACAACATTGTGTTGTGTGTATACTCTTATAACATTAGTGGTGTGAAATATTTTTAAACCAGTGGTGCATTTGTGTATTTATGGTTTCATGTCTGTTGTGTGACTGTGTGAGATTTAGGGATGAAATCATGTTTCAGCATATGTGTATCACCAATCTTCAATGGTGTTCGTGTTGTCTGCGGTTGCCCGAGTAAAATAAACATGCAGACACGCAGAACGCAAGTTGCAGATTAGTGATGCACATACGCTGAAACATGCTTTAATCCCTTTCAACAACGACCAAAAATTTAAACACCATTTCATAAATAGACAATGCAAATAAGAACATAATTTAAACAGTGTTAAATGTACTTCAATTTTAACAATTTAAATATCAAATTAAAATAATAGTCAAGTTCCTTTTAATTTCAAAAGTCAATGTAAACAGCATGTGCACGATTATTCCATAAACAACACACACTGCAGCCGGCTGCGATCCCGTAAACGCAATATCCCTGTGGTGTGGTTCGATCGGCGTGCTGGTTTTCATAGCAGCCTGGTTTATCTCAAATTAACAACGCTTTGCTACTGTACTTAAGGTATGGGGGAGTTGTTAAATGCTTAAAATGAATACTTAAGGTATGGGGGAGTTGTTGAATGCTTAAAATGAATGTGATCACACAATAACACCAGTGAATCCATACAATCCAGATAGGCCCTCGATTCCACTGTACGAGGTTTGAAAAAATGTGCGACAATGAAACAAAGCATCAGAAAAAAACCTGCGGACTTACAAACACTTGGACAACAATGGCAAATGTCACCTGACCATAGCAACACTTTTCAAATAAATGTGAACGAAACAAAAGTGAAAATTGCAAAATGTGATTGCATAGATGAGTGCCACAAAAATGAGTATTTGCGAATTGATCAGAATCCAAAAAAAATTGGTGTTGATATCCTAATAAGATTGAGAGTAGACTGAATCCTCACTGTCTTCATTATTTACACATGGCCCTCTACGACGGTGCTCAATGTAAAGTGTGTGCTGATCAACTCATTGAACAAAACTTGAGCTTATTCATGCACAACACCACACTGCGCCTGTGGTTTCATGCAGCGTTACAATTGGGCACGCTGATTTACCTCGCACAGCGCCATTTTCAAAGACAGTACCAAATAGAGGGACAAGAGACCCAGTCTAGTTTAAGAGCCACAGACCGCCTAGAGCTAGAGCCACAGGTCGTACAGAGGCACAGACTGTCTAGAGCCTAGACTTTTATCAAAGTCTGGTGACAAAGTGCAGAAATTGTGTGCCTTTTAAACATAGGCTTGTAGCTTATGCTCTGTCCTTATACCCATACACCTACAAAACAACACTTAATATCCAGACAAAATGTGAAGCCATCTTTATTTGCTCGAGAAACAGACAGACAAACATCCCATAATACTTTCTAACCTGGACTAGAATCCTTCCAATCTGAGGCGTAATGATGATACAGTAAATAAAATAACAATTACATGAAAATATGCTATGTCTTAGTCTTATATGCTATGTCTTAGTCTTGTTTCGTCATAAATATGGCGGCGTACATGTACAAACAGGTAATTTTTTTAAATTCAAAAGCTGATTTTGTCTTAACACAGAACTTTTAAAAACTTAACCTACGGACGTTGTCTGTATAATAATAATGCTACCTGTCTGAGCACTAAAGTTCCATGGCACAGATTTCCTTTAAACGCATATCTCCTCTGATACCAAAAATTCAACATAAAATATGTTTTTGTATGTTTTTCCTCCCCAATTTGACCCCTTATGCAAGTAAAATATCAATACTCATAACAGCCAACCCCCCCCCCCCCTCCATCTCAAAAGACATTATTATACCTTTTTCTGGTCACACATGCCTACAGTGTAATGATCCACTGCCCCCCCCCCCCCCCCCCCCCCCCATGGGAATTCAGGTGTTTTATCTTCATACTATGGCAGACATCAAACAACAGCGATTATATCTTACCCTCAGTTGCTGATCGGTGCTTAAAGCTAAATCTGAGATGAGTGTGGGCATGTGCAAACTGCTCTATGGGTATTGCAACCTGTACAAAAGAAATATAATTATAGATCAATAAATGTGTATGTGTTGTTTCGAGAGAAATAAGACAAATCAATGCACGCGCGATAATGTTGATGCATGAATAATGGCACGACCCTGCAGGGAGAATGCTATTGTGAGCATATCGACTTTGGCTATATCTTGCTAGACGTCCCGTACGGAATAAACCGTGGACAACTACTACGCATTTTAATTGGTTTGAGCATGCGCACATGAGTTACTGGACGTCTAGCAAGACATTGCCTCAACATTTTTGCAAGTGCATTGATTTTTCTAATTTTACGGGAAACAAAACATACGCTTGTATTGACCTAATTCATACACGACACTATACAAATCAAAAGTCACAATTTAAGCATATATTTGATCTATGTAAAAACGAATAAAAACATGTTAACAAGTTTGCTAACATCCAAAGTGAAAAGGATAAAAGGCGGCTAAACACCAGGGGATCTTAACCGGTTAGCGGGCAAATTGGGGATTTTTATGCGTTAACTGGCATATGCCGTATTTTTCACTTCAGTAAAAATAAGCAGATTATCACCTATTCAAAACCTGCTGAAAACAAATGTGGTCATGCCATTGAAATTGTAAACAATTAAACAAATATAAAATTAGTCCCATTCTATGTTTCTATCATCATTTTTTACCATACCTTTACTGTTTCATAGAACTTTGGTGACTTGACTTGATAGTACACAACAGATTGGTAGCTGCTAGTAGGTGGTTCTCCTGCTGCTGTGTATATGACATCCTGTAGAGAATGTACCGGGGATCAAAGTGAAAATAAATAATTCAGTATGTAATGTAAGACCATGTACACCCCTCAACAAATTTCATATTGTGTTCCATATCAATCGAAAGCTGATGTTCAGCTTTCAAATGATACCAAATGTGTATGGGGGGTCTCTTTCTGAATGTGCCAAAATTATCACTATTTTGTCCTCAAAAGTCAATAAAGCATCACTACATGGTAGTTATCAATGTAACGCTTATCATAGTAAAGAATTGGTAAATTAAGAACCTTTTAGTTGAGACCTCCCCCCACATTCTCAAGCAAGTGGCTGAGCTCTGAAACAAGTGATTGCTACAAATGTGATATAGTTAAAAAGGAGGACACATCCACCTTCCATTAATATGTAACACAATAAATAAATCACAAACAAAGACGAGGGGGCTTATCAACTCAATAACATTTACGATCGGTTAATCTCATCAAGACCGCCCTCTACATCTGTTGGTCGTCAGTATAAAAAGCCAGTGATGAGAGCTGACATCAAATAGTCTGATGAAGTGCTCAGAGTAGCATGAATCTGTCACAAGTGAGTATAATAATTTTACTTATTATCTCATTATTATACATCTACCAACTTGGATTTGTCAAGATGAACAAAACAAATTTCTGCAATAAATCCCAAAATATCAGAAGAATTGGCAATTGAAAAAACTTTTTTTTCAGGAGTTTAGTTTTAGACTCAGTTGTATGTGGGTCATACACTGTCACATAGTAATGGCTCTTTGAAAGAAAAGAAACTTTTACAATCTCTTGGGTGATTTGCTTATAATGGTCATAAATACTCCTCATTCTAAAGAATGTAAAATGTAAAGAGGGTTATAAAGTTGCGATCCTTTTAAGTTAAAAAAAATGATATGAGATATCCTAACTGTGAATACCTCGTACTGGCAAACCAGAAATGAGTTTATACATCACCTTTCAAAAAGTAAAATAGTTGAGATTGATATATTGATACGCCCATCAGTACACTATGTATAATCTTGGTTAACCTGTAATGCATTTATACATTCCCTTTTATATATCACACAATAAAATCCCTATATTGATACGCCCATTCCTACATTCAGTATATTATAGTGTCACATAACCGGCAATGCATTTACACATCTCCTTTTATATATGTAGATCACAAAATAAAATCCATGCCTATCCCTACCTGGAGTACGTTGCAGTCTTGATCACACACAGATATTCCTACTTCAACATTCTTTGGCTTTGGTCGGCTACCTCGATCAAACTCTCCTTGTATCAAGGTTACGTACACATCATTCCGAACATCACCTGTTGACATCAACAAGAAATAAATACATTTGTAAATACATTCTAGGGGTTTTCAAAGGTTGGTTGGTTGGTATGTTTCGGGTAAACCATGACAATGACACAAGCCTGTCACATCAAATTTTAAAACATGAGTTTGAGGCTATTGATCATTTTTTGATATTAAATAATATCAATGATCAGCTAAGCTCAATACTCCCTCTATACCCAACAATCATCACTACCAGAGGGCAGTGATCAAGATCACAGTTTACATTGTAAAGCTGTCTTTTATGTTCAAAATGTGTGACCTGCATTAAGACGCAACATTTTAGGACTCACAGAACCGGAATACGCAATTATTTTAAATTATTCAGTAGTCGTTTAGGTGGTTTCTTCTTCCGAGAGTAAAATCATGGATTTGTTAAACATATATTTTCACCTGATGCGATGAGGGTGGGGGGGGGGGGGCGGTTCTACAAGCCCGTCCGACCCATTTTTTTATATTTTCAATTTATTTTTATTTGGTTTTTTTAATTTTTTAATTTTTTTCTTTTGCATTCTTTGGAGAAAAAAATTGATTATTATTTTTATTTTTATAAATTAGAAGGGAAAAAAACATTGTTAAAAATTCACCAAAATAACCCCAAAATGTTGTTTAAAAAACCCAACCAACCGGTCCTGCCCGAGAAGTCCATTTGCCTATAGAAGAGGGTGGGGTTTCAGGGGTAGAATTTTGTAACCAGCCGCGAGAATCCAAACAGATTCTCGCGGAAGGATTTTGAGAATGCGAAATTAATGAAAATAATATCAAGACGAAGGCTATAAGCTTGCACAACTTCCAAATTCTGCATGTTTGTTGACTAAGGGTCAAATACGAGTCATCTAAGGTCCGGTTTTGGACTTTGAAAAAGAAGAAGAAAAAAAAAAAAAAGAAAAAAAAAAGTTGTTTTTTTGTTTACTCGCGCTGTAGTGATTTTACGCGAATCTTCAAGCGAATCGATTCCCTGGAATTCTTTTTATCGCCTAATCTTCAATTAACAATCCTGATGAAGTTATTCAAAAGAAAAGAACCTATGTCATGGTGTTTGATATGCATGGCTACGTTACCTGGCATGATGACTTCTGGGAAGCCCATCTTTCTTGCGATGGCCGTCTTCTGGTCCATCAAATGGGGATACTCCTTGCGAATCTAAAAATAAAAGTATTATATACAACAAGATTTCAGAATTCTGCATTTTACAATCAATACAACAAGGTGTTGAAAGTAAACAGACTTCAATTTTTTTTAAATTCTAATACATTGTTTATTGACATATGCTTCTGGCCAAAAATCACACAAAACCAATATGGAACTAAATATTTGAAGATAGAGATAGTGTTAACATAAAATAAGCAACAAGTTTAGAACTAATGTAGTTAACACTGCAGCTCAATTATCTCAAATTGGATTGCCTATATCTCTTTCATTATCATCTACGTCTCAAAATCCTATTTCTGTGAGGTAGGGGATGGGGGAGGGTAGGTGGGGGGATTCAATTCAATTTCCCAATGAATGTTCATACCCATCCCCCTCTCCCTTTAATTACTGTAAAGCATGAAAATTTAGCGAATTACCAATAGTGGTCATTTTCCAAGCATGAAAATTTCGCGATTGCAAAATTCTTTACTGGCTGGCAGTCGTGGAACAAATTTTTGTGTGCATGAATATTTCGCGAAATTCACGAAATTAAAATGCACGCAAAACGTTCATGCTCTACAATAGATAAATGCTTGTTTACTAGTTAGTGATAGCACACAATACCTTTTTGTTACATATTTTGTTGTTATTCTGCATATGTGGAAAAACATTCTAATTGAAATTGGGTTGTAATGTTCTGGTTCCCACTTCAACACTGTCTCTATGGTCTATAAGCAGGGCTTCTCAACTTGCGGCGCACGCGCCAAATGTGGCGCTTATAGCAATGGTGGTTGGTGATTGGACCCCTCAAAAATATAAAGAAATACATAAGAAATGGATGCATTTGGCACTTCATCATACATTTTATATCACAATTTTGGCGCTCTATTAAATAATGTTGAGAACCCCTGGTCTGAAGTTTGATCAGTTCCAAATTGGCAAACCCTCATAACAGCATCGAATGAATACAGAAGGACGCATGCGCACATGAAGACATCAAGTGCACTGTGCATCATATGTGTGACGCTTGTGTACGACCAAAAATTGGCGCATGTCACCATCTCCACATATGTTTGGATTAATTTTGCGTGCCGAGAGATAAAGACCGAATATTCCTCATCAATTTGGAACTGATTAAACGATAGTAGGTTCTCTCCAGACGCGATTCAGGGAAGGACCCGGTTTGAGATTATGAATTTTTCAGGTCTTTGTTAATTTAATTCATGTTAGTTTGTCCAAATCATCATAAAATTATTTCTAAACTCCTCAAAATAAGTTTGGAAAGTTTTTCATTGCCATTATTTTGTGCTCAAAAGAACAATTGTGTCGTCTGATCACTAAAGTGTTACATTGACAACTACAGTGTAGAGAGTGATGCTCTTTTGACTTTTGAGCACAACATAGTGTTGATTTTGGCACATTCAGATTGTGACCTCCCCATGTTCTCAAGCAGTTTGCTGAAACAATTGATTGTTACAAATGAGGTTTTGTTTGGAAAGAGGAACACCTTTGCTTTTCATAGAGAGGAAACACAATATTACATTACAAAATATCCGGAAAAACTTTCCAAACATTTTTTGAGGAATTTATATCATTATTGTCTTCAAATCAAACCAAACCACCTACCTGTTTGACTTCCCCAGGTAACATTTTAAGAGCTGCCCATATCCCTTGCCCTTTATGGTTGATCTCCTTAGCTACTACAAATCTTTTTACTAAGCTCTCTAATGAGTCGTCACTTGAACACCTATGGAATTTAGGAGATACAATATCAGTTTTAAGTATATTATTAATCATTATTGCCTCAAAGAACATATGTGACCAACTGCCTCAAAAAGGCAAATAGATAGATGCAAATTAAGTTGATGCAATATAGAGAAAGAAAAAAAGGGTTATGCCTCTTGAAATTATATCTTGTGTTTCAACTGGCAACTACAAGACTGCAAAAACCGCTGTGAGTTGTCAAGATCATTACTACCAAAAGTGTTGACAAAGGATACAGAAACATCATACAATTGTATACAAACCCATGAGAACTTTATACTGGATCAGTATAATGAACCTTCCATACTAGATTCTTATTAACACTTTCCATGCGGCAGTCGTCTGCAGACGACAGTTCCATAAATTTCACAAAATGCTTCAAAAATATCACAATTAGTGCATTTCATCACCATATTTGAAAAATAAGTACAAACATGCCTAGTATTGGTTCAGTAATCCTTGAAATAGACTTTGAAAGACGAAAGAGATTTCTAAAAAAATCTGTTTTGTATATGGTAAAACTAAAAGCCGTGTGAAAAGTGTTAATAATACTTCTGAAACTATTTGGTCCTATATAATGAGTAATGTGAGTAAATTTACTTACGGTTGAAAAGGTAGAAAGTACTGTTTGTCTTCATCTGTGTCTATTTTACCCGATAATATATCTGTTATCTCCATGGCGGCTACACCAAATGGTCTCTTTAAACCGGACGTGTATTTACCCTTGCTGTGATCAACACTGCCGCCTTCCTTCAACTCCATTCTCCCTGTTGATACAATGGTACAGTCCACAACAATTAATAATAATAAATCAATATAGCCCTTTATTGAGGCATCATAGCGATTCAACTTCAAGTTGGCACGAACTCAAGGAAAAACATTTTTGTTACTTAACGCTTTCCACACAGCAGACAACAATTCCAAAATGACACAAAATGATTCAAAAACATCAAGATTATTGAATGTTATCACCATTTTAGGAATCACCATGAGAAATGCATTAAACTAAGTACAAACATGCCTAGTATTGGTTCAGTTATTCTTGAGGTACACTTTGAAAGTTGAGAAAGGTTTCTGACAAACCTGTTTAGTAAATGGTAAAACTAATAGCTGTGTGGAAAGTGTTAAAGATTGCTATTGCACCCAAAAGAGGGCTAAAGTGATGACATTTAGTTGCACAGTATCTGAGTACTGTAAAAGTGGAAATGTTCGAACTACATTTATTTTCGCGCTTTTCGCGCACAAATCAGCAAGCGCGAAAATTAAAACACGCAAATATATTCATTTTGTATGTAGGTCTAATGTATGGAAGCTCAAAATCGCGAAAATAAAAACAAGCGAAATTGTTCAAAATGTGCAATGCGCGAACATTTACACGCGCGAACATTTCCACTTTTACAGTATCTGAACCTGCCATGACAAGTGTCAGTCAGGCATTGTACAGCAATTGCTGCCTATCCATTTAACGGGGTGTGAACCCTCAGGTATAGCCTCCATAAAACTGTCGTAACTGCTTCATTATTCATTTTATCTATATGGAAGTATACATATTCTTGAAGAAAAGGGTTCAATGAATCCAACCATGAACACGAAATTGACAATTTTGGAGAAAATTATAAAAAACATGGTTTTTGACAGCGCTTGATAAATTCCATGTTGCGAGGGTTAACAGCCCCCTTAGTTGTAGCTCCCAATAATAAACAGGGTCATAAATTCGATGAGAATCCAATAATCAATACTTGCAAAGATTTTCGCCAGTAGAGTTGCAGGAATCCAGGTAGATTTGTGAAAGATAATCTGTGTTAAAGACACTACTATAAAAGTGGACATTTTCGTGCTACATTTATTTTTGCAAACAAATGTTGTATGTAGGTCTATGTAAGGAAGTCCAAAATCGTGAAAATAACAACAAGCAAAATTGTCCAAAATGTGCAAAGAGCGAAAATGTACACGTGCGAAAATGTCTACTTTTACAGTTTTAAAATAGATGAGAATCCACAGACTCCTGCAAAGTCTCGCAAAAATCCTTTGCAGGAGTCTAAATGGATTCTTGCATCCTTTGACAAACCCTGATTAACCCTGGGGTCTACCTGTCTATCTTACAGTGGTACTGATTGGTTTATTACAAGATGTACTCATATGAATAACCAATTCAAATGCAGCTTGTAAAATGTTTTACTACCATCTTTGTCAGGGATACAATTATTCTAACAATGTCTCTCATTGGTGCAATAAATGATGTACCCATCTTTTTAACCAATCGGCTGGTAGTTCTCAGGGGGTTAACATTGTTTACTTGTACACGGTTGCTTACCTATTCTAATTATTTGGCACACTAAGTAGACCTTTTCTCTGAGTAAGTCTTTAGCACCAAGGTCCTGTGAAGAAATAAGGACAGAGTAACGTAACATTGCATGATAGACACCAACATCTATTGGAATACAATGGCATATAAACATCACCTAACACCTAAATATACACAGGTTTATCTCTAACTTTATGGCATATGTATGGCCTGTTAGAGTATAGGGCCATTGGTAGATGGGACCATGAGTGAATGGGACAGTCACGGTATAATCCATGAAAGAGAGAAATCATGATCTATTTATACTTCCTCGAGACTCGGATATCATCTTACACACACATTTCATTTCACTTCCTTATGATGCAGTCATAGCTGCGGCATACACACATTTTTGAAGATGCTGTTATTGGCTCAAACTTTAACATGCAATACAAAACAACACGTTGCTGTTCTGTCAAACCACATATCGTCAGCCTGCTTCGATAACTGCCTAACTCACTTTTTAGCCAAATTGAGTTTTTTGCCCAAATCACATCTCCATGACCATGTGCATTTGCTGTTATGACCGGTGACACTGTTAGAGGTTCAATTATCTACAGATGTTTTTAACCAAAAATTGTTATGTTTTTCTTTATATTTGAAACATGTTTTTTGTGTTAACTCAAAACTAGAAAAAATGAGTTAGGCAGTTATCGAAGCAGGCTGACAATATGTTTTTTCTGGCCCTTCAGCATGAAAGTAAAACTGCCAAACGGTTATGCATATGAAGTGTTGCTTTATACATGTTCATTAGGGTTCATAATTTCCTATCTCTTAATACGATATGCTCGGAAGAGTAGGTCCCACATTTATTCTAAAACATTTCTTACACACTTACAGTAAATAAAGTTTTGAGGTTGTACAACATATCAATGTCCATTGGCGTGCCCTTACTGCTCCATTTCACTACATAATTTTCACTGTAAAATAAAAAAGTAGACATTTGTTTACCATCACAGTATGTTATAACTTGAGGGATAAATCAGGCACCAATAGAGAAATATGCCTAAAGTCCCCCTATACCTGACAATTATACTTCAGTAATGGGAGGATAAGCGATTCCCTGAAATCAAGACATACATCCTTATAGAACCATATATATGGTATCCTATATACATACCTTATATGGTATACTTCATACCTTATATAGTGTCCTGCAACAGCATCATATAGGCTCATCAGAACATCTGCATCTTCCCCAATACGACACACAACATTCTTAACAGTAACAAACAGATTGTAAGAGTACACAGTACTGGGTTTATTGTATCGTTGAGGAGCACCATTAAATGACGAATCCAGCTGTGTGAGACAAAATAGAAAGAAACCAATGTACATGTATGGAAGAAGGAAATGTTTGCCTGGTATAGATAGCCCATATTGGGTCACACCCATCTTAGAGGCGATGCATGCGTAAGACTCTGTCACTTAAAATGCCAAACATATTCGGCAGTATTCTTGTACAAAACACTAACTAAACTTGTGTCTAAGTTTAACGCGAGTTTATCTTTTAAACGACGTGTTTAACAAAATCCATTTTGAAACTCCGCAAATCTTGTCCCCAGAGTGGTCGTGCATTCACTGTAATACAGGTATTCAATTTATTGTGGCCCAAATGGATTACAATAGATATTGACCAAATTCATGAAATGCGCATGTATTTTTAAGACTACACAATCTGCACATCAGCTTGCACCGGGTACATTGAGTAATCAATCACTCAAGGCGTACAATTGGTGCACAAGTTTAGTTAAACACGCATTAAGCTACCTCCATACCCATGTTTAAAGTTAGACCCTTTAAGTGAGTTAGACGGGTGTTTAAGTTAAACAAATTTTCGAGAATTGCGTTTCGTTAAACGATGGCTTTAAAGTCAAAGTTATCATGTGTTTACATGTAGCTTAAAACCGTGCTTAAATATGTACAAAAATACAGCCCATTATGTTTGCATAAAATGATGCAATATTTAGGGATCTCTTGCAATAAATGTGTCTAGCCCCAAGGTTGTCAGGGCTAATGGAGTCTTGTGGGCTTTGAATGAATTTACTTAAAATATTTATTATTCTTAAACAGCTAAGAAAGTTTAAGGCATCTCCACTGGTTTACAGAGAAATCGGCAACACTTACATGAGACAATATTAATCAGGTAGGTGGAGCTTAAATTTAGTAGCACGAGCACCCTTGGGCGGTGTTTGGTAACTATAGGTTTTTCTTCATAACATGCACTTCTGTAGTGCGCCTTACTGCACTTCTCGTGCATTTTTACCGGGCACATTACGCTGTCACATGGTATATCCAACACACAGGATTGTATGGAATTTTGGAGTTATTTGATAAAAACAGAGGTGAAAATCGGCAAATATGGACAATAAAAGTTAATATTGGTAATAAAGAGTACATTGTCATAAGAATATTCTGCATGCCCGTAAAAAATCCCCCTTCCCTATGGTATTTACTGGCATTTAGACCAAATGGTGATTAGCCGAAGTGGTGATTAGCCGAAGTTAAGTGGTTAGTAGACCAAGTGAAAATGAGACAAAATGGTTATTAGACCAAGTGGTAAGTAGCCAAAATGGTTGTAGACGAAATGGATATTAGACGAAATGGTTATTAGACAAATTGATATTAGACTAAGTGGATTTTAGCCAAAGTGGTATTTAGACTAAATGGATATTAGACAAAAATTGGACTATGTGGTTATTAGACTATGTGGTATTGGACCAACTATTATTGAGACTATATGGGTAATAGACCAAATGGTATTAGCCGAAGTGGCAATGTACCATAAAGAGTATTATACCAAGCATTTAGCCAATCAGAGATACAGTAAGAACGGTGGTATGGTTGATAAAGAGGTATAAAAGCACTTTTTTGATTGGTCACTCACAGTGGTATATTACATTATATCCTGTAATGAGCCAATCAGAGACACTGTAACAATACTCACTGTTTCTTCTTGTTGACCTATTCTTTGTTGGGCTTTCTCGTGAAGCCTATGTAGATGTACACTGCTTAGTTCAGTAGGATTCTCAATTCCTCCCTCGTCATCCCGTATTACAAGATCAAGACCTAATTTTCTGTGTGAGATACGGAGAAAAAAATCATGATGAGTCTATGAATCTATGATATCCTATGTAAAAACTGTAAAAGATGTACCGTATTATCCCTATTAAGCGCCCAGGGCGGTTAGCAAAGTCATTTTGGGTGGACGCTAATTAAGTTACCATCTTTAAACTCATTTATCGTAAACACTGTCGAATTCGGCAAGGTTGCACTAGCAGAAAACCATGTGCGATCGAAAAGTAAACTGTTTAAAATTTGGGGGGGAAATCAAAATTGCGGCATCGCAGTGGTCTCAGTCACTGTGGCCACATTACATAATGTCAATGTTCCGACAAGCTTCAAGTGTACGTCTGACAAACTTCGTTTATTCTCGGTAGTTTTGAGCATGCGCGACATTGTATTTAAGCCATGAATAAAAAACAAAGATGGCGGCTCACATCGGGGAGGGCAGCGGCGATCGAACCAGGCTTACTGGTACTGCTTTACTGATGCCGTGGTAAAAAATGTTGTTGTACAGTGCTACGGTAATTGAAAAGGTGGGCGCTTATAAGGGATTGTTTGTTGGTAGTCATTGAGAAAAAAAGGGGTGGGCGCTTATAAGGGCATGGGCGCTTAATAGGGATAATACGGTACTTGGTGAAACCTCTCGACTTTTCGGAGTTCGCTTGTTGGAATATTAAGCCAAGATGAAGAAAGTAATCATCGACACCAAAATACACCGAGCAGAGAGAAAATCTCCAGAGCAAGAACAGACAGAATCAGTCAATTTAGCCTAGGCAGCTAGGCAAATCCTATTCTCTAGCATCTTCTAATCCAAATTGCTAAGGAAGAGGTTTTCAGAAATTGATTGGACTGAAGGCCTATACAAGTAGATAATATTATCGCCGTTCTTCCCCATCCGACTCATTAGCTCAGTTCGTAGATTGCTGGTCTAGCGATCCAGAGGTCCCAGATTCAAATCTTGGATGTTCACTGACCATCATTTATAATGTATGGGGTTGAAATTAAATTAGTTACTCGTATTCTATATTAGTTATTTCCCTTTTTTGTATTACCTGTGTCCCATATCTATCCTAGAGGTGATCAGTTGTTTTAATTCCTTGAGTTCATCCACCGGCAATGTCCCTGATAGGATTTTGCGTTGGCAGTCTATCAGCTCTTGTGACATCTTGTGTATATGTTCGAACAGATCCAACATACGCGTCTCCGTCTGAAGAGGAAAATTCACACAAAAATCATCAATGTTAAATGAGGTTTATAAAGAAAGGGTAATGTTAATATCACTATAGGCAGAAGTGGTTATTTGGGCTAACATTTGGAGAAATGACTATTAAAGGCATATTATGCGATCTTCTTCATAGAGTGCTCTATATCTTTGATTGATCCTCTTAAGTGCAAAAATCAAATTTTGAAAATAAATTGTCAGACAGTTTATTTCCTCTGAGGGGTGTTCTTGTATGTAAGTAGATATGTAAACTTGCCATGGTTTTTCCAGCTACTGTTGCAACTGTACTAGTGTTCAACACAATATAGAAGGGAATAATTAATGATGAAAATCAGGGAAAACCCCAAAATTGGAAGCAGATTTTGTTCATGATTTAGTAAAAGTTTACAGAAAATATGGTCAAGAAAAGAGTTATGAGTCCAGCAGGAAAGTCTTTTCTGACAAATCAAACTTAATTAAAGCAGTGACAGTTAAGAATATTCTTAACTGTAATTGGACACACATATAACAGAAATTTTACATGGGGATATAGGAAACAGAATGGGATTTGAGTAACCCTATTCTTAACTGTCACTGTTTAAAGTAGAGATGTCATCACTTGGCATCAATTAAAACACCTGTAATAATAATGTGAGGAAAACACAAAAAACATGAAAAATGCCCGACATGAGCTGTAAATAATACAAATTGCCCGGGGGAGGGGTGTGCGGTCATTCAGATACCTTTTTTTGGTAGGGATGTGCCGCCAGCAAAATTGACCCAAACATTTACCAATTTTATTTGGGGGGGAATGGACCCATGTTTACCAGAGACCCATACATTTCCTACATATTTGACAGATTTTGCTAAATTTTCTGTGAAAAACATCAAATTTAAGGATTTTAAATCCAAACACTTACCAAAATTGGCTATGAAAAGGGTCATTTATTTACCAGACAGGTGAAAAATGGGAACCTATTTGGCAGCACATCCTGTGACATCATATCCACTAAGTGCCCCCCCCCCCCAAAAAAAAAAAAAATTGCAGACATGAGTTTGGGCATATGCCTGATGGGCATGGGGGAACAAGAGGAAGGCATGATTGGAGGAGGACAATTGCCCCCCCCCCCACCTCTTCTTACATCACTAATTGGTTATATCTAGGACAACATTATACTAAACTAGACTACCGTCGGGGTTTACAGTGGAGTCTAACTTTTATTAAGGAGTCCTACTCCTATGATTTACTTTTTGTTCTTTTCTTATCGTACCCCGTATCGTGTACTATATGACGGTTTGCAAAACGGAGCAAGCAGCCTACCCAGTAACCTTAGCTAATACATTTCCAATTATCATTAGGCCTAACTCCAATTGAAATTACACTTGAATTCCTAATACTTTCAGGCCAACGATACTGTTTTATTTTGGCATTGGACAGACAGACAGACTCGCCAAAATAGTATTATGATGTTAACAAGGGCTGCTACATGTATGTATATTGGTTACTTGATTGCCATGGGGAGTGACGCCAAGCTCCCACCCCCTCCCCTAAGCCCACCATGAAATAGGGTTATTCCTGTTTCTTATATTTTTAAGTCCCGTGTGATAGAAGCATGATACAATGCATGATTGCATGTCAATGAGTACATCCCTACCGGACACATACAGTTTGTTTATCACCATGTACAATGTAGCTATATAGTTAGCCTTGCACTATTTAAGGGTTCCATACCAAAATAGATTTACATTTATTAAAAGAAAGTGCTGTCCTTTAACCAAGACAAGATAGCCTTGTCCTAGTTGTTTTCCCCCAGTGCCACATCCTCAGATCATGTGCGCTGCTGTGCAAGCATAAGGCCCAACAAAATTAATGGTTTGCTTGTCCATAGATGCACACAAAAAAGTTGGGTCGGTAGGTTAGGGTTTTTCTAATCTTTTTTTTTTAAATCCTGTATCAAGTATCAATATGAACACTCACAAATAACAATAGATATGCGAAAGACAAATATCTCAATGTTAAAAACATTGTTTTCTTCGAAACATGTTTTCTTCCGTTTTTTAATTTTTTTTAAATGAAAACAAAAGTTATGATGAGCGAATTAATTACCTGGTAAGGCGACGAAAAAAAGAAAACCTGTTGCACGGCCCCTACCGACCCATTTTTTTAGAAACCGGTGAAAAAATATTTCACACGCAAATGAATACCGACCCAAAACATTTTTTGTTTATTTGTTAAAAAATGACAAAATGTTTACAGATTTTTTGAATTTTTACAAATTTTGGGGAATTTTTACGGTCATTTTCAAGGGAAAACAAGAAAATAAGGAAAAATAGCCAGATCAACCGACCCGACCTGAGACGTTCGTTTGCCCATACAACAGGGTTTCTTTTTTCTGTCACCTAAGCTACTGTAAAAGGCTTTTCACACTAAAATCAGCAAGTGCGAAAATAAAAAACGCACAAATATATTCCTTTTGTATGAAGGTCTATGTAAGGAAGCTCAAAATTGAGAAAATAAAAACAAGAAAAATTGTTCAAAATGAGCGAAGCGCAAAAGTTTACACGCGCGAACATTTTCACTTTTACAGTACTTTTTTAGCACTGTATCGTAATACTTACCACATAGAGTTGTTTCCATAACACCCCCCATTCTCGTAACACCGTTGTTAATTCATGTACTATGGGGGTCTCCTTAGGGGTCACGGTTTCCTTACATCCATCCCTATGATTAAAACAACAGAGTCAAAACTTCAATCAACAGATTTATTCAAGGAACTGAAATCTGCTGCAACAAAAAAAAACAATTATACAATTATACAATTAGAGTTATAACCTAAGTCAGACATTTGTCATGGTTGCGATAATTATAGGACAATAAATGTGTATGTGTTGTTTCGAGAGAAATAAGACAAATCAATGCACGCGCGCTGATGTTGATGCGTGAAAAATTGCACAACCTTGCAGGGGTAGTGCTATTGTGAGCATATCAACATTTGCGCATGTGCATTGATTTGTCTAATTTTCGATAAAACAAAACATACTCATGTATTGACCTTATTCATACATGGCACTCTACAAATCAAAATTCACAATTTAGGCATAATTTTGATCTATGTATAAATAACGAATAAAAACATGTTAACAAGTTGCTAACAGCCGCAGTGATTATCCTCTATTCAATAAGTGTGTTAAAATATTATCCTTCAACAACTCTACTTCTGAAAATGGATTCACATCTCATCGAATTTCTATCCCTATACTTACGGCCACAAAAAAGTTTGTTTCCAGTAGCAAGCCTGAAAAGTCAAATCCGAAATACTTTTTTCTTTTTTTTTAATTTTTAATGCAAGTTTATATACATGTAGTGAAGATTCACTTGAAATGGGATTGTTTAGACAAATCTGTGCATTTTTGTTACTCTTATGCTCACTAAAATGTGATTTTTGTTGCGGATTTTCACTTCCAGTTACCGTTCGCCATCTTGAAACATGTTGGACACAATTTCGACAAAATATGGCCCCCTAACAATAGATTTTTTCTGTTTTTTCTTTAAAAAGAAAAGGTGCAAGAATCAAGCATCAAAATGAAATGTGCGCATACTACTGGAATCTAACCTCTTTTTTTTGGCCTAATACAGTATATTTTGTAAATATTGTGTGAAACCATCTCATGAAATAGTATTCACTTTACAGAAACAAGCATATTTCTATTAATTTATTGATCCAAGAGTACACTCTAATTTTTACATTGTACCACAATGTACATGTATTTATTTAGCATCATATGTCTATATATTTGTCTTCATTTCACTACATCGATTGATCATAACACTACTGCTATACATCAGCATGTATATATCTTGAAATTCTAGTTTATAAATTATAGTCATAACCCTAACCCCCTAACTGGGTTTTTAACCGGGATCACAATTTTGGAAAAGAAATCAATCAATAAATCGCTGCTCCCTGACCGGGGATAGAACCAGGGACCCTCCAGACCAAAAAACCCTGGCCCCCATAAGCAAGCCACGACTCTAAGCTACTCATTCGCGCAGTATACTGCATCCACTATACAGGCTCGGTTGATTGGGTTATCAAAAACCGTCCACACATGCGCTTGGAGGTAGGTTTGAACATAGTATTTTGTAGTATTTAAGGGAGTTAGGGTTATTTTTAGGCCAGCGAAATGCAATATACATATTATGATTTCAATAGTTTGGCTTCAAAGCAAAACAGTCCCTTCATGTAAATTGATCTATACTTACACACATGTATGATGCAGTTGTTTGATCTATTTTGGCGGTAACCACACCATATCCTCTACATTCAAACATTTTCCCTCTGCCCTATATTCAACTATTGGGCAATCCTAATCAATATAATTATTATTCTACCTCACTGTGATACCTGTTTATTTGAACTGCTCAAAAAATGTTAGAAAATTTGTTTTCAATCGCCAATTTTTTGAATATTTTGTGATATTTCATATCTTGTTTCATATCCATGAAAACAATACCTAATTCGTAGCAATCACCTGTTTCAGTGCTTAGCCACCTGCTTGAGAATGATGGGGAGGTTTAATTCAAAATGTGCCAAATTCACGAGTATTTCATGCTCAAAAGACCCCCCCCCCCCCCCCCCTTGTTTAAAACTGTTAAACAACCATTTTCCCTGTGTTGTAGAGTGATGCTCCATTGACTTTTGACGACAAAATAGTGACGATTTTTACAAATTCAGATTGAGACCTCCCCATATTCTCAATTTTAAGCACTTGGCCGAGATCTGAAACAAGTAATTGCTACAAATTGTATGTATCATTGAAAAGATGAACACATCAGTTGTCCAGATGCAACAGAGTATGAACATATCCTGAGATATTCAAACATTTAAAGGGGGTGTTAACTCTCAGACATAGCCTCCGTAAAACTGCTGTAACTCCTTCATTATTCATTTAATCTATATAAAAGTATACATTTTCTTGAAGAAAATGGTTCAATGAATCCAACCATGAACATGAAATTGACCATTTTGGAGAAAATTATTTTAAAAAAACAGTTTTTGACCCATTTTAGGTTTTGTCAAGATAACTAAAAATATATTTTATCAAATTTTGTTGTTCTATATTTATTATATTCTTAATAAAATTCTCTAGGAGGGTTTTTGTTTTTTTGAATATCTGATTTATGTTTTGAAATATTGACCAAAAAGTGCCAAAAATGGGCACTTTTTGGTCAAAATTTTAAAAACTAAAAAAGAAATTTCTCAGGGGAAATGTCTTTAGATGAATTTGGTGCAATTTCTGCATTTTTTACCAAAAACTGAATTTGCTACGAATGCAGCAAATTGAGCAAAAAAAAGTGATTTTTTTTTTTTGGGGGTCAAAAATTCAAAATCTGCATTTTTGGTGAAATTTGAACCAAAAATGGATTCACCGACTCATTTCCTTTCCAAAAATGTATACTTTTATATACATCATATTGATAGTTTAAAAGTTACAGCGCTTGATAAATTTCATGTTGTGAGGGTTGACAGCCCCCTTAACTCTTTTTGAGCAGCTTATTTCTACAACGTATGTCGAGAGTTAGTAGTAGAGAGTTTGATACATTTTTGTCTTAAAAACTCACAATCCCATCTCCCAACTTTTATTCATGATGTCATTCTTTCCCGGAACTTCCAAAAAACTACTGTCGCTGGTGTCTGCCTGCTCATCACTGTAAAAATATAACACATCATGTTGGTACAAAGTGGAACTTATTACCATAATTATTCAAAATGCAAAGGGTGAAAATTTTGTTCTACTGGGCAAATTGACATTCCTTTTTTTTCAATTAGAGATTTTTATTTTTATTATTCTTTTGGAATTTTTTTTAGGAAATGCTTGAAAATGCTTTAATTATTTTTTGGTTTGAAATATTTTTGGAATTTTTGTTGACAAATTTTTAAAAATTGTAAAGACAATTTGACAATTCTTTTATAATTTGAAAAAAAATGATGTTTTGAATTTTTTTTAAAAACGCTTTAACGTTTTGAAAATTGGGTATTGCACATAAGCCACTGATTTAGATTTAAGTAAGACCTTGTGCAGGAATTTCCAATGGCTATTACCCATACCCCACTGTGTACTGAACATGTTATAAAATAACAACATATTTTTCATAAATAAGATTGTATAGCCCATCACCCCTGTTCACGTTATTAACGATGCAAGCAATCTGTCATTCCATATTATTTTCTGACATAACCTCTTTAAAATTGGTTAATATTTGAAAATTAAAAAATTAAAGGTCATATGGTATTTAATTAAATCTAATCTAATAACCCATAATTAATAGATTATTTAACCAAATCCTCCCATGCGATATAGTTTTGCATTTTGGGGATGTGTTTTATAGAAATTACATTGTCAATGTCAACCCAAATGAAATTAAATGAAATTGAAGCAGGGAGAACAGAGAGATAGACAGGCAGACAACCCAGGCAACAGTTAGATAGGAATTGTTATTATAAAGAATGCTGTTAATTTGCATTGTAAAATGACCAACCACCTCCACAAAGGTATTGATATTCAACCTTAAATACCATGCCAAATTCAACAAAATGCAACATGTTAATTTTACGAATATGAATGCCTTCATTTTAATATTTTGTGAAGGGGTATTAATTTTACGAATTCATACAATATACGAAATATGCAAACACTTCTGCATATTAGACGCCCTATACACTCCTCTTAGGTTACGGAGAAAAAAACACTCTTCTTATGGGCAAACGACGGAAAATGATTTTGTAACCAAAATTAAACACCTGAAAATTGAAGAAGAAAATGTGTTGGTCGGGCCTGTAGAACAGGAGGTTTTTGTTGCATTTGCCAATTATTAAATTTTGTCGAATCAAAAAAAAGATTATTCCCCAACAAAAATTATCAACCTGTTATCCAGTCCACCAATAAATACTCCCTTGTACTATTAGCATAATCTGACCAAGACATCAATGTGTCATTAGGGGCATCACCCTCATCATCATTATCTATAAATGATTTCACAATGAATGATTTATGCCCTTCAGGTCTATGTGTGCATTATAAATACACTGTCATACCATGTACCATCATTGATGTATACTGTACAGCGAGCTAAGGTTCAATGATTTGTGGCCAGACCGCGAAAGATGCTGAATCATCGACGACTTTCCACCAAAATTATAAAAACTGTTCTATGGGCCTGACCAACCCTTTTTTTAAAATTTTAAACACCCCAGATCATTCAGTAAATTTTACAGTAACACCAACTAACCTAAACCATTACTTTTTCAAGTATATTTGTTTATATTTTAAAGCTCCATGAAATATATGATGGGTCATATTTACCATATAAGTGAAAACAGGACCTTATTTGGCGGAACATCAATGTGAGCTTGTATCCACCCCCCCCCCCCCCATACAATTCTCTATTAACTACAGATTTAACAAATTCCAATTCCTATTTTAAAATTGTATAGGCCTATATAGTACAGGGTGGTTCATAAAAAGTTACCCCACATCTGACAGCCATTTATTTCTTCTATTTATTAATTATTTATGTTTATAATGCCTTTGCGTTTTATTAAAGCAGTGGTTATTGAGCATCACTGGGCAAAAAAACTAATATCTGGATTATTTTTGTTTATGAAATACGGTAGTTTAAAGATATCATGTGCAAAATTGACTTGTCCACAGAAGCCTCCAAAGTTTCTCTCAAAGAGGTCATACCTGGTCAAAATACTTGATTTGAGGCCATTGCAATCTTTACCAACTTCTATTTTTTGCTTAAATTGATTATTAAATAAAGACAAAAACGTTGTCCAAAAGTGCTATTTGACATGTATTTGATTCCTGTTCAGAATCTTTTAGTCAAATGGACTAAGATGAGAAGGCTCCTGTGGATAAACTAATTTTGCAAATGTTTTCTTTAACGTTCCATATTTCATAACGATAGATTTTTGGCCGAGTAATGCTTTAATAGCCTCTGCTTTTATGAAATGTAAAGAAATTTACCAAATTTTATTAGATTAAGTAGCTAAAAATGACTGCGAAAAATTGGGTAACTTTTTTTAACCACCCTGTATAACTACCACGATCAATCAGAGTAAAACACCATAACTACAACTGACAACCATTAGGGTGTAAACAAGTACAGCAATATTGTCACGCATGAGGAATTCGTCGAGAAAAACACCACTTAAATATACCACTACCAGTTTTCAGCTTTTTGAGTTCCAGGGGGTGTAAAAAAGTCAACACATTTCATTATTACTGTTACGCATGAGCAATTCTTACCACTTTGTCTGTCTGTGCCTTGAACTAGGCCTATGTACAGGGTCAACGCTCAGATCAGGGGTATTTAAAAAAAATAGATATTTACAGTGTTAACTCGGGTGTCTAGTAGTCAACATCTATTACTGACATTGTGCTATAATTACAGTGGTGGACTTGTCTAGTTCATTATCTTATTTATAGTTCTTAACACTTTTGTTTTTTATATTTTGTCCCTGATGAAGGGTGGTATATCCACTTGAAACGTCGGTCTTTATTGTTACCATATATATCGTTGTTGTTTCATTGCACAGCAATTTTCATTGCTTGTCCCAGTACATTTCTGTGTGTTATTGTATTTTTGTTATTTATCTGTTTTATCGCGTTATTCTCCCTTGTTATTACCCGTTTCCCCACACCCTGTTGGTATATCTTGCTTTTACTCTTAGCAGATATTTACAAGTAAAATTGCACAAAATTCATATACCCGGTATTCTTTTTTTGCATCAAAACAAGTGTTCTTGTATATTTTGACAGAAAGTCTGATATATGTACTCTCTGGCACCCTAAAGGTAATCTATGTGTGTCTTTATTTTGTTGTGATAACACACCATTTGCACTGCTATTTGTAACTGTAGAACAAGAAGGGCAAAAGGTTTCTTTAATACTAACAACAAAAACAACTGCAGTGGCCCTGTTTGTCAGCTATATATAAATGTATGTGTGACTTCTGTTTATCAGGCTTTGACGATAAGAAATACACTGAAAGAAAAGCATGCCCATTAAAATGTATTGCCTTCTATTTAAACTTGTCAAGTACGGTATAGAATACCAATTGTACAAATTAGATACAGGGACCTGTAAATGTCTTTTATTTGACTTATTTCCCTTAAATACTATCTACTTTATTCGTTTTCTTCCTGTTTCCTTCCTACCCTTTGTTTTTCTCTTTCACTTTTGCTTTCCATCCATTTTTATTTCCTCTTCTCCCTTTCTTTTCCTTTCTTTTCCTTTCTTTTCCCTTTTACTTCTCTCTTCTTCATTTCTTTCCCTTTCCTTCCCCTTTTCACTTTTCTTCCCCTTTTCTCTTCCTCTCATCATCCCTTTTCTTCTTCCCTTCACTTCTCCTTTTTAGCCCGGTCATTTGAGCTGGCCTTCCCGGTCAAAGCCATCGGGGGGGGGGGGGGGGGGGGGGGGGGGTCACTCTGCCACCCCTGACCCCAGGGAGATACGCTTCTGTTGGAAAAGTAGTTTGACTCAGAAAGAATCAGTCCTGAAAAGGTCCGGGTTTAAAAGGGGAAATCAGACTTCTCTTATTTCTTTTTTGTTGAAGACTTAAAAATTTTAAGCATCACTTATTACAGCATGAAAGTGTTCACTGGTTTTTTTCATGCTTTTACAGCACGTCTTATATTTAGATTGAAGGCAAAACAGATTGTGGACTAATAATAGGCCTAAATAAAATCTGGAAAACCATGCTATTGTTTCATCAAATGATCATAAGTACTAAACATGAATTTGTAAAAAACAATGTGTATCTTTTGGAATGCATGTTTTGGGGGTTCTGTCAGATATTTCAAAATTCTGACTTTGCCATATGTACCATTTAACGAAATGCAAAGCGTCACATTGCGATGACATCATAATTGTTAACAATTTATATTACCCACCATTTAATAAATTGGATTTTAATTGCAACATGGGCTATTAAAGAGAAAGTGTTTAGTAATAATGAGTAATACGACCGCTAGAAATAAGAGTGCATCATTTATTTACACATTGTACTTGTAATAGAAACCAAATTAAATTGGCGTATTGTAGGTTTCAATTATTTCACACAAATGATTTCTCTCTCAAGCACACTAACGTGAAGGGTTTACTCATGTTTTGTCATAAGTGTCATCTTGGTATAAGGCTCTTGCTACAAAATTATTTTATTCATGAATATTATTATTCTCCCCCATGAACATTCCTATAAATTATTATTGTCTTTTTGGTTTTTAAGTGCACAAATAGATAATTGTATACTGCTATAAATCAGGGACTAGGGTCTTCAATTGGGGAGAGGGTATGTGGGGACAGGCCAGTTATCAGGGGGTGGGAGGCATAACCGACTATTTTTTGCTACAAAATTATTTTATTTATAAATTATATTATTCTCCCCCATGAATATTCCTATAAATTATTATTGTCTTTTTGGTAAAGTGCACAAATGTGACCAGTCACATCAAAATGGACATGTTGGTGGCCCGAGTCAAATCCGAGTTATTGGTATAACTTAAAAGAGCACAATTTAAGCTTTGAAATGATACCATGTTGAAAGTAAACGGACTTTGTAATCAAAAGATATGATTTGAAGAAGCCAGAGTTGTTCTATTATTTTCTTTTTTTTCAACAAATATATTGGCCTCTATCTCAAAACTAGGTTTGCCGACAACATGTCCTTTTTGACGCGACTTGTCACAAATAGATAACTTCATACCGCTAATCAGTGCCGTAACTAGGGTCTTCAATTGGGGGAGAGAGTATGTGGGGGCCAGGCTTGTTATCAGGGGGGCATAACCGACTATATTTTGTTAAGGAAAATAAATGTTGTTTTGGCAAAACATGCCATTGAAAATTAGGGTAGGGCGGGCGGGATTATATATATTATGTTATCAAGGGGGGCATATAAAGCCATATATTATATATTATATTATCAGGGGGGGCATAACCGACTATTTTTTTTAAGGAAAATAAATGTTGTTTTGGCGTAACATGCCATTGAAAATAAGAGAAGGGCGGGCAGATTATATCTTTTTGAATTGCATATATGTATACTATAAATTACTAAATTTGATCTCACAGAGTCAAATAAATGTCATGAAGCCGTGCGCGATTGTCGGATTTACTGTGTACTGTATTCCTTTTTGATGAGGATCCCCAAAGATATTTTTTTGGTTTCTTTTGTTTGTTTGTGTGGTTTTTTTAATTTTTCATCTGCAAAAAAAATTCAGGGTCGGGGTAAATTGTGTGTGACCTAATATACATAGAGTTTGCCATTTCATTGGGGGCATCAGGAGGGACAAGCCTTCTGGCAGGGGGCAAATTCCCCCTCCCCCCCCCCCCCCCCCCTCCTCTGGTAACACGCTTCAACACATTATTGAATTTATCATATCATAACATATTATTTATTTATTCCATGACACGTTCCACATATTAATTATTCAACCTTTGAAAAACAACATAGCGAAAGTCAGTCAGACTTAATGCATGAATACATTTTGAGTAGTAAGTACGCATAATTCATTGCCAAGGAAATACAATTGCAATTTTGCAATTGACAATTTTTTGGGGTCAAAATCTGATTTTTTTTTTCAGTTGAGTTGATATCCATATCCGAATCCTGTCACAAAAATAACCCAAGTGCTTTCCATAGATAGCAATAATACTGTGAAAATAAAATGCAATTTACCAATTGTGAATTGTAATTATAGCCCATTCATGAATATAATGACCAACAAATCCTGTTCTACCTGTTCTACAGGCCGACCTGAATTTTTTTGAAAATGTTTGCATTTTTTTTGTGGAAAATTTGAAAATTGTTAAAAAATGTACAAAAATTTTCACGAAAGTTTTGCAAGGAAGGAAACTGACTGACCGACCAACTCTACCTGAAAGGGCCATTAGCCCTTATAGAACAGGATTTTTGTTCATCGCCTTATCTTCATTGATTCACACAAAGTTCATAGTCCATCTGACAATAATGGACATGAGAAGGATGAAACATGTGCTATAGCTGCCTGGTATTTTATTTGTTGCGCTCTGTTTCGTGTACCGAGTCATTGCCGTCGCCATGGGTTTTCCGGTATGGCTACCAATCACTGTATCGACGCTTTGTATCACAGATGGTGGACCATCTGTGATTGTATACATGTGTTATAGGGCAGCTATTATATTTACACGCGGCCTTCTTGAACTTCACACTCATCAGTATTGTCATTTACCATGGGTTTTCTTATACAGATTTATTACCTATATCGCTGACTACCAGGGGTAGCATACGCCCAAACGTAGGTGGAAGGAGGGGTTCACCCCGAGCATGTAAAGAATCCAAAAATATGAGGGTGAAATATTTTTGCCATATAGCGACTGTAGGGGTTGGGATCTGATTTCATTCATCCATGAGCTTTCGAAAAATCCCAATAAAAGGGGTGAAAATTTGTGAAAATTTTATTGGGGGGGGGGGATCATTCACCCCCAAATCGGGGGTTAATGCTACCCCTGCTGACTGCTTCAACGTATAGTTACACGTCTGCTCATACGGCAGCTAGTGAAATTACTACACTATGATGAGCCTTCTTGAACTTGATACTCATCAGCATTGCGTACTGAATCATATACCATTTACTATGGGTTTTTCTGGTATAGATGTATTACCAATATCACTGTTATGATTACTTTAATGTCTGACAATGCTGCATAACGGTATACCATTAGGGCAGCTATTCCATTTACTACAGGCCTTCTTCCTTGAACTTCACACTCATCAGCATTGCGTACTGAGTCATTACCATTTACCAATGGTTTTTTTCTGGTATAGATTTATTACCAATATCACTGATTACTTAGTTACACTGCTGAGGCAGTAGATGGAGTGAACTGGCGTGACTCTATGACTCAAACCGAAGCATTCATCCATTTTATAGTTCATTTGTACACGCATCTCTTGATTTTGTAGTAAAAACAAAAAATATTGAAACCTGACAAATTCTCTAGTCTTATTGAAATATGTTTATCACCCCTGCAGACGACATTCCTAAATTTCACAAAATGTTTCAAAAAATATCAAAATTATTGAAATTCATTAACATATTTGGAGTCACCATGGGAAATGCATTGACATAGGTACAAACATGCCTAGTATTGGTTCAGTAGTCCTTGAGATAGGCCGTGAAAGTTGGGAAAGGTTTCCAAAATCTGTTTTGTATTTGGTGAAACCAATAGCAGTGTGGAAAGTGCATGTGTTCAACAAAAAATATTGAACCTGACAAATTCCTAGTCTTATTGAAATAATATATGCTTATACATGTAGATATAGCCTTCATAGAAAGACCAATGCAGTGTGACAAGAAATTCAATGTGAATCACAATTTCAATTTTATTTATATTTATTTTTAAACAAGTGATTTTTTTTCTCTGAGAACGAAAATCAGGCTGTTATGATTGAGATATTGTTGCTATGTGAATATTTCCCCTTTTTGTTAACAATGTAAAAGTTTCTTGATCAAGTACACTATTCAAGGTTTAATTTTTGTCAAAAAGTGAACATTTGTATTGTCACTAATGGTAATATATTCAATAGCATTACATTTTTAAGTAAAACAAAATGATGGTTTTAACAACAAATATTATATTTTACCAAAAGGAAGATGGCGCAACTTCTTTTTTAAATAGTTATCTTATTTAATCTTTAATCATCTATGATAAATTGATAATTTTTGTGAAAACACAGTAATTAGTTGTTTTCACCATCAATATAATATGATGACTTGAAACAGATTTTATGCTCAAAATCAGTACTACAAAAAAAAAAGGGGGGGGAGAATAAAAAAATGCATTTTGCATTAAGGTTTTCAGGTTACCTACAAGATTTCAATTTTTTGCCTAATGAGACATCATGTTGATATAACCAAAACACCCTTCCCTGGCAACTGCACTGACAATGTCGCTATGCACTAGATTTTGCGATAATTTATACTAAACTAGCCGTAAAAACATGTGTTTATCAGTCCATATTTGTGCATGCATATCGTAAACCGCAAGATAAAGTTTCCCTCGTATTTATAAATAGAGTGTTACTCATCAGCATCGTCATCAAACCATGGTCGAGTAAACAACGATGCGTTCTGTCTTCATATTTATAATAATGCATTCGTGTCTATGTCGTGATCAATTTTTTGGCCTTTTGGCATTAAATAACAAGAATTACAATTTGTAGGTTTCCCCTATTTAAGCTGACATATCGGCAATGTATGAAAATGCATTTGTGACGCCATCAAGCGGAATGAGTCGGATGAGAAGAAAATTGATTTTAAGTTATGTATGACACTTCTTTATGTTTTACTGGTTTACTTAATTATAGTTTGATCAGTTCCAATTTGGCAAGTTTTTTTTTTATCTATCTGCGCGCAAAAGTAATCCAAGCCCTGGGAAGTACTCAGATTTGGTTTAGTCAGGGGTGTGCCGCTGGAGATTCAAAATCCCTACCCATTTCTAAGGGTGATTTTGGAAAAAAGTACCCATTTCTAAGGATTTTGCTTCACTATAGACCTACTTTTCGCAAATGTTCGGGAAAATAGACCAAATTTTCGCAAATGATCGGGAAAAAAGACCAAATTTTCGCAAATTTTCGCAAAAAATAGCCAAAATATTTGCGAAAATAGATCCATTTGTAAAAAGTGACCCCATTATTAGGGATTTTCCAGCACAAATCAACCATATGTTTCGGGACATTCCGCGGACATTTATGTCTGCGATTTCCCAAAATTAGGGGTGTTTTTTGAAGCTATGTTCGTGATTTTCAAAAATAAGGGGTCATTTTGGAAGCTATGTCTGCGACTTTCAAAAAATTAGGGGTGTTTTTTTGAGAGGCTATGTCCGCGAAGAAGAAAATAAAATAGAATGAGTATTGTGTCATATCAAATTGTCCCGAGAATAGGAAAAAGGCGTTTTTTGTGCAAATAGGAGGACTATACATGTAGAAAGTGTCCTTGAAATGGTGAAAAAAGAGGGGTTATTTTCACTTTTCAGTCAAAATGTCCGCGTTTGTGTGCGAAAAAGGGGGTCAAAATTAGCCAAATTGTCCGCGAAACGCCGTCAAACAGGGGGGATTTCAAGATCCTGGAACGATCATGTGTTACCCCTTTGAATATGAAGAGAGAACACCGGCCCCAACCTCAATCAATGATATTCTCTGTCAAAATAAACTTGGATTGGGAACACCATGTTTACAACCATGCAAACACTTGTTTCGAGTGGGTGGACACATTATAATTCAATCAAACTTTCGCCTATAGAAACCAATCATCAGACGGTTATGGCTGGATTAAATGTAAGAGTACCGTGAAATATTTCTCTTACAAGTTCTTGGACATGTTGGTAGTAAACATAAAGAAGAGATCCTTTATAACAGGTGTTCAATACCATCCTGATAAAAATGTGAATGTTGAAGAGTTTTAAATAATCTCTTTTTTATTATTTGTGTTCACATTTTTATTTATCTTTCAACAGCTTGCCAAGATTAATGGTTCCATGCGCATGTACTTAATTCTTTAACAAAATGACAACATTATTTTAACAATTTGTTTAAACAAAAAGAAAATCTCACATTTGAAAAGATATGGGATGGGGGGTGGGGTACAGGGAGAGATGTAATTGATACATCCTACTCTTGCATCCATTCCACTCCTCCTCCACCCCCCCCCCCCCCCCCCCCCCCCCCCTCCTTCCACTTCCCAACCTCAATCAATGATATTCTTGGTCAAAATATTAAACTTGGATTGATATGCAACCATGCAAACACTTGTTTGGAGTGGGTGGACACATTCTAATTCAATCAAACTGGCGTCTATGGCATAACTATTGAAACCAATCATCCGACCGTTATGGCTGGATTAAATGTAAGAGTACGTGAAATATTTCTCTTCCAAGTTCTTAGACATGTTGGTAGTAGACATAAAGCTAAAGAGATCGTTTATAACAGGTCTTCAATACTTTCCGTATAAAAATGTAAATGTTGAAGAGCTGTTTTAAATGATCTCTTTTTTATTATTCTTGTTCAAATTGTTATTTATCTCTCAGTCTCAACAGCTATAGCCAATTATGTTAATGGTTACATACTAGAGCTCTCACAAAAGTTTTTTTCCTCTACAATATGACTTTATATTGCATAGTTTTGAGCTCTGGTATTAGTATCATATGAATTGTGTGCATTTTATAAAATGTAATTAATAATCCCAAAAATGTAACCCTCTACTATTGTCAGTTTTAAGGCTGCTAAAGAAACGATAGAAGACATTTAATTTTCATGAACATTATTATCGATTGGACTTACCTTTGTACAATTTGAATTCATTTTAAAGTTTATTTCAATGTCGCTTTTCATCTTCTAATTAAAGCGGTTATTTTCATGAGAACAATGCAGGAAATAAACCAGGGAGACCTGGGGGGGCGGTATTTAGTGGATATGAGGTTACAGGGATGTGCCACCAAATAGGGTCCGATTGCTCACCCGTCTGGTAAATAAATGACCCATTTTCGTAGCCATTTTTTGTAAATCTATGGGTCTAAAATCCTTAATTATGCTGTTTTTCTCAGAAATTTTATCAAAATCTGTCAAATATAGGAACATTATGGGTCACAGTTAAACTTAAATGTTTGGGTCAATTTTCATTTTGCTGGTGGCACATCCCTCCCAGGGGAGAACAAACCTGCTCTATGGGCACATTGGACCGCCTCATATTTTTCACACAAACATTTATATTTTGGAAGGATAAACAAACTGAAATTGTTGATATGCACTACAAGATGCTTAATTTTAGGGAAAGTCCTTTTCATAATTTTTTTCTCTGTCATATTTCACCCAATAATTATTTCTAAAACCTGTGCACGCTTGTCACCTTGTGTCTTATGACCTGCATTTCAGATTGTCATATACCCACATGATGTGTTTGCTACAGTCCATCACGCTTTAAGCCGGTATCAGAAATGATAGGGCAAATTAGGCGTGAAGCGCATATCCCCGACCAAAGACTCATGCCACTACACTAATACACCTGGGATGTAACGCATGTACTGCATTCTGTACGCATGCCAACGATCTGCAATCTTTATGCTATTTCATCAAAGTTGCAACATGCCGTGTCTCCAAATAGTGGTTCTTGAAAGTTTTTTCAATTATAGCCATCAACAACAAAATGCTGATCATCAAAGAAACAGACTACATGTATCTTGTACAGTACAAAGGGCAAAATGGCATGGGCAACGGGGAAAAACAGATTTTCAAACCTCCCACATAGGGTCAGTCGATTTCTAAAATTGTCAAAAACTTACATATTTTCTTTAAAAATGCCAAAAATGTCCCAACAATTTACAAACATTTTCAAAAAGATTTGAAATAAAAAAGCATCCTTAGACAGGAAGCTATGGTATAGTTTATACTCGGGTCTTTGCATTACATGAAGTTCATCAGACTCATGTATAATGCATCTCTCACGTAATCCAAAAATAAGAAAAGGAAGTTCCTGTTTATTGTGCAATGATTATAATCCACAACTGTAACATACACTCAAAACAAGATATGTTGATTGTAAATTATAACAACATTTGATAAGGCCAAGACAACAAAAAGAAACCCTGTTACGCGGGCCCAACCAAACCAACCAAATTTGTTCAAATTTCAGATTTAAGGTGGGCGGGTGTTTTTAAATGTTTCATTTATTAGAACATTTGTGAATACTTTCGTAATTTTTTTGTAATTTTTTTTGAAAATGTTCACAAATTTCCATGATTTTAATCAAAACATAAACACACAAAAAAAACAGAAGACAAAAAAAAAAAAAAAAATTCCCAACCGACTTGCCCTACCTGAGAGGTAAATCCAGTGGTAGATTTTTGTTGTTGTCACCTTACATACATAACTAATGTACCATTTATATGAACGGATATGGGGATTTTAGCTTTTAATTAATTACTATGTTTTGTTAATGAATCGTTTAAAGCAGGTGTCCAGCAAGCATAACATTGCACATTAAATGTCCGAAAAATAATTAGTGATCCCAAATCGCATAGTTGTATAGAAATAAACATCATAATTAATACTTATCATAAAAATAAAATAAAAACTGCCATCTCTCAACATGCCATTTCAAAAATGTATGGTGATTTATGTTTCAATGTTGTCATGGTTGTTGGTGCTCAAATTTTCGCACTTGCATTGTATTAACTATGACTTCATTGATTCACCAGGACTTTCGATCACCGCAAACAAAATCAAATGGCATGTTAAGAGATGGCAGTTTTTATTCGTTTTTATAATAAGTACATGTATGATGTTTTTTCTACATAAAAAAACATGTCGAGGGTTGAGCGCCAGGAGGCCATAACTCAACTTTTGGGCAAATTGATATTTTGGTACAAAAATAATCCATATAACCTAGATTTTCAGAACCACAAAGAGATAACTCATACACACTCTGAATTTGACTAAAAATTAGAGTTATAAGTTGGGTGCTACAGTGTATTGTAATGAGTCCCAAATATTTGAAAGTCGATTATCTCAAAATAGTATTTCTAGCATTTCGGCCTTCTGGCGCTCAACCCTCGATGTATAACGATGCGATTTGGGATCGATAATTATTTTTGGAACATATTATGCACAATGTTGTGCTTGCTGGACATTTTCCTTTACAGTGCATTAATGAAATCAATGTTTCACCATGGTTTTTAATTAGGCTTGACTTCCCAGATACATAACGCATGTCATTTGCTAAGAATATGTTTTATTGCATGTTTTTGTTAGTTTTAGTTTTCAAATGTGAGCAAACATTCTCTATACTTACCCTGGATTCTCCACACTGGCTTCCTTGATATGTACATAGCTTTGGGGGAATATACCCTGTAAAAAAGAGGTGGGAAAAGAAGAAAAAAAACGAAGAAAAGCTGAGTTTGATTGGAGTGCCTACATAGAATCAAAAACCCTTGCATCAATTGCCTACCTCAAAGCTTATTTTACTGCTGATATAGTTGTAATTAAACTTTACATGACATTATTTGTAATGGACTCTTAATCAATGACTTCCTTGAAAGGAGGAGAAATGTACTGTTTTCTATACTTGAATTGACACTATCTGCACAATACATTAATTGGTACTATCTGTCCAAACAATGCACAAGTAGGGTTGGTTTCCCTTAACCCTAACCTTCTTGGAACCTACAAAACCCGCCAGTACTACAATCGTGTACCGTGCGGCGGCCCCCATCAATCTCGTACCACACTCAGCTTAATACCCCTTTTTGCCTGGTCAACTCTTCATAATTATTGAGTAATACTGTCAATTCTATAGGGTATACTTTCACAACTCAACCACTCAATAGGCCTAGGGTATCTTTCACGAAGTTGTGGTTGTCTTTTTGATGGGAAAAAAGCTCACAAGTGCATTTTGCATTTTAAAACCGTTCACAAGACCCCATTTGAACACCAAAAATCAGTTTGGTAGGGTACTATTTCTTCCTCTAGCCACTCTTTGGACACCAACTTGTTCACACCATTTACAAAAATCAGCGCCGCACATACCTGTTTTTAAAAAAAATAGCGCCCCCATCCAATATCATGAGGACAACGCAAGGTCAATCACTTACTCTACATTTTTACATTGATTCCTAAAAAGGTATATATTTTTGCTATATCTCCATATAATTAAAGTTTAATATTCTAAAAGAGGGCCCCTTTCTTTTTATCTCAACCCCTGGATAATTTTTTGAAAAATTGCCGTTCATAACAAATTGGGGGGAAACCAGTCCTTAAGACCCTACTTTTTGGAGAAAATTAGTTCTTTAAGACTCCATTTTTCAACAAAAATTTGCTCCGCTCCGCTTCGAAGCCCCGATTTTGAGACCCTGGATGGCACACTCCTACCCAACAATAAATTAAGTGCCCCCCCCCCTCCCTGGATCACCCTGTACATGGGATGTGATACTCCTTTCCAATAATGACAAGATTTTACTTAAATGAAACTAAACCAGCACTTGGCATTTTCCTAATCTTAATTGTCAAAGCAAAGAAAGTCCTGGCACAGATTATCATTAATAAACACAAGAGGAACTTTGAATCAATAATGTTGAGTTTCAATACACAAAATATAATGGAATAAAAACTTGGTGGATATCTGCCAGTTTTATAAAGTACATGTATAATGAGTTCAAGGTGGTCATTCTTTATTATGCCATTGGGCAATAAGACTGGAACATGTTTTATGCAATACTTTTATTTAATCTCTAGGCATTTTTCTTTTATTAAACAAATTCAGGGTCCAAAAAATTCAAGGTTTTCCTCCAAACAACAAATTATTAGAATACAATGCATTTATTCTAGTTTGTATGAAATTGAGCGCTACATGCAGATCCTCAATGAAAAATATGCTGAGGTAGAATTTCGGTACGAATCCGCGAATAAATTCGCGTGAAGATTCACGAAAAATCACTACCGCGTGAACCGTGAATCCAGGTGGATTTGCGAAGAATTTTTTTTTGTCTTCTCCGTAGTTTGATACCTCATTCATACAAATTGAATGGATGCTTTTAAATTATAATGATTTTAATAACCCACGGACTAACGACAACAAAGTTGCACTAGAATTGGTTTCCTATGGAATATCATTGATTTGTATTGTCCACTGTATGCTACCTGAACCAGTCAGATATCTGGAGGAATGGGTAACAGACATTCGACAGGAAGTCGGTGAACACACATTTTCACACACTAAGCAACGATATCCCATAGAAACCCAATTTTAGTGCAATATTTTTTTGGTAGTTGTGGTCATTGATACAATCATAACTTCAAAAGTATCCATTCAATTTTTATGAATGAGGTATTAAACTATGGAGATGAAATTTGCTTATTTAATATGTGTATCAGATTTTTGGTACCAATTATTGATTTTGAATTAGCCAACATCCAAAGCACCTGGTCTGGAACGTTTTGTGTTAAGCGTATGATATTTGTATCAATAACAAATAATATACTCAGTTATGAAAAGTTACTTTATGTGAGGTCTCCAAAACAGGATAGACAATCCTACATTTATGAACAGATGGAGTTTTGTTCATGTTGTGCTCACAACCTTGTCTGTTCTCATTCTTTCCATCTGAATCCTATAAATTAATTAAACCGCTGCAACCACCCCCCCCCCCTTCCTCCATCATCTTCCTTCCCCCTCCCCTCTTCCTCCCTCCCCACCTACCTGAGTATGACATATCTGATTTCTACAGCAAGCTATGGCAGTGCACAGTCTGGTTTTGAATCTTCTGATACACTAGCCTATATGCGAACCCCTCCATTAGCTTTCCATTCCCCTTCCTCCCACCCCTTCTCTTCCTCCCACACCTTTCCTTCCCCTCCCCTCTCACCATTTTCCGGTCTATGACAGGTTTACATCTTATTATTGTGTCCATACAAAATCAGGCTTGGAAATAGCACCGGCCCTGCCTGCCCATACAGGTAACTTTTGCCTTGGACAGGTGAAGGAACAAAAGTACCCACCCGACTGGCTGGCAGGTAAAATTGTTAAACTCACAGTAAAAGTGAGTTACACTGGCTGATGGAATTTCTGCCGGGCAGGTATTTTTGTGAGTTACCTGCAGGACGGACTGGCTGATTGAGAAAAAAATCTGAGATCAAACCCTGTACAACTTACCTTGGCAGTCCTCAGTCTGGTTTTGAATCCTCTGTACCAGCCTGTACAAACAAACAAGACAAAATATTATCAGCATGTACATGTGGTACATGTAATAACATAACGGGCATTCTATGAATAAAATGAACAGTACTCAAAATAAGGCCAAACAAATTAAAGGGGGGGGGGTGTGCCAAAAACACAATAAAATAAGAATTTCTGCATTTTAGCATAGATATTTGTTCCTAAAAAAATGTGAGACAAAAATACAGACCCTTTTTTTGGCCTTAGCTACAACATGTTGTCTAATATCACTCCCTGATAGGCCATAGAAATGAGCAGGGTCGGATTGCACATTTTGTTATTGGGGGGGGGGGGGGGGGGGAGTGAGGGGGACATAAAAAGACCAGTTGCTATTTTGTGTTTCATTACAGACTAGTTGAGTCATAATTTTGTCATAATCAATAAATACAATCATCCAATACAAGCGAGGGCTGTATAAATGTAAGATGCGGTTTAACATCTTGAAAATTAATCAAAATATAATATAATAGGATAGGATAACAGCTGTTATAAATATCATATCTGTGTTTATATCTTGATATAATTTTGATAGATATACAATAGCTGCAGCAATTATCAATTTTATAATTACATCTACAGTGATTGTTTGTGATAGTTATGATGATGACATCAAACTGATATTGCATTTTACTTGTACCGGTATGAAAAAACAACATGTTCAATGTTCTTTCAATATGCTCTCTCTACACTGTAGCTATAGTTTGATCAGTTCCAACTTGGCTAAGCCTCATATACAGCAGCGAATGAATACAGAAGGACCCGGGCGTGCGTGAAGACAACAAGCGCACTGTGTATCATATGTGTGCTGCGTTCGTGTGACGTGACCATAATCGCACGCTTAAGCTTGGATTCTTTTTTACGCGTGGAGAGATAAAAACCGAATATTTCTCGCCAATTTGGAACTGATTATTATATAGTAGACACATCACAATGCTTCAATAGTGTTGTACAGGGTGAATCAGAAAAATGGGCACTTTTTGGCAAAGACATCACACATTTTTTAAATGTAACTATTCAAAATTGCAAAAAGTGCTAGAAAGACAATTGATTTTTAGCTTTCATTCACCAAAAAAAGAATGCTAAAATCGACCATAGCGTTATGTTTCATTAATTTTAGCAGGGCCCTCTTTTTAAAGGCAATCCACAGGATGGCAATTGCCACGCAGCTCTTCGTTCTACTCAAATGTTGCACGCTTTCTTAAATCAGCCAGCCATGGTGATTATTAGACATTGCAAGTTGCAACGTGATACCCATATGGCTCATTCCATGAAGTTGGGGCATATTATGTGACATCCAAGTGAAATTTTCAAAATGGATATTTTCCAACTCTTTCTTCTTTTTTAGGTTCTACATTTACCAAAGTCCAATGTAGAACCTTTTTTTTTTAATGTAACATTTGGTGTAAAATAACCGCACATGTTCAACAGTTGGATGACATTTCCAAAAATCCTGATGCTACATGGACACCATTTCCCATTTCCATATCATTTTCTAATAAATTAGCTTAAGATGTGGGCCAAGTTTCTATACCTCAATTAACTAACTTGGAACCACAAATACATGAAAAGAAACCAGATTTGTCTAGGTTGAACATAACTTAACGAACAAGACATCGTAGATTAACTGTTTTATGTAAAAACTTATTGAAAAGTGACTCTTTATTTTGCAATTTGTATAATGAATTTAAATAAAGTACATATCAATATTTGTTTGATGTAAAGTACTCTATAAACCATGCACATTGATTACATTATAGTCATAAAGTAAGTATATGAAGTATTATTTACCTGTATAATGTTATAAAATGCACTACCGATGCTACATGGACACCGCGTCTTGTAACATTGTTAATAATAAGACTATTCATACTGTTACAATTATTTGAGTGTGAATGGTTTGTCTACTTGTTCATCATATCAAGTAGATACACGGAGTGAATTGCTTGAAATTTATCTAAACACTGTTCATGTAAAATTTACCTTTTCTGTGTACTTAAGTATTACGATGCTACATGGACACCGTGCCCTAAAATATTTGGAACAGCTTGAACAGGTGCATCTTTTTCAGATCAATAGAGAGGATGTACTATGATGTTAACTTTTTATGTTATAAGCACACGATAAAATTAATAACATGGATTGTAAAACTACAAATTACACAAAAAGATAACCTGCCATGAAGCATAAAACATAATTACCTATGATACACATACACCATTTCTTACAATTACACAATAACAATACACCATTGATCAAAGAAACTTAAGATGTCCACTGAAACAAACTTCATGCAGTGTTGTTCTTAAAGTACCCTTTGTGATCTTAGTCTCTTTGCTCGTTTCTGATTGAATCATCCTCTATTATTGATAAAGATGATTGAAAAGTTTGATCACTTAAAAAGTCAGTTTGCAAAAAAATAATTTAATTGCCATGATGGATTTCTTTGGAAAGGTACTAGTTTTTGAAAATGATGGGTTCCTTGTCTTCATCTCCATAAATTCCAGGACGATAGAACTGTCTTCTGAATTAATGTCAAGAACCTGCAAAGCAAAACAAAATAAACCCTATGGCTTAGTATCTTCATGGAACATTGTGTATTGATATTGGAGTAGATTATTTATTCATGTTGCAGGAAAATATTTATATTAAAATCATGCTGGAGTATTTTATTTATTATTCATTTAACATGAAAAAGAATAGCAAAGGATAGAGAACTTAAATGATTTACAATTATTTGTTTTATTTACAGTAAATAAAACTAAAATAAGAGAATGTTTATTGTGAATTCAGTGAAATGCTAATGGAAATGGTGTCCATGTAGCATTGTGTATTAATATATTTCATTAGATATACATCTCTCATAATATGCCTTTTTCCTGTAAAGTGTAGTAAAATGTAGGCAATGTTTTGAATGTTTTGGGTGATGGATAATTTCGAATGGGGTAATTGTTTTAGTCTAATTAGGCAAATTTTATGAAATGCTACATGGATGGTGTCCATGTAGCATCGTATTGGTAAGCTATATTATTAGCATTAAAAGAGCAAAAACTAATTCATTATTAACTTCAAAGTTTATTAATGATGTGATTCTACAAAAAAAATTACAATTTCAACGAACTATAACGATACCCAATGCAAAATATTGCCCATGCTATGCCCGATGCTGCATGGACACCAAATTATTATGGCGTCCGTGACTCAAAATTAATATCATAACATGAAAAGAAATTCTGGTTCAGTGTTTCCCTTTCAATAAAAATGCATTAATAAATACAGACATACAAGCAACATTAAGAAATAATTACAATCGCACTTACCATTCACAAAACTATCCAATGTTTACATTTTGATGCTACATAAAAGTCCCGATGCTACAACGGGACATCAGCGACTGAAACCTTGATAAAACTAGCCCACATGTGGCAAATTCCAAACAAACCTGATAGCTATTGACCTCTATCCTTACAAAAAGAAATATGGAATGTTTTATTTATCTCCAGGGGGGGATTCCCACAAATTGCATAGGATGTTTATCACGATGCTACATTTTATGGTTAGGACGCCATGCACACGGCACGGTATACTTTTTCATGAATATATGGAATGGTCTTCATGAAATTTATTCTCATTTGCAATAGTTTTCAATTGATAAATGCTCTTAATTTTGGAAAATAATTTAAAAATGTATGATAGAGAACTACCCCCATTCAGCAATGAAAACTACCGATGCTACACATGTATATTTTGTGGACACCGTGCGTAGCATCGGAAAGGCAATTTTCATGTTGTTTGGGTGAAAAATCAGTCCAGCGTGACGAGGTGTTTTGGTCAGTAAACTATGAATACATGTATCTTTTATTAATCAAATCGATTTCCAAGCAATTCTATGATAGTTTTGCTTACATAAAACTCATATTAATTGTTGTGTTTTCCATGTCACGTTTTTTAGCAAAAATGGTCTTGGACACCACCTCATTTTTTATTTATTTTTTCTTCAAGGAAGGGTCGATTTTTTTTTTTTTTTTCATGGCTCAATACTATAACCTAGTACTGTTTTTGGACACTAACATTTTTTGATATACACATAGAGTAAAACAGTTTATAAGCTGCCTAAAGTACCAAATTCTGCTATTTTAACAAATGCCCCAACTTCATGGAATGAGCCATATGATGTTTTGGAACTTTGAAACCTACCTGTACTTAGTTCTACAATTTGCACTACATCTCCAACTTTAGCTTGAATGTGATACCCATGTGATACCTGTACAGTGTACCTGCGTAACCTGCGTAATATCATGTGATACTGTGTGATGCTTACTATATAATGGAGAGCATGTGTGGTCTAGTGGACAGCAAGCAGGGTTCACAATACAAAGGTTGTGAGTTCTAGCCCCGCTACAGCCAACATGTTTGTATCCTTGGGCAAGGTACTTAGTCTCAATTGCCTCGTGGTTCGGAAGTCACGTAGAAATGTTGGTCCCGTGTATCGGAAGAGCTATCCCCAAGCACGCTAAAAGGTCACAGGCTCCTTCGTAAAGAGCAGGGGATCATCCCGGTCTGTGTCTATACCATTCCTAGGTTCCAGGAACGTTAGTGAAGTACAAACGTGAAGTTGGTGAAATGTATTCGAATGGATACCCTACCGACCGAACCGATACTGATATTGATACTGATATATGCAATGCATCGCCAAAATAAGCTGTAATGTGATACCCATGTGATATATATGTTATATCATGTGATAATCATATGATATCCATGTGATATTTAGGATTTATTAGACCTATAGTTGCACTGCATCTCCAACTTGTAACTGTAATGTGATACCCAAGTGATACCTGTGTAATATTATGTGATACACATGTGATATGTGATATTTAGGATTTGTTAGACCTACCTGTGCTCTCTTCCACTAGTTGCACTGCATCTCCAACTTGTAGCTGTAATTCAAATGGGCCGGATGCAGCAAAGTTGTAGATGGCTGAAATCAGCAAAATCAACAAACAATTTGTTATTAATATTATTCATACAAGTATGTACTGCCTAGAAACGCTTTTGGACGATTCCTGCAATTGTGTACAATTTTGTATGGGAGAGTCAGGGAGTTATGGGATTCTCCTCAAAACTTAATGCTCATCATATACATAGTTAGATTCCATAAGGTTTAGACACTGGGCGTAACTTGTGTATGCCAAACGAGTATCACTATAGTTGAATCAGTTCCAAATTGACGAGAGATATTCGGTTTTTATTTCTCCGCGGGCAAAAGTAATTAAATTGTACGCGTGCGGTTATGGCCACACGTACACGGTTTCGGCAGCACTCACACGTCATGCATATGATACGCAGTATGACTGTTGCCTTTATGCGCGCCCGCGTCCTTCTGTATTCATTCGCTGCTGTAAGGAGGCTTCGCCAATTTGGAACTGATCAAAATATAACAGATTTTAATTATATGACCCCTGAAATACAACTATTTTAAGACTAGGATTAAACATGAATTCAAAATGGTACTTTTCTGAATAATATTTTCAAATTTGAAAAATGTAGTTCTACATTTTTCTCTGGAATAGGGAGTAGTAGTCATGGTAGTAGTGCATACACAGCTCCACACATATGTCTCAATGCCGAAAGGCTAACACCACCATGACTTTGACTTATCAAATCATAATAATTATCATATTTCCAATAATACTTTAGCCCCTGGTAATAATATGATGGATTTGAAGTCAATAGGGAGGCTTACTGATGTCATTCCAATAGCAGAGTATAACAACAAAGGTTGGTTGCCTATCAGAGTTTCTGCAGACTCTAGATAGGTGATAGATGCACAGGGAAGGGGGGGGGGGGGGGGCATACGCCCGCTACCACTTATGAGTACCTATCCGGGCCCATCCCTCCAGTCTACAAACCATAGGAGACAAGACACAAGACGGCATTAATATACTTCGCTATTGCAGCACAAACGGCTTCCAAAAAGAGTTTAAATGAACAAATGTTCTAAACAAATATGCATCTTCCCATGATTTACTCATAAATAAATAAAATTCTATACACTTCCAATAAGGCTCTTTTCAGAGCCACCAAACTCCAAAAACAAAAATATAATTTTTTATATTTTCTTCCCCCATATATTTAATACTCTATAGCACTCTTCCCTTGTGCTCCTACCATATGCTTCCCAATCATTTAGAATATAAAATGTATCTTTAACTTGTAAAAATAATATAAACCCACCTATCCCAACTATACATGCTCTTTTATAATTTATATTAAGAGTACTCCCAATATTTCAAAACCCACATCATTATCTATAAAATAAACCCCCAATAATCCCTCCATAAGATAGCATGTAATTCCATGTATCTTCTTATCACCACGTAGTAAGATATAAAAGCTACTATACTTATTATCATTCCAGGAATTCTAGATAGATTTCAGGTTGCGTCTCATCCTGTCACCCCACTTTTTAACTCGGATAATTTTTTGGTAGGTATGTGCCGCCAGCAAAATGAAAATTGACCTAAATATTTATCCTTTATTCGAGGGGAAATGGACCCATATGTTTATTGGAGACCCATAATTTCCCTACATATTTGACCAGATTTTGCTAAAATTTGTGTGAAAAACAGCACAATTACTGATTTTATACCCATAAATTTACCCAAAATGGCTATGAAAAGGGGTCATTCAAATACCAGACGGGTGACAAATGGGACCCTATTTGGCGGCACATCTCCGTAACCTCGTATCCCCCCCGTAGATGTGTCCTACATAATAATAATATTATAATGAGACTATGACAAGACAGGGCACATCGGTGATTTGTATACATTTGAAATTCGAACGCGACAAGCATCATACCAAAGATGGAAATGATGAGTATTAAAAAAATATGCAAGTATGTAATTTTGCTTCAGTGTACAATTATTCCCATCCTCAAATGTGGCTCAGTTCATGCTCAGTTCCAGTAAAAACGTCAACTAAAAGTTTATGTTGCTCTCCATGGTAACTGGATGACACAGCACCCTTTAAAACAGCATGGAATGTGTGTGTGGCGGTTACTTATTATTTGTTTCAGGCAATACACTTTATTTAATATTTTTGTATGCTACGTAATCAGGAAGGTATACATTACTCACTATTTAGATAGATCATCTGAGCACTACTAGACAAATAAAAACCTTCCGGGATTTTAGTGTCTATTTTAAGGTTTGGCAAGGTCGTGGTCCTACATTAATGTACTGTGAGAACATTACAATGCAATGTTTCTTAAAACCTATTAATAATGTTGCAGGGGCCTGGTTAGTGAGTGAAGATGTACAGTAGTACTTTTTACTCATATTGCGAAAATGCAGTTGAGGCAGTGATGTCACAGTCTCATAGAAGTAAGATGGTCATGTGCCTGTCATGCACACAAATTAAGAGCAGATAGCAATGCAACAGAGAATCATAAGTAAAGATTTGAATGGGTTCGCCATCGGACAAGTTTAAAACTAGTATTTACACCTGTTGGATATCAAACGTATTTAATAACTATATGAATGCCATCGAAAAAGCCTATCACACAATTTTTCAAAAAGAGAATTAATCTATTTGATAAATTGAATGTTACCACCTTTTCCTATCACGCTCCAATTACAGTATCATCGCAGCATGACCTGTGTGTAGCCAGCTATATTCCGCCTCATTTACTTGAATCGCTTCATACTTTTGCCAGATCTTTATATTGAAATACAATCCCTTCGCTGACATGTCTTAAAGAAAATCCTAGGGGAAATGGGATAGATTTCACATGATTGCCCACAGAGTTCACGAATCCATAGGTTGGACATCGATGGATAAGTGCAAGAAAGTCGTATTTGCAATAGCTGCCATATGTGAGGTTGTGTCGTCCCAAGGGTACATCTTAACGCTTTCCATGCGGCAGGCGGCTGCAGACGACATTCCAAATTTTCACAAAATGTTTCAAAAATGTCATAATTATTGAATTTCATTACCATATTTGGAATCACCATGAGAAATGCATTGAAATAAGTACAAACATGCCTAGTATTGGTTCAGTAACCCTTGAGATAGACATTGAAAATTGGGAAAGGATTCTGAAAAATCTGTTTTGTATAATGTTAAAACTAATAGCCGCGTGGAAAGTGTTAACATACCGTAGGTAATATTTATAACATGTGGCAGCTATTTTAGATATATCCTTTTCGCATAGCTGTTATATTAAGGCTATCGGTAATGAATTCAAAGTTTCCTGTTCGAGGTTTTGAAAACCTGACGAGGTCGCTATTCATTATTCATTATTTAGCATTATTCATTATTTAGCATTACATTAAGATTTGCCGTAATTCAACTTACGATAAGCGACTATTTCATCAAGTACCTTTTATTTTGCATAGTATATTAAAGAGGGGTCACCCAGACCATTGATGAATTATCTGCTGCAATAGACAAATACAAATCATGGACTATGGGTGAAAAAATTGCTCTGGCCCACGGCGTATGCTAAAAGTAGCCCAAAATTGCCAAGTCAATAGGCGGCGGCGGCGGCGGCGGCCAACCTAGGAAATAAGCGGGCGACAGGCGCCGTTCAGCGCCCGTCGGACGGCAAAAGGCGCCCGTATTGGCAAAAAATGAAGAGTACAGGCGCCTATAATTTCACCATTTTGGCGCCCGTTGTCAGACCTGGTTTGACACGAAGGAATTCATAATTGTTTGTTTAGGGTATACACCACCAATGCACTATGGGATAGCACGTCCGGTAAAAGTTTATCACAGCAATAGTTCCTCTTTGCGGTACAAATTGCGAGATTTTGACATACTTTTTTTGAACATTTTAAAGTTTTAAACGACTGAAATCGGCGGAAGGTCCGTCCTGGGTTTTGGGGCGTAAATAAAGGGCCGAAATCGCTACATCAAATTCATCGCATAATATTGAAAAATCTAGTCCGACACTTTGCCATTTCCTTTTGATATGTTTTGCGGACATCCCTTAGGAATAATCTCTGTAAATGTCATATAAGGATGTATGGGATAACTCCAGTTAGAGCCGATTGTTTGACCCCTACTTTGCACGTAGCGTCTATGGGGAGTGCATTGGTGGTGTATACCCTTTACATCTTCTTACGATCGCGCGCCATTTTGTTATGATTCCTCGTGTCCGTGGTGCACCACTAGTTTTATTCCAAGTCATTTTGTTGGCGCTTTTTCGTAACACTCAGCGACATGGAAACAAGACTAGCATCAAATGTGACGTCAATTACGTCATGATTATAAAATTCTCCAACCTGCGCAGAAATCCGCCATTTTGAACCAATTTTAAACCGACGGAAAAAATTCTGCGCAATTACATGTAAAGCAATGGGGATTTTGACTCAGACGAAAACGAAATATTAACTTTCCGATACATCTAGATTTATCACACTTTTTCTAGTTATTTGAAGATGAAACTCTATATTTGTTGGTTTGACTTTGATGGTACGTGAGCAAATATCAAGTAGGGAATATGTTTGCGTCAGTATTTGCGACATATTTGTGCAATAGCATTGCAAATCTTCAAAAATTTGTCGCACTTTCGAGATGCAACTCCGCTTAAAATCGACGCTGGACTTGGTTGTATGCACTATGCAGGTTATAGCGGGTCTGCTGCGCTCTACTCTCAGTGTGTTCACGGAGAGCGGGATGGATACGGGTCCTGTTTATACGCCCATAGTCACGTAAGAGAAATTTCTTGGGATAAACTCATCATGAACGGCCACACCTTTTTTAAAAACAGCCCCTGGTTCCACCAAAACGGCCCCTGGTTCATGACAAAAGCCAGTGAACCAGGGGCCGTTTTTTTTCTAAAAGTGGCCCCTGGTCCTGTGGTCCTTATTTCCTAGCTGCCAATAGCTGTATTGGGCGGGTAAAGGCGAACCATGGTACCACTGGTGGCCAATCAAAATCAGATAGCCTTAAAATATAACGCCCTCAATATTTTACTATCAATTTAGCGTTGTCGAATAGCCGTGCGGAATTTCTCGGAGATTGATGATGCTTTGTAAGCTTTCATACAATACTTCCGGGTTTGCGATTGTAAACAAAATACGACGTCAAATCTGATTGACACAGGAATAATGAATAATGAAAACGTTGACGCGGCAGGGTAAATTGACGCGCGCGGCAACAGGAAACTATGAATTCATTACCGACGGCCTAATGAAAAAAATGTTCTATCTAAATCTGATAGGAACTTATAGCTGCCCTGTGTTACTTATACTTTGTACCAATATGGGTCTGCTATAGACCAATACACCTGAACGTGATAATATAGATCTGGCAGCTAAATGACAGATGAAAAGGCTCAATTATTATGGTTATTAAATACCATTAATACTAGAGATGATCCATTGCCACTCTGAAATAGGTTGTTTTATATTAATAGTTATAGATTAAAATCACCTGTTCATATACACATAGGTGAGATTTATAGCTAGATTAACAGGTTAAACTTGAAATTGACGTTGTTCATAGCCTCATATAGGGATGCCATTGAGGTGCAGTATTGTGTATTGCTGCATTCTTGATAAATCCATGTAATGTTAATGAAAATCTTGCTTTACCAGTTTTGATACGCTTTATTCCAGTTGGATTCAATCATTCAACTGACAGACACCCCAAAATGGCATCCCCCCCCCCCCCCCCTTTCCACCCCAACTACCCTAAAGTTGGCCATTGACGAGTTAAATTTCAGACCCCATGATTAAATATTTAAACCTTTATAAAATATGGATAGACATTTCTTCAAAATTGTACTCCTATTTTTAGTGTGTTTTGGTAGTTCTACAATACAATATACACAGATTGAATAGGCCTGAGGTTTTAGTATTGCATCATTTGTCCACAACCACTTGACAATCCGGTGTGCACTTTGCTCTGATTTCATTTCCTCATTCCAACTCCCAACCAAAATAATGGTCATTTCCTACTGATGAACATTCCACACCTATTAACATTGACCTTGAAGGCCACAGGGGCACTGGGATCAAAACACTGTCACAAAATAAGTCACTACCTGCATACCTGCCTGTATGTACAGGTACATCAACTGGTTACAGATATAGACCATGTGATGATTAATGATTTGTTTCCATCAAATCATTTTGTGACCTTATACAAGGTCAGGATGATCAGGTCCTCCAATATACTGGTATCATGACATTGAGGTATGGTTAAATAGTGGTTAATGGAGCAAAGAGGGCAATGAGCTGCAATGGCACAGTTCTGTTCCCCAGTGACAGGGTGGGTCAGTGCATGGTCAGTGTGTGTAATGCCTTGGTCAGTGCTACTTGCTTCATGGTTTAATAGTGGAGTTTTGTTGATATCCATCATAATTATGGGGAGGGAGTAAATCACTGACAATACATACATTGTACACTGTAGGCCTAATAACTCACGCTGCACCGCCATGATAGTATGAAAGCAATGATGAAACTTATGTAGAAATCTCATGAAAATGAGAATGTAGAATCAAGAGAGTATGATCTATAGGGAAATGGTGGTGTCAAAGTGTCAAAGCTTTTGGATTGGAACAAAATGTGAATCGGAAATTGTTATGAAGGATCCAGTCGACTACATTAGGGCTGTTTTATTCTGTGCCAGAGCTTTAGCCCTTTATTCGAGGGTTGAGCGCCAGAAAGGCCTCAACTCAAAAAAGGCTATTTTGAGATAATTAACTTTGAACTGTTACATTGAGTTGGGGCTATGTGGAATTGGCCATATCTTCAATTGAGAGTGCTTATGAGTTAAAGTCTTTATGGTTCTTGAAATCTGTGGGTTTATATGGATTATTTTGGTACCAAAATCTCATTTTGCCGGATTTGCCCAAAAGTTGAGTTACGTCCTTCTGGCGCTCAACCCTCGTATTGGTCCTGTCATTAAAAAATGTAAAACACTTATGAGTATCCATATGATTGAGCAATGGATTGAGTATTACGTACCCAGTGTTTTAACACATATCGCTATGTAACGTAACAAACATAGGTGTCAATTCTTTACAGAACAAGGCGGTTCTCGAACGGCGCGTCTCGCCTGTTCATCAAAAGTGACTTGAAAGAAATGATGATGAAACATATGATACAATGTAGCACTGTCACAGAGGTATGCATTGTAGTTAATGCAAGGGATGTAATACCTTGAAAAATTTAATCAACAAAAAGAACACACCAACCCCCTTCCCTACACCAAATCACATCAAGATAGGCCTTACGGATCTTATTTGACCCAAGATGACCTCTGATGACCTCGAAAAATTAATCAACAAAAAGAACACACCATCCCTCTTCCGTCCACCAAATCCCATCAAGATAGGCCTTACGGATCTTATTTGACCCCAGATGACCTTGAATGACCTCCGATGACCTTGAAAATGTAATCAGCAAAAAGAATACACCACCCCCCCTTCCCTCCACCAAATCCAATCAAGATAGGCCTTACTGATCTATTTGACCCCCGATGACCCCGAAAAATTAATCAACAAAAAGAACACACCACCCCCCTTCCCTCCACCAAATCCCATCAAGATAGGCCTTACTGATCTATTTGACCCCATATTTGACCCCCGATGACCCCAAAAAATTAATCAACCAAAAGAACACACCATCCATCTTCCGTCCACCAAATCCCATCAAGATAGGCCTTACTGATCTATTTGACCCCATATTTGACCCCGATGACCCCGAAAAATTAATCAACAAAAAGAACACACCACCCCCCTTCCCTCCACCAAATCCCATCAAGATAGGCCTTACTGATCTATTTGACCCCATATTTGACCCCCAATGACCCCGAAAAATTAATCAACAAAAAGAACACACCATCCCTCTTCCGTCCACCAAATCCCATCAAGACAGGCCTTACTGATCTATTTGACCCCATATTTGACCCCCGATGACCCCGAAAAATTAATCAACAAAAAGAACACACCACCCCCCTTCCCTCCACCAAATCCCATCAAGATAGGCCTTACTGATCTATTTGACCCCATATTTGACCCCCGATGACCCCGAAAAATTAATCAACAAAAAGAACACACCATCCCTCTTCCGTCCACCAAATCCCATCAAGATAGGCCTTACTGATCTATTTGACCCCATATTTGACCCCCGATGACCCCGAAAAATTAATCAACAAAAAGAACACACCACCCCCCTTCCCTCCACCAAATCCCATCAAGATAGGCCTTACTGATCTATTTGACCCCATATTTGACCCCCAATGACCCCGAAAAATTAATCAACAAAAAGAACACACCAGCCCTCTTCCGTCCACCAAATCCCATCAAGATAGGCCTTACTGATCTATTTGACCCCATATTTGACCCCCGATGACCCCGAAAAATTAATCAACAAAAAGAACACACCACCCCCTTCCCTCCACCAAATCCCATCAAGATAGGCCTTACTGATCTATTTGACCCCATATTTGACCCCCGATGACCCCGAAAAATTAATCAACAAAAAGAACACACCATCCCTCTTCCGTCCACCAAATCCCATCAAGATAGGCCTTACTTATCTATTTGACCCCATATTTGACCCCTGATGACCCCGAAAAATTAAGAACAAAAAGAACACACCATCCCCCTTCCCTCCACCAAATCCAATCAAGATAGGCCTTATGGATCTTATTTGACCCCCGATGACCTTGAATGACCTCTGATGACCTTGAAAATTTATTCAGCAAAAAGAACACACCACTCCCCTTCCCTCCACCAAATCTCATCAATATAGGCCTTACTGATCTATTTGACCCCATATTTGACCCCGATGACCTCTGGTGACCTTGAAAATTTAATCAGCAAAAAGAACACACCACCCCCCTTCCCTCCACCAAATCCCATCAAGATAGGCCTTACTGATCTATTTGACCCCATATTTGACCCCCGATGACCTTGAATGACCTCCGATGACCTTGAAAATTTAATCAGCAAAAAGAACACACCACCCCCTTCCCTCCACCAAATCCCATCAAGATCGGCCTTACGGATCTTATTTGACCCCATATTTGACCCCGATGACCTTGAATGACCTCCAATGACCTTGAAAATCTAATCAGCAAAAGAACACCCCACCCCCTTCCCTGACATCAAGTCCCATCAAGATAGGCCTTACGGATCTCTAGATATCGCGTCACAACGCGTCTCAAAAGTTTTAAGCATATTTGACCCCGATGACCTTGTATGACCCCCGATGACCTTGAAAAATCAATCAGCAACAGAACTCGCCACCCCCCTTCCCTCCACCAAGTCCCATCATGATAGGCCTTACGGATCTCCAGATATCGCGTCACAAAGGTATTTCTTAGCACACGGCTGACGGCGGACGGCATACGCCGGACAGATAGTGATAACATAGTCTCTTTCTGATTACATCAGGCGAGACAAAAAGGGTGTACCAGGACACTACCCGTTTCCTACTTTATAATATAGTCAAACCTATTTTGTGTTTTTGCTTATTTAATTTACCTTTCGTTTTCTATTCACAGCATTTTATATTTTTCACTTCAACTTGTTTACATATTGTAATGCCGACACAATATCTCTTCTACAATGTATTTTAAGTTAAGTTCTTTTTTAATTTTTCACCCGTGGCAGAATGTCCCAGTGACTTCTTCATATCCACTAATAGTACACTCTCCCCTCCTTCAAAAACCTAAAACAATTAGCCTGCATGCTCTGATTATAGACTTGTCTTTTGTCACACTATTATGTAGGAAATGATATATCAAACAATGCTTTATTGAATTATGTCAATTTGGAATGGATAGTTCCTGAATGGCTTTACAAAAGGTTAGCATTAATGAGGCTATAATCAGCTAATTAGCTAAGTGGAATGTTAATAGATCGCTTTCATTGGGTACGATTTAGAATACCAATTGTATTCCTCACTGTGCAAGTGTATGGGTCGTTCTTTAAAAGTCCCCATTGAATGCAGTGGTACTATTACTGAGTATAGGGAATCACCATTAGATTTTTAGTGGGGTAGGAAGTTGGGTTCGGGGGGGGGGGGGGGGGAATGATTTTTTTTTTTTGGCCGCCATAAGGTGGGATTTTTTTTTGTGTCGTTGAAGGCGGAAATCTTTTTTTATAATGTATTCATTCATAAAATCATATTGAGTTGGGTGGGGTAGAATTTGGTTTTTTTACTCATCGGGGGGGGGGGGGGGGGGGGGGGGGGGGGGTCTGCATAGAGGTTTTGGTTTTTTTAACTTCCTACCCCCACCTGAAAATCTAATGGTGCGTCCCTAACTAGGGTACTGTAAAAGTGTAATGTTGTGTGTGTGTACATTTTTTCGCGCTTTGCACATTTTGAACAAGTTTGCTTGTTTTTATTTTCACGATTTTAAGCTTCCTTACATAGAACTACATACAAAAGAAATATATTCGCACACTTTTTATTTTCGTGCTTGCTGATCTTTTTGCCATTCTTATTGCTAGATTAGTAGACTAGATTTCACTAATAATCCCATATCAAATTTATGCTAGTACCGACCCGAATATGATGGTATTAAAAACTTCCTATGCCATTCAAAGTTGTTAAATTCCAGTCCTACCCAGGGTCCACAAATGTAAGTGCATAGCAGGAGCAAAATGCTCCTCAATCCGCATTTTATGCTACATACATGTTCACAACTTTGGAAATGTGTAGCAATTTTAAACCATGTTAACATTTATAAAATACAAAATTGGAAAAATATCTGAAAATGCAAGAAGCTCAACTTCAGCAGTTTTTGCTATAATAAAATCCTTCATGTGGACCCTGCTCCTACCCCATATTAAATCCTGGCCTAGCTACATTGTACATAGTACCAGTACCAACCCAAATGTGCATATTTTATGAGAGGATCCCTACTACTGTATGATGATAGGGCTCATACTGTGGCTTGCTTCCAGGCAATGAAAATAAGGTCATCCTGCATAATTCTGTCATTATTATGAGTACAGTGCTTCCATAGTGGGGTGTCCTGTCCTCAGTGTCCTTAAAAGTATTACAAGAAGTCTGGTGCACTCTAGATAACAACAAACTGTTTAACCACTTAAATCCGCGAGGTATTTAATTTCACCCATTTTGCGAGGACCTTAAATTCGCGAAATTAAGTCCCCGCGAAATAAACCATGGTAAAAGCTTAAAATTAGAGTCAAATTTTGGAATCGCGAAATTAAATCATCGCAAAAATGTTGGCTTTTGGTAATTCGCGAAATAAGTACCCGCAAATTTTAAGTGTTTTACAGTAAAACCATTCTACCAGAGAATTAAGGGCACCTGATACCGTAATATGATTTATTTTTATGGGGAAAAATGTATGTTTTAAATTATATTTTTCCATAAATATACATATTTATAAACAAACTGTCCTACACTTTATTTATACCCATATCCTCCCTTGTAAACACAGGAGGTGCAAATTCAAGATTCTAGCACAATCTAGAGAAAAACAGGACATCAAACATGGTCTTAGGGTTTATACTACGGGCTAAGGCTGTGAATGCACGGGTAGTTTCGTACCCGGGTACCCGAAAATAGACACTAACAAAAATTAATTTTAAAAATAAAATAAAAAAGTACCAATTTGTACTAAAAAAAGAAAAATTTAAATTAAAAAAAATTGTAAAACATTTTTGTATAAGTCACAGCTTTACTACGGGCTGCAAGCCCGTCACCCTTGCATTTAACACACTTTCGCCGAGATTTTGGACTTTTCACATTGTTTTGGTATCTTTAGAATAGAACTCCAAAGTGTCTATAGTGGGGGGAAAATAATTGTTTTTATTTGTTTGGCCTAAGTTTGGGCTAAATCGATTAATCGTTTAAGTCATTTAATCGCGTGAGCTTAGGCCTAACATTGATTTCCGTCTAAAAGTTATTGTAATAATTTAAATTAAGGGCATAGATACCAATATTTGAGCAGGCCTGGAAAAAACTTGAAGATGGTTAAACTTCCTACTTTTTCTAGCACATTTAATATGCGGACAGGTAACATTCCCTTAATAACTATTTCACAGGAATTAACGCTTCCTCTTTCCAACGTTCCACATTTTTTCAGGTCAAAGTACACTAATTTGACGAGAAAATCCTGTCAGAGGTGGCACAATGTTGATGTAATTGTTCCAATTTATAATCACTTCATGTTTCCCTATGATACATGTAGGCCTATTAATAGTATAACTTTTAAAACAACGGCCAACTTCCTTTCTCTGGACATGCATTTGTATATCAATACCAAGCCGGGCTCAAATTAATCAAAGGCATCGATACCCCACCTAAATGCCTTAATGCCCTTAATTTCTGGCTGTTTTTACTCCATTCAAAAAGTATGTAATTGACTTGGAGAAAGTTGGTGCAGGGGTGTGCCACTGAGCTTGCCGATCGGGTCCACTTTTAAACTGAACTTAGTCAGCATAGAATTGGTGGCGCTATACCGATAAGGTGTGATTGTAGCCCTGATTGTAGCAGACGATGGTAGACACGAACGGTCGTGAATTTTGAATTTCCATTACTTTCAATGTAACAATGGATTTTTCCCGGGATTTTTCCCGGGATTTTGATTATATGACCCAATAAAATTCATCACACGTTGGAACTAAATAATTTATCCAAAAACCGATGGAGTATAACCAACTTCAGTGTCGCAGTATCATTTTTTGACAGCAAGCTGTGTGTAAATCTACCGCATGCACAGCGCCACCAATTCTATGCTGACTAAAGTCAATTATATGCTGACTAAATTTGACGTCATACGCCGGTCACCGACGCATTCCAGACGATTATCATAATTTATTCAAATATTCAAAAGGACCGTTTTCGCTACATACGATAGTATCAGGGGCGTGCCAGTGAGCTTGCTGATCGGGTCCACTTTTAAATTAAAATTTGGTCAGCATAGAACTGGTGGCGCTATACTGATCAGGCGTGATTGTAGCAGACGACACGACGCTGGCCACGCGTCTCTCAGACGACCCAATATGTCAACGGGAGTGCACTATTTTGAATTATTTTTAACAGTCATCGCCCGGTTAACGATGACAATTCTTCTAATTATGATGAGTTTGTCAAAATGATAAGATTAACATTCGCGATTACGTGTTAAGGTGCGTTCATACTCGCGTCGTTGCGTATCGGTCGACGTCGACGGACAAAAGTTGACACTGCTTCAACTCGCGCAACGACGTGAGTATGAACGCACCTTTATTCACCTTATTCATTACGTATTCAACATTTAGGTTTCGCGTGGCCACCGTCGTCTGTGTAAATCCACAACGCCCTCAAACCTATGCTGACCAAATATTACGTTAAACACTGTTAAACGCGTTAAACGCCGGTCACCGACACATTCCGATGATTACCATAATTTATGTAATTTATGCAAATGGCACCGTTTTCGCTACGTGTGTTAGTATAGGACTTTCCTATCCCAAAATTAATAGTATCCCTGGTTGGAGCCCCTTGGTATAAAGATCCCAAGTGTTGTTGTTGAGAGACAACTGCACCCTTTTGATGCAGTTGTACTCATACAATGTAAATTAGATTCAGTAATCAATAATCAAGTACCTATCACTCTAAAATTATAGGATTACAATTCCACAGATAATCAACAATGCATGCAGTGTTTTAAAGCCAGGAAGCTATAAACCATACAATAGATCATCAACAGAGTGGATGATTATCTCCCGGATTATCTCTATTGAAATGTTGTGTGGAGATGATCACAAATGTACCTGTTTGACTATCATGTTTGAAAAGCCAGGTAAACTGAATTGGTATTGATAGTATATTGCGGCAACTACAGTATATTAATACTAGCTAACAGGATACATAAAATAAGTTTGATAAAAAAAGCAACTGTGAAAGTTAAAATACTTCTAATATTTGAATATTAATGTAATACACACATTCACCTATTTGTGAAGTTTAGAGACACTTATTTCACCCAGTTTTTTATTACACATAAAACTCGAACCCATGATGAGCTGCGATGGACAAGAGCACATCTTTTGAAATCGATTTCTAGCGATTTAATGCATCTGGAAATGAGAGTGGCGTATTATTTATGGATGTTGAGAAGTTACTTCATGACAGGGCGAAAAGCTACATCTGCTTTTGTGTTGAGCTACCTTGGACCGAAAAAACATATAACTTTAAACAAAATACCCACTTATCCATCCCGTCTTGATTATCTGTGTATAAACTGACTATCTTCTGCAACAAAAACTCAACATCAATGATAATAATTTAGATGTGTAACACAGACTATTTTAGGCCTTGTTTGATAGGCCTATTCTGGATTTTGAATCTGTTTATTAGGACTTAAAAGTGGGGAAGGGAGGGGACAGTGGCGTAGCTAGGTTTTTCATATTGGGGAAGGCACAGCAGCCCTTAGAACAATTTGTCAACTGTGTCGCAGAGATTGATCAGTAACAATGCTGAGGAATTTATTTATTTTTGTATTGGCGTAACACGCCCGACCTTAATTTACCCGCCCAACCCTGATTTTTTCTTTCTTTTTTAAGGAATGACAAATTTTAACAACAACAAAAATCTTTGGTGCTCCTCATCAAAAAGGAATATAAAATATACATACAGCAAATCTTGAGTATTCAAAATATCTATACTGTACATACAGGAAGTTCTCAACGGCTCTATTGTGTGCATTTGGTTTCTTGATCCATACTCGTTCCCGCAGGTTTTCTCTGGGTTCTCCTCCGGTTTCCCCCTGCATCTTAAATCGAGCTTCTTGTCATAAATCTGTTCTGAAATATGACTGAGGTGCCGGGCGCCAAATGGAGCCACACAGTGCCATGATCACGATTGAGTGGATACATGTATGTTGTGCGTTATAAATACTAACATTTATTAATATTTTATTTTATTTTATTTGAACCTGGATGCTCCTCCCCCCCCCCCCCCCCTATATCATAACTGATGGTCAGAATTGTTTTTGTTTGTTTTTGTTTTGTTTTTGTTTTTGTTTTGTTTATTGTTTTATTTTTAGGGGCGTAGGCTTCAAACATTCACAAGTCACTAGATGTAAAATACGGATTATGGATAAACAAAAACATTTGTTGATATAAATTTTCAAAGACTGCCATGGTTATTTACCTAAATATCATTGCTAGGTCACCCAGTTGAGTGCACGTTTATTGTTTCTGAACCACATCGAAATAAACCACCACACAAACTGAATGAGTGGCTTATCAAGTGAGGAATTGAGGCATGTTAAGGTAACCAGGATATATGGACGGAACTATGATAAGTGGTTATTTTCGCGCAATTAATTGTTCACGCTTTGCCAATCTTTATTTGCATGATTTTAAATTCGCGATTTGATCACACATACATAGACCCATATGGCTCATTCCATGAAGTTGGGGCATATTATGTGACATCCAAGTGAAATTTTCAAAATGGATATTTTCCAACTCTTTCTTCTTTTTTAGGTTCTACATTTACCAAAGTCCAATGTAGAACTTTTTTTTTTAATGTAACATTTGGTGTAAAATAACCGCACATGTTCAACAGTTGGATGACATTTCCAAAAATCCTGATGCTACATGGACACCATTTCCCATTTCCATATCATTTTCTAATAAATTAGCTTAAGATGTGGGCCAAGTTTCTATACCTCAATTAACTACTTGGAACCACAAATACATGAAAAGAAACCAGATTTGTCTAGGTTGAACATAACTTAACGAACAAGACATCGTAGATTAACTGTTTTATGTAAAAACTCATTGAAAAGTGACTCTTTATTTTGCAATTTGTATAATGAATTTAAATAAAGTACATATCAATATTTGTTTGATGTAAAGTACTCTATAAACCATGCACATTGATTACATTATAGTCATAAAGTAAGTATATGAAGTATTATTTACCTGTATAATGTTATAAAATGCACTACCGATGCTACATGGACACCGCGTCTTGTAACATTGTTAATAATAAATAAGACTATTCATACTGTTACAATTATTTGAGTGTGAATGGTTTGTCTACTTGTTCATCATATCAAGTAGATACACAGAGTGAATTGCTTGAAATTTATCTAAACACTGTTCATGTAAAATTTACCTTTTCTGTGTACTTAAGTATTACGATGCTACATGGACACCGTGCCCTAAAATATTTGGAACAGCTTGAACAGGTGCATCTTTTTCAGATCAATAGAGAGGATGTACTATATGATGTTAACTTTTTATGTTATAAGCACACGATAAAATTAATAACATGGATTGTAAAACTACAAATTACACAAAAAGATAACCTGCCATGAAGCATAAAACATAATTACCTATGATACACATACACCATTTCTTACAATTACACAATAACAATACACCATTGATCAAAGAAACTTAAGATGTCCACTGAAACAAACTTCATGCAGTGTTGTTCTTAAAGTACCCTAGTCTCTTTGCTCGTTTCTGATTGAATCATCCTCTATTATTGATAAAGATGATTGAAAAGTTTGATCACTTAAAAAGTCAGTTTGCAAAAAAATAATTTAATTGCCATGATGGATTTCTTTGGAAAGGTACTAGTTTTTGAAAATGATGGGTTCCTTGTCTTCATCTCCATAAATTCCAGGACGATAGAACTGTCTTCTGAATTAATGTCAAGAACCTGCAAAGCAAAACAAAATAAACCCTATGGCTTAGTATCTTCATGGAACATTGTGTATTGATATTGGAGTAGATTATTTATTCATGTTGCACTTTTTGTGTTGCAGGAAAATATTTATATTAAAATCATGCTGGAGTATTTTATTTATTATTCATTTAACATGAAAAAGAATAGCAAAGGATAGAGAACTTAAATGATTTACAATTATTTGTTTTATTTATAGTAAATAAAACTAAAATAAGGGAATGTTTATTGTGAATTCAGTGAAATGCTGATGGAAATGGTGTCCATGTAGCATTGTGTATTAATATATTTCATTAGATATATACATCTCTCATAATATGCCTTTTTTTCTGTAAAGTGTAGTAAAATGTAGGCAATGTTTTGAATGTTTTGGGTGATGGATAATTTCGAATGGGGTAATTGTTTTAGTCTAAGGCAAATGTTATGAAATGCTACATGGACATGGTGTCCATGTAGCATCGTATTGGTAAGCTATATTATTAGCATTAAAAGAGCAAAAACTAATTCATTATTAACTTCAAAGTTTATTAATGATGTGATTCTACAAAAAAATTACAATTTCAACGAACTATAATGATACCCAATGCAAAATATTGCCCATGCTATGCCCGATGCTACATGGACGCCAAATTATTATGGCGTCCGTGACTCAAAATTAATACCATAACATGAAAAGAAATTCTGATTCAGTGTTTCCCTTTCAATAAAAATGCATTAATAAATACAGACATACAAGCAACATTAAGAAATAATTACAATCGCACTTACCATTCACAAAACTATCCAATGTTTACATTTTGATGCTACATAAAAGTCCCGATGCTACAACGGGACACTAGCGACTGAAACCTTGATAAAACTAGCCCACATGTGGCAAATTCCAAACAAACCTGATAGCTATTGACCTCTATCCTTACAAAAAGAAATATGGAATGTTTTATTTATCTCCAGGGGGGGATTCCCACAAATTGCATAGGATGTATATCACGATGCTACATTTTATGGTTAGGACACCATGCACACGGCACGGTATACTTTTTCATGAATATATGGAATGGTCTTCATGAAATTTATTCTCATTTGCAATAGTTTTCAATTGATAAATGCTCTTAATTTTGGAATATAATTTTAAAATGTATGATAGAGAACTACCCCCATTCAGCAATGAAAACTCCCGATGCTACACGTGTATATTTTGTGGACACCGTGCGTAGCATCGGAAAGGCAATTTTCATGTTGCTTGGGTGAAAAATCAGTCCAGCGTGACGAGGTGTTTTGGTCAGTAAACTATGAATACATGTATCTTTTATTAATCAAATCGATTTCCAAGCAATTCTATGATAGTTTTGCTTACATAAAACTCATATTAATTGTTGTGTTTTCCATGTCACGTTTTTTACCAAAAATGGTCTTGGACACCACCTCATTTTTTATTTATTTTTTCATCAAGGAAGGGTCGATTTTTTTTTTTTTTTTCATGGCTCAATACTATAACCGAGTACTGTTTTTGGACACTATTTTTTTTTGATATACACATAGAGTAAAACAGTTTATAAGCTGCCTAAAGTACCAAATTCTGCTATTTTAACAAATGCCCCAACTTCATGGAATGAGCCATATGCAAAAGGAATGCATTTGTGTGTTATCATTTTCACATTTGCTGATTCTAAGGCAAAAAGCATGAAAATAAATGTAGCATAGACATTTCCACATTCACAGTAATTATTAATTATCCTTGATGTGATATCTGTGAAACCTTTAATTATTTGGATTTAATATGTGTTTCTGTTTGGATAAATGAATAACACGTACCTAATAAATCAACACATGTCAATTTAATTGTCAATAGAATGTGAAAAATCAATATAATTGATTACTAATTAAATGGTCATTGCTTCTTTTTGTCATGGTTTTTCATCTATTTTTTCAATGTTGTGAAGACTTAACTGGACCAAACCTTTATTATACTGAACGATATTGTTATATTTTAGTGTATTCATGCAAATAACTCAATTTTGACAAAAATGGAGTTACTTCCTTTTTTGCGTTGGTGCAGAGTAGCCTCTACATGTATGTCTATACAGTAAAATCCTTCCAAATAAAAAAGGTTTACTGGTACTATTAAAGAATACAGCTTATACAAAGAGAGAAAACGAATAGAATCAATTATAATTCACGGGAAACATACTAATTCGCAAGTGCTACAGACAACATTTAACATTGATCAAATAATCTAGTCTAATAGTGATTGTCAATGTAAAAAAATGAAATCACTGAAGCAAATAATTTATTATCATAAGTCAAGTTGTTGTTATGATTTGCCCTGTAGGGCCTTTTAATAATAGACAATCATACATGTAGCATAGCACCATGGGTGTTTGTGAATTAAACAAGTGACCCTTCAACCACTATTTGCTATAGCAAGGCATTTATTTGTTGTGCATTGGTACAATGGCATGGTTGAAGAATTTTGTCAACACTATTACACCTACACACATGATAGCCCACACAGTTTTTTCTAAACTTTCAATATGTAATACATGTAGGTCTTTTTGCTACTTTAAATAAGATGATTACAAACACAATTTAATTTTAACCACATATCAAGCGTGTACATGTATGTATACATTTTGTACTAGGAGAGCAGGGATGTGCATTATATTTGTCGGAACCAATCAGCACTTAGTTTTAAGTGTTGTTCTATACGGAATAAACGCTAACCTCGTTGTAGCATAAACACAAGCGGCACAATTCTTTTGCATTGAAAAGCATGTCCAACAATTACGCAGAGCTCTGAGTCTGTGGTGTACTGTAGGATAGGGAAAATGCGCTAATTTACTGCATAGAGAGTATGCTTTCCCCCTGCAAAAGCGCAAGAAAGCATTCCTCAGCACATTTTTTCACAAGTGTTTTTAATTAAGAAAAATAATGTCTATTTACCAAAAATCAACTAATTGCATAACTGTTGAAGTGTTTAATTCGACGCCTTGTTTTGTTTGAATTTAGTTTTGAATGAAAAATGATGGTTTTTACAATACATAGGAATTGTGTAAACATGGAAAAGTGCAACAGAAGCAAAAAAGCTCACTTTGCCCCGAAAAGCAACATTTAGTGTTAAAAACAGCGCAAAATCCCTATCCCTATACCAGTGTATACTTGTACAGTACATATATCCAGTTATTATTCTAGTTCATGTTCAGGGGGGAAAAAGAAGGTTTGGCAAATGTATGCTATGCTACGCCTTTTTTATTGCTTTTTTTATATATACAAAAAGCTCTACGCTTAATGCAGAAATTCTTTTTTTATTGTGTTTTTGCCGCTTTGCTGCCATTTTTTCTCGATTTGACAAATAAAACAAAACCAAAAACACACACAAATTGGGCTCATCGCATAGGGTTATCCGACAAAAGTGTCTACCCAGCAATGTAAGCATATGTAACAAACTTTTGTTTGACAAGAATCTGTGTCCTATTGCATACAAATTAAAATTCTTCTTTAGGAAGAGTGAATCTTCTAACGTTTTAAACTCTTGTTAACCCTAACCCCCCCCCCCCCCCCCCCCCCCCCGAGTGCTAAAAAATGCTAATCCAAAGTCCCTCTCCAAACGCATGCGCCGTCGGTTTTCGATGACGTAGTCAACCGAGCCTATATAATGAGTGCAGTATACTGCACGAATGTGTAGCTGAGGGCCGTGGCTTAGTGGTGGGAAGGTGGGGCTTGAGAACGGAGGGTCCCCGGATCGAATCCCGGCAGGTTCCCGGAGATTTAGTTGGTGTTTTTTCCTCAAAAATTGTGATCCCAGTCAAAAATCCTAAGCCGGGGTTAGGGTTATGGTAAAAAAAAAGAAGGTTTTTTTGTGTTCTATTAACCCTAACCCCCCTGAGTGCTAAAAAATGCTAATCCAAAGTCCCTCTCCAAACGCATGCGCCGTCGGTTTTCGATGACGTAGTCAACCGAGCCTATATAATGAGTGCAGTATACTGCACGAATGTGTAGCTGAGGGCCGTGGCTTAGTGGTGGGAAGGTGGGGCTTGAGAACGGAGGGTCCCCGGATCGAATCCCGGCAGGTTCCCGGAGATTTAGTTGGTGTTTTTTCCTCGAAAATTGTGATCCCGGTCAAAAATCCTAAACCGGGGTTAGGGTTAAGAAGATGTTTCAAGAATTAATTGATTGATTGTCATGATATAGGTCCTAACTTTAGAGTCCTTCTTCATAGAGCTCAACTTCAGAAGAACTCTTAAATTTCCTTCTTGTGTTGAGAATCACTTGTCTTCGTTACACTTTTATGCAATACAGCCCTTGACATGCTGGAGTTATTTGATGTGATGTTGTATCCCACTGCTGACACCAACTGTAAGGCTGTGCACATGTTATTCCTAATCCTTACCCCAGGGGGGGGGGGGTACTTAGTGGATATGAGGTTACAGGGATGTGCCGCCAAAAATAGGGTCCCATTTTTCACCTTTTGGTAACTTGGATGACCCTTTTACAAAGCAATTTTTTGTAAATGTATGGGTTTAAAATCCTTAATTTTGCTGTTTTTTGCCGAAATTTTAGCAAAATCTGTCAAATATATAAGAAAATTATGGGTTTCTGGTAAACATATGGGTCCATTTTCTCCCGAAAATTGGTAAATGTTTGGGTCAATTTTTTATTTTGCTGGCGGCACATCCCTACCAAAAGTATCCGATACCACCCCCCCCCCCCCCCCCCCCCCCCGGATCCTTACAAGGTAGCATAGAATTGGAGTCGTATGAAAATATCAGTACACATCTATTCACTAGTATTAAACCAACCTCAAAACCTATGGCTTTTTATTTTTAAAGCAATGAAGTATCAAATCAAGAATTAACTCAACCAACGCATGTACACCACACTATGTAGATTCCAATAATTGGACCCCCGATATCGACATAGTCATCTCAGGTATGATCATCAGCCATGCCTATCGTCATTTACTTCGGCCTCTGGATGGAGACGGCTTTAAAAGATTATCAATCAGATTCATTTCAAAAGTGAATACTTACTTACATACTATACTATATAGATCACAGGCCCTGCAGAATGACAATTTTGAGGAATGACTCTGCCAGGAACACGGTCCTGATTCTGTTCGTGTATTGAGTTGTTGAATAATGTTAATTTTTATAAATTCTAATAATTACTGTTTAATAATGGGTGACTATGGGTGACTATTTATTGTTTTAAAATTAATACCGGTATAATTAATTAATTTTTAATTTAATTTAATACCTTCCATGCCTGCATTGCTGCAAATATGCGATTGCAATTATTATTTTTATTGTCTATATAGATCACAAATGTGAATGTCTGTTGATATTTATTTTCAAATCTCATTCAATGATTAATTAATAACAACATATTTTAACTACTAGTATTGGTCATTCCTAGCAGGTGGCCGAATTCCCCAGCCCTGGCAAGTTTGCCAGTGTACTGGCAAATATGGCCGCTAAGTGGCCATATTTGCCAGTATCTACAGTTAATCCAAAGTTAGCGCTTCCACACAAAAAATGGCATGTTCTACCTTTCATATATCAATTGTTTAACTCAATACCTAAATATTTCGTGTCGCTTCAAAAAAATTCTTGGTTGCGTTTTGCCAGAAAAATGATGACATTTCAGTCATTTTGTGGCAAGTAGACATTTTTCCTGTATTTACAGTTAATCCAAAATTAGCGCTTCCACACAAAAAATGGCATGTTCTACCTTTCATATATCAATTGTTTAACTCAATACCTAAATATTTCGTGTCGCTTCAAAAAAATTCTTGGTTGCGTTTTGCCAGAAAAATGATGACATTTCAGTCATTTTGTGGCAAGTAGACATTTTTCCTGTATTTACAGTTAATCCAAAAGTAGCGCTCTCACACACACAAAATGGCATCTTCTATCCTTCCTATATCGATATCTGAACTCTATACCAAAATATTTAGTGTCGCTTGAAAAAAATTGGGTTGCATTTTACCAGAAAAATGATGCAATTTCAGTCATTTTTGGCCAAAATATTTGTAATGTTTGTAATATAATTTTCAAACTTTCATTGAAAGTGCTCTAACATTAACAAAACGGAAATCCTCAATACCTAAACATTTTGTGAAACGTCCAAAAAGTATTTTATGTTTTGTTGGAAAATTAATTAAATGTCAGTCATTTTGGGCCTCCAAAAATCAAGATATTTCATTGAAAGTTTATTTTAATTTGATAGAAATGGGACTTACATACATGTACAAAAAAGCATGTTATTATGCTGTTACAACAGCAACAAATTCTAAACATAAATACTTGGATTCACTTGGATTTTGTAATATCAGAGAAAAATATAAAAGCCTCAAAGTGTATTCATGAATTTTACATGAACATTGTCATTTAGAATGAGGCTGGGCTGGTTGGCCTACCTTGCCCCTTCCTGCATTGCTACTCAAGTTATGCCTAGGTGCTACACGCTTAGTTTTTGCCATGGTTTGAATACACTATCAGCTGAGTAAATAGTGTGGCTAGTCCTGTTATGACCCAGCTGATCAAGGCCACTAGCTATATATTGCATCATACAAACATACTAGTACATGTACAGATGACCACGCCTTTGATTCAAGAAAGGTATATTCAATGGACATTCATATGAACAATAGCAACTTTGAAATACAGGTGAACTGAACTAGTAAACAAGATACCTGGTAAAAGCTCATGCATTGAATTATAATTTGCATAATAAAAGCAACCATGCCAGGTGTATATGGGATTAGGCAAGATTGCCCAATAGTTACACAAATGCCACATGGTCAGTCAGTTGGTAACCTTCCACCACACAGTACACATCGATGCTCCAATCTGCACACACTGATCCAACATCTTCTACCATCACATTATTTTACTAGATTCAAATATAAAGCATTTACATCTCAGTATGGCAAATTTGGCTTCAAACATGATTGGTGTAGGCATGGTCAAGGAATTCCAGCAGAGAAATAAGTGGGGTGCAGATTCTGTTCCGCTCTCATTTTACTCTACCATCAAAGGGTATGTATACTACATGTCAGGGGTAGCACTAGGTTTTTAAATTAGGGGTTTTTAGAACCCTGAACCCCACAAAAGTTTGAAAAATAAGAAGTTATTTTGGATTTTCGGCTAATTTATTGCGCCAAAATGAAAAAATATGCGCTAAATGCGCAAGAACCCCCCAGTAGCGCTATCCCTGCGTACATGTTGGTGACATAATGTTGGTTCATAACAAAAAGCTAAGGAAGACATTTTCTTGTAGCTAATAAAGACCAATTTGAACACAAAAAGAGCAATAATCCTAATTACATACATCAGCCACCACCAAACAAACATCCCCTCCACAAGTTATGAAATTAATCATATTAGAAGCTGTTTCCCTATCTAATATCCAGAAAATGATATCAATAAAAAGCAAATACAATACCCCCCCCCCCCCCCCCCCCCCCCCTTGAGAAAAAACAACAACCTAGAATAAAATAAGGATTTTTGATTTTTCCCAGCACCCATTATCCAGAAAAAGACCCCCCACCCCCGGATAAAGACAATACCCCCTACCCGATAAAAACAAACAGCCCACCCACACCTGAACAAAAAGACAATCCCCACAGACCACCCCAAGAAAAACGAAAGAAAAACAAAGAAAAAGAAACAACAAAAAGAAACAAACAAGCCAAGAAGTACAAGATTGTCCCCAAATCTACTAGAATACTCACAAGACCCCACCCCCCATAACACTTAAAACAATAAAAGAAAAGAAAAACATTGATAAATAAACAAATAAATGTTTAAAAAATAAGTCACCAAACAGTAAATACATAAATAAATTAATGAATAAATAAATAAAGTTAATATAGACAAAACTAAAAAAACCACAAACTGAACAAGAAAACAACAATAAAATACCTTTAAAAAAGCCATTAAAACAACATAATCACACCCAAAACAAAAATATATCAACACAAAAACACCCCAAAAAAACTAATCCACACTCATGACAATAAATATATCTAAATAATTCTTCAAAAATCCCAAAAAGAAAGAAAAAGAAAGAAAAAGAGAGAGAGAACAAATAAAAGTTAGCCCATCACTATTTTAGGATATCCACAAACTTTTTTTCTCAAAGCTGATTGGTTGTCCCTAACCCATGCATAACTGGTTGTCATGAAACCCAGCATATCATTGGCCACATACTCCCCTTGATATACATCAATATTCATACACAATTCAATAGGGATGAGAGTATACACTCCACCTATTTCTATCACAAAAATCATTATGGTACCGTTGTGCCCATCACTACTAAAACTTTTTTACAATAGACAAAACTTTTGCTTGATGCTGAGTGGATGTCTCGGACACACCCCTCACACACCCCTTGTATTTAATTGGCTACAAGTACCTATGACATCATTTTGGCTAGTGAGCTCCCCCAGATATAGTGCTGGGAGATATCAAGCTTCCCAACACCAAAATCACCAACTGCCCTTCATCTCTTCAACAAACATCATAATTTGCTTAATTCAAACAGGAAATCAAACTTAAACCTTTCCCCAGCAGATTTTTATTCCATTGGAACAATTATTTTGGGTTTCAAACATGAAAAATAGTGAATTTATTACGCATTTTGTCTTGGTGGCCATGTTTGCCCACTTTATCAGGGGCCGAATTTGGCCACCTGATAGGATTGTGGTCGAGCGCAACATCAAATCAATTGACCCAAAGTTGTGTTTATAACAGTGTTTTCACGACTGTAGAATGACTTTTTAAGTAAGCTTATATCATCAGAGGCTAGAGAGACTAGAAAGCTGTCACATTGTATTGTAACAGTACACTACACTACAACATCAGACAGATCAGCCCTGGCCCTTTTGACACCGGTTGCATATGACAACAAGAAAAATGAAGATCTTAAAATCTGTAAGGCACCAAATGATCTGTACTTACCTACGGCATACTTTGCCGATGTAGCAGGCACCCAGCCAGTCATCTTGTCACTGATTTTCCGGATACTATTCCAATTATATTCCAACTACTGTGCGATGAGATGAGAGCCCACTACCGCAAAACCCACAATGAAAAATCGCCATTTTCGATGTGTGTTTGGTAGGATAAATCCTCCCGTATTCACTAATTCACGTTTCCTGCATGGGTGCTACTTTTTTTTAGAGATAACCATGGTATAGAGGGACAAGCGCACTTGGTCTATGCGTAGGGGTGTGTGTTTCTTTTGCAAATCCCTGCAACTTTGCAGAACCATTATTCGTTTACATTGTACAGGGCGTGTCAAAAAAGTGTCCCATGAGGGACAAAATTAATTATAAATACATGCCATGGTTTTTGTTTTCAAAACATAGTCTGTTGCTAAGCCCTATTCATTAGACCTCTATCAAATATACTTTATCCCGTTCAATTTCACCGTATAACTCTCGGATTATCAATTCAGTAACAAGAGTGCGAATCCCACTTGGCCACTTTTGAACAGGAATTGGATTTCAGCTGAAAACTGCCTTTTGAGATTCCAATGATGAATTATAGGATACAACAATGAATCAGTAAAATACAGCTAATGTTAAAATATTCTCTGGTTTGTCATGAATAATATGGGTGAAAATATGTTTTTCGGCTAAATTGAACTAACTTAATTACTTATCAACGTGTTCAATTACCCCAAATACCCCTTGAATGACGATTCTATCTAATAAAAGAGCTCTCTGCATAATTATGAAAGTGGCCAAAGCCGAATTTGACATACCTGAGTAGATTAGCCATAATTTGATAACGAAAGCTCTAAAATGGACAGAAAAAAAATCTGTTCGGACACATTTAAAGATCGCCATGATTATTTCTATTTCACATTCAATTTGTATATTTTCCATGGCCAAAAAAATTCATGCTTCATATGCATGGACACTTTTTTGACACGCCCAATATTAGCGACGTCATAACTTTGAATCTGATCATCTTATGATAAGGCCTACAACAAAAGTATTGCCCTTTTGGGTCGGTAGGTCGATTTATTTTTATTTTTTAGATTCCACAGAATGACCAAATCACACTTGAATACACTGAGGTTTATAATTTAACTAAATTTTGGTTTTAAAAAAGACAAAGTCTGGTGGCATGGATAATAAATATTTCAGAGTGGGGTATTGAGGTCATTTAGGTGACAAATTTGTAATTTCTAAAACAAAAAGTTTGATTTTTGTTGTTGTTTTTTACCCTTTTTTCTTTAAAAAAAAACCAACAACAAAAAACGCCACTGAGTTTTCCCGATTTTTATTACGGTCGGTCGGGAAAGGGCAAGCCAACATCTTTTTTTGTTGTTGGCCTAATACAATTTCCAAATTTATCGTGACCCTTTTTGATACAAATTATTAGCTACATTTTTATACCAGGCTACTGCATGTGTGCAGAGAAAGACTTTATGCAATTATTAAAGATGGAAAACGAATTATGAAAATTATGCAGCTTTCCGTGATAGCAACCCATCTCACATTTTCCGTAAAATGACCAAAGGCCATTACTTACTCGTAAAATACTAGGCCTAATAATCATGATATTCACGTGGGTTTTATGCCTACATTATATGCATGGGTTAATTTTGAAGAGCGTGTTAATAATCAAACTTTGAAATTAGGCCGTATATATGGTGTGTCATAATTATGTAATTATTTGTAACTAAAATATTACACTCAGGGCGTGTCAAAAAAAGTTTCCCGTGTTATGTGAAACTTCTTCTTTTTTTGGCCGTGAAAAATATAACAGTTGTATATACAGGGTGTATCAAAAAAAATAGGACACTCTTTCATGACAGTGTAATAATTGATATAATCATTGGACTATGACCAATGTAGTCTCAATGTAAAGCCCAATTAATTATTATGATATCCTGAAAATATGAGATTAATCCGATGAAAAATAAGAAAACTAGCATAATTTGCGTAAACCATGTCATTTACTGGTTTGTACAATGGGATTTACATGAATAGACCAGTAAATAACATGGTTTACGTTTCAATACATTACAATAATTATGAACATAGAAAGTAGTCTATCAGTCAATAGCAAAGATTAGTTTGGTAATACGTTTAATTGTGCACAAATCAAAACTGGCTAACTAATCCACAAATCAGATGCATACATATTCTGTGCAAATTAAAAAAGTTCTCGAACCCACTGTAGATGGTTCATTAGCATGATAAGAAGTAGAATTGGCATAAATAGTGTGCACGTTCATGTTACTCTACTAGCTGTTACTGTGTGAATGGCCATTGTACATACTACAAAATAGACTGCCTTACCTAATAGGTCACAATTTCCTTAATTAATGATGGATTTTTCTCATCTTTTCAGGATTTTATCTTTATCGGTTGTATTTTACATTGAAATAAAAATTGGTCATGCTTCAGTGATTTAACAAGGATTTAAACCATCATCAAAAAGTGTCCTAATTTTTTTGATACACCCTGTATATATAGTAATACTCATGTTCACTACAATCGTTAATGTGTCATAAGAAAACAAATTCTATCCACTTTAGAGCTTCCGTTATCAAATTTATGGCAAATCTACTAATATGCATGTCAAATTCAGCTTTGGCTATACTTTTCATGTGCAGAGAACTCTTTTAGAATCGTCACTCCCTATGTAACGATTAACGAACGTAATCAATCAAATCAATAATAATCTATCTACCATGCATGTTGATTGTCCATCCATATCCTAAAACCACTGAATGTTTTAATATTAGATGCATTTTACACAATACATTGATGTATCCTATACATGTACATAGGGCCTACCATCATCATTGGAATCTCAAAGGCAATTTGTTTTAGTTGGAAATCCAATTCCGTTCACTCTTGTTAATGAAGTGACCATATCTCGGAGATATTTGGGGTGAAATTTAATGGGATTCCAGTGTATTTTATAGAGGACTAGGGCTTTCCAACAGACTATTTCTTTGAAAACAAAAAACATGGGACACTTTTTTTACACGCCCTGTATTATGTTCGCGATAATTACACATCCAAAAGTGTATTGCTCCCAATATCCCGCGAACGAGAATGTGTTACGAAGTGCAAAATGTAAATGGATCCGGGACAATACTTTGATGACATCCTTTCGGATGCTTTCAGATTCACTATACAAAATGTGTTGGAATTTGCTAGACAATGCTAGATAGATGCATCGCATAAATACTGGAATTATTAATGATAGATGCATATATGAATCTTTTAATTACTTTCATTTATTTTGTTTATACTTCGTAACTAAATAATATCAAAAGAGAGTAACACAAAGAGGAAAATTTATACGCGTCATTCATCGGGAGGTGGGGTGGGGGGGGGGGGGGGGGGGGGGCTTAGTGGACATGAGGTTACGGGGATGTAGTAATAATAATAATAATAATGGCATTTATAATGCGCCGTCACTCTAGGTAAAACTATTCCGAGGCGCAACATATAAAACAAAAATACAAATTAACATGAAAAATACATAAACAAGGATGATTTGCATATATACATGTACATGTATATAATACAAAGAAATCAATTATAAACTGAGTCAAATAATCTTGTTTTTAACAAGTTCTTAAAAGAGTCAAGTGAATCACAGCATCTTAAATTATAAGGTAGTGAGTTCCAGAGAGTTGGTGCAGCAACCGAAAATGCGCGATCTCCAAATGAAGAAGTAGTCCGTGGAACAACAAGTAAAAGTTTATCAGATGACCGGAGAGTACGTTTTGGATGATATGGAACAAGAAGATTAGCAATATAAGTTGGTGAAGTGCCATGCAAAGCTTTCCAAGTTAAAAGAAGAAGTTTGAAATGAATCCTTTCGCGAACAGGAAGCCAGTGGAGATCTTTCAAAATTGGAGTGATATGATCAAATTTCCTGGTCTTAGTGAGAATGCGAGCAGCTGCATTTTGAGCGAGTTGTAGTTTGTGAAGTAAGTGATCAGTGATGCCAAAAAGAAGAGAATTGCCATTGTCAATACGAGAAGTTATAAGAGCATGGACGATAGTAGCTGCGGTTTCAAATGTTAACATTTTCCTTATGCTATTGACATTCCGTATATGATAATACACTGATTGCATGGCATATCCGTCGAACTTGAACATCCATACATAGATTATTATCAAACACAATTCCTAAGTTCCGAGCAGATTTTGAAGCAAGAACAGAAGAAGTGTCAATATTGATATGATGATCACATATTTTACGTTGATTGAATCTGGAGGTCATAATTAAAAACTCTGTCTTATCATCATTCAATTTCAGCTTGTTTACAGACATCCACGACTTGATTTCTAAAATACAAGCTTCTGCGCGTTGACGGGCCGACATTTCATCATTGCGATCATTTAAATTAAAAGGCACATATAGTTGTGTATCGTCCGCGTAAGAATGAACATTTATTCCGTGTTTGCGAGCAATGCTAGCAATGGGAGAGGAATAGATGGTGAATAGTATAGGTCCAAGCACAGATCCTTGAGGAACGCCATATTTTAGCGGAACATGTGTAGAAATAGTTCCATTTATGTTTACTGCTTGAGTTCTGTTTTTGAGGTAGGACTGAAACCATTTCAGAGCTGAATCCTTGACACCAATTGACTCAAGGCGCCTGAACAGAATATCATGATCAATGGTGTCGAAGGCGGCTGAAAGGTCGAGAAGAATGAGGAAAATGCCACGCTTACCATCCAATTCACGTAAAATGTCATTGTGTACTTTAAGAAGAGCAGTCTCTGTACCATGATATTTTCTGTATGCTGATTGATGTTGTTCATATAAGTTGTTTAGACATAAATGAGCAGCAAGACGATGCGCTACAACCTTTTCAACAATTTTTGATACAAAACGCAGATTGGACACAGGACGAAAGTTTTTCAAAATGTCTGCGTCCAAAGAAGGCTTCTTTATGCAATGGTATCAAGATCACGACGTATTTTAGAAATTTTGGAGACAAAATAATCATTGAATCGATGTGCAAGTTCCTTTTGACAAGCGTGCGAGGGTAGCTTGACATTGCCTTTCTGGTGTAAGAGACTATCGGCGTGATCAGTAAACAAAAATGGAACAGTCACAGAATCAACGATATCATCATCTGAACGCGAAATAACAAGGTCTAAAGTATGTCCATCAATATGGGTAGGATCGCGTACAAACTGGGTTAAATTTGATGATGAAAGAATATCAGCGAGGCGGATGACATCAGGGTCTGATGGTATATCCCAATGAAAATTAGTATTATTATTAGTACCGCCAAATAGGGTCTTATTTTTCACTCGTCTGGTAAACGAATGACCACTTCTCATAGCCATTATTGGTAAACTAAATATATGGGTCTAAAATCCTTTTTTTTGTGCTGTTTTTCACAGAAACTTTAGCAAAATCTGTCAAATATATAGGAAAAGTATGGGTCTTCTGGTAAACACTATGCATTTCCCCCCGAAAATTGGTAGCTAAATGTATGGGTCAATTTTCATTTTGCACCCGTACCAAAAAAAATATACCCCAACGGGGGTCATTGAACCGCGGGGGTGTGGGGTGTAAGGGGAGGGGGTCGCAGTTAGTTGTAATCTCCATGGGGTCGACAATTACCTGGAGCCCTCCAAAACTGTTGTCTGAACTTAGACTTGGTTCACAGACAGAAAGAACGAGAGACACTAAATAATAAAGCCTAACATAGTTAATTAGTTTTAACTGATAATTCTTTTTCTATTCATACAGATTTCAAATGAAACTTAACATTTCTAATGTTTCCCATCATTTATCCCAAACTTAAAAAGACTTGCGGCTCTAATTGATGCGGGAATTGATGTTAATATTCCCTGAATGAGTTTATTCAACCGAATGAGTTGTTTTCAACCGAATTATCGTTAAAAATGAATTTTAAAAAAGGACTTCATTTATTCATGTTTATTCAGTATAGGCTTTATACTCATCGAAACACACAATATGTTAAAACTATGCATGGCATTTAAATAAACAAGAAGAGTCTTCAAAAAGACAAACAGCGCTTGGAGGGGTTGAGTTTGAATGCAAAGTGGACATAACATGAAGAGTTGAGTGATTTGTATTTTATCAAAACGAGCACTTTCAATTTGCCATCGAAATCATGTTTCTAGTTTTAAATTTAACATAACAAAAAGTCATATTCAAGTTGTACATTATTGTTATCTTCATTACATAAACAAGCCCCTGAAAATATTGGGTGTCAAATTGAATTTTTGTATGTGATGAAATCAGGAAAAGTTAGATTTCACCTTTCCTAGATTAAATGTAGGTGTTCCGATTGCTGGCCTGATTTCAACGTGACTTTTCTATAATACATGAAGGGTCATCCTTAAATAGTCATATTCCAAAGTTTGATTTGCATAACTCCAAATTGCTCTTGTTTAAGAAGCACAAGGTGACATGAAATCAAAGTTATGTAAAGTTTTTTTCTTCACTTTACTGCTTCATTTGTTTTACCATGCTTCTGAGATGCCAGGGTGACCAAATTAGAGGTCAATGAGAATCTTCTTCAACGGATGGTGGGGGGGGGGGGGGGGGCGGAACCTACTTAAATAAAATAAATAAATAAAATTGATGACATTAATGAAATTGCTCAAATTGCTGAAGTTGATTGAAAAAAATAAAATAAATTAAATTGTTAAAATGATTTTATTAATTTATTAATTGATTAATTCATTAATTCATTAATTCATTAATTTATTAAATTATTAATTTATTAATCTATTAATCTATTACATTTAATTTTTAATTTTTAATTTATTAATTTATACATTTATAAATTTATAAATTTGTTAATTTATAAATTTATAAATTTGTTAATTTATTAATTTATTAATTTATTAATTTATTAATTTATTAATTTATTAATTTATTAATTTATTAATTTATTAATTTATTAATTTATTAATTTATTAATTTATTAATTTATTAATTTATTGATTTAATAATTTATTTAAGTATCAATTTATTAATTTATTAATTTAGTAACTTATTAATTTAGTAACTTATTAATTTATTAATTTGATTAGGTAAAAAATAAATTAATACATTCATTATTTATTAATTTATTTATTAAGTTAATTAATAATATGAATACATAAAGTTCATGAATTTATGAATTCATTAATTTATACAGTAATATTAATTAATTTCATTAAAGAATAATTCTATTAATTAATAAACTTAATGATTAATACATTTATTATTGAAGCTAATTTCTAATATATACAATTATACAATTGTTCAGAAGAAGAATGGTTATACTATACTATGATACTTAGTAGTCCACATTATTGAGCACTTTGCATGAGAAATTTCCTTTTTTTGCAGTTTATATATGTTATACACATGTATATAGAAGCAAGAGAAATAAGGACAGAATACAAATGGTTTAAACCCCCGAAATTGATAGATGATGATTGATGATGGACTTGATGATGAGGTACTAATGACATAGTGAGTAATTTGCCCTTGCAGTTATATCACAGGTGTATGCCGTTGTATGGTTATTTAGCAATATTAGATATACAAAACAGATTTTTAAGACACCTTTCCGAACTTTCAAAGTTTATATCAAGATTTGCTGAACCAATACTAGGCATATTTGTACTTATTTCAATGCATTTCACATGGTGATTCCAAATAATATGGTTATGAAATTCAAAAAATTGACATTTTTGAAATATTTTGTCATTTTGTAGTGTCGTCTGCAGACTCTTGCCGCATGGAAAGTATTCCATTGACCTATAATTATATTGAAGGAGGACAAAGGACTTGGACGGATAACAACAATTCAACATAGAAAATATATTAATATCATTGTAAATAAATAAAAATATGACCCCAATGGGAAAAATATTACACAAAATAACGAAAGCTGAAGCAGACCTAATGAAATGCTATGGAAGTTAATTTAACAGCCGCGCATGATCCGATAGATTTTTTACTGAATTTGTGAACCTGAAAAACCAATTAATTTGTTTGATATTATTTGGCAAAGAATTCCAGTGGTGAATGGCGGTGAAAAAGAAGGTGGAAAAAGCTTGACCTTGAATTCTAGGAACAAAGAGTGGACTTACATTATACACTTGAGTTGATATCCAATATTTAACGGTTTGAAGAATATAAATTATTTTGATTCTATTATTATAACATGTGATATTGATTGTTTTGAATTAATTAAATAGTATAACTAATTCGAAGTGTAGATTTAATCGTGTCCGTTATCGTCTGGTTGGTGGGCTGGTTACAGACAGAGAGGAAGTACGCCATCTATTATTAATTCCTGAATTATTTGATAGGTGGGGTAAGACTGAATTAGAGAATAGAATCACAACATTGCTACGCTCTTGTAAAAATGTTACAACAAACAGCATAACAAGTTTTATTTGTTTTGATGGGTGTGCCAAATAAATTAATCTATAAATAGATAATAAATAAACACAATTCATTTTGTAAGTAACATTTTGTTATGACCTCCCCACCTATAAATACGATGGTATTAATTTCACGATCACTATTTTCCGCGTAAAAAACTACCCCCCCCTGCCCCCTAGGATATTTGGGACCCGCCCCCTGCCGAAGAAAATGACAGCCCCGGGGGTGGGGTGGAGGCGGGGTGAAATGTGTGACTTACAAAGAGGGGGAGGGGGGGGGGGGGTCAAAAAGTGTGCCATGCATGGAGGTCATACAGTTTATTGTTATTAGGGGGAGGGGTTGGTCAAAACGTGTTAACAAATCATTTTTAATCGGACCCTATATAAAAATGTCCTTTTTCTTTGTTTCGGGTGTATACAATAATTATAAAACAGTGGGTGATTTGTTTTTAAACAATTATGATAATTCATAGTATAGTAGTGAAGACTTATCAAATAATAATACTCGGACAAAAAAAGTTATACAAATTTTGCGTTTGTCATTCTCTTTCAAGAAAAATTACATTTCAAGAAGAAATATTGTATTTTGGCATTGAAACAAAAAATCTGGAGAATCCGGGCATTGATCCCGGTACCTCTCACATGCTAAGCGAGCGCTCTACCATCTGAGCTAATTCCCCATGAAGAAATTGTGTGACTCATTATGATACTTAAACAATTGAACAAATTTCTTTGTTCCTTGAAAATATTAACAAGTTTATTTCATTGATATTCATGACCATAACGCACACTTTCACTATACTTTGCAGGTAATTTATCATACAATCTATGCATTTTGAGAATTAGACCATTTAAAACACTGCAATATAGCATTAATTTAGTTGTTTTATTTTTACAGAGTTAATTACAGACTATTCCATTATATGTTTGGGGACAAGTTATAAATGTGTTTACAATCATGTTTTATTTAACAGTTTCGAATACCGATTGAGTCATTAAATGGATTATCAGCTAACATAAAATGTAAAATATTAAACAAAATTGGTCATTACTGTTATCTATTTTGAGCCCAAAACTGGCTACTCTGCGGTAATTATTTATAGCTTTTTAAATTGTCCAACCTTAGTTTTGAATGGACGTTTCCATATCCCTCAAAGCGCGCCATTTTGCTGATTTTGGTTTCTGAATGAGCAGAAAAGCCACTGATGTTTACAATTAAATTAGGATGTGTTTAAGCAATACCTATGATTGATTTACCTAAATTTACGATATAAAAGAAAAGCACCTACATCATCGAGATCGGTTTATAATCATATAAGCTAAAATGTACATAAAACAGGTAAGAAATACTCTCGATTTGGCGTTTGGTGCAGAATTCCTCACCTTTTTACAGACTTAAATTAAGCTTATTTATATATTTATCGTTAAAAATCAGGCAAAATATGTCGGCAATATCCTCAAATAGGTCTTACACACGGAATAAAGCACGAGGCAGCAATTGTTTTGCAGTTGATTTACATTGTAAAAATGATAGCTGCCTTGTTCTTTATTCCGTGTGTAAGACTAGCTCTGTTTCATAGCTCTCATACGTCGTGATACGACTCAGTATGAGAGCTATGAAATGAAAGCATATGTTCGTACGCTGGCGATTTTCGTTTCTAGTTTGCCTATTTCTAAAACATTTGAATACACTTACCTGGGTTATACATGTGCTATGTACTGTTATTGCATCCTAGATACATTTTCAGCTCCATAAATGCTACTCAAAATGAAATATTAATGATATAAAATCGGCCCTAATCACAGCGAAATGGAGAAGTCGTCAGCAATGATGGAAGTCAATTCGCGGTAGTTTACGATTGGTTCCGAATATTTTCAATTAGTCTCGTTCCACGTTTTACTCCTCATGGGTGTACGCGTGTGTGCAAACATAGTAAATCACTAGGCGGACAACCAATACTACGATTTTACGAATGCGATCAACTGTTAACAACAGCCTGGTTCCAAATTGTTGGCACCAGGCTGCTTTTAGTGAGATTCCGAAGAACGCACGTGACCTGTTTTCCGAAGATTTCTGATCTCAATTTTAAATGGTCTATTACCAAACTATACAATGTTCTAACATATTTGACATTTAAAACCATCCAATACGACAAATTATGTACAATTAGGGTCCTGGGTATGCAGTTTTCATTACGTAAATACAAGAAAGGGAATTAATGCGCTGTGCAAACGGAAGAACGCTATTTCATATGAACTCTCCGCATCGACCCTAGGTACATCCCCAAGTCTTCAAAATTACCGTACAAAAGCTGTACAAATATAGCCTGCAAGATAGCGACGTAGAGGGCGACGAAGAGTTAGTCTAATCGACCCTGAATTGACCCCTATTTCTTAGGCTGATTCCCGGTACCCAGAATCCCTTTTGGATGAGTTGTGTGGAGCCCATTGATGCAGGGACCAAGCAAACTCGACGGCATTGAAGAACGGTAATCATTTAGTCGTTAAAAACCTCTAAAATCTCCAGAATTCGTGAGCGTAGAATTACATCGATGGTATCAAAATAATCCGTAAGTATAGTTCTATAAGTAAGGATAACTTAAATTTAACTACCAGAAAATTTAATTTTTGTTATGAAACAAATACGACGTAGGAAGTCAATGCTTGTTTTTGTAGCTAGTGTAAGACCTATTTGAGGATATTGCCAATATGTCTGTATGATGTCTAGCTTTATAACGAGCTCTACGGTGTGGAGAAGTAGGGGCAATGTCTTGCTAGACGTCCCGTAACTCATGTGCGCATGCTCAAACCAATTAAAATGCGTAGTAGTTGTCCACGGTTTATTCCGTACGGGACGTCTAGCAAGATATAGCCGAAGTAGGCTGGTATCATGTTTATATCGCCCGAACAGAAATATCAGGGCTGTCAACTTTTGGGATTTGCTGGGCCAGCAGCCTGGTCAGAAATTCGACGCGAATCCGCGAATCCATTCGCGCAAAGATTCGCGTACATTATCACTGACGGGAATCCATTTGGATTCGCGTAAAAATCATGCAAAGTTGTGGCCTATTTCGTTGTGTTACAGGTCTTCTTTACCAATCATTTTGCCCGAAAAATCGCTAAAATTCGATCGCTTGAGTCACGATTGAAATACCAAAGCGCCATGTTGTTTCGATTCGATTCCTTTTGTGCCCATGGTGCACCGAAATATTAAAATGTCCAGATGGATGCGGCCGTTCCCAAATCGTAACATCTAGGCCTACATCCCCCATTCTTCAATATTACCGTACGGCCGCAAAAGCTGTGCTAAATGTCGGAGCCTGCAAGCTAGCGACGAAAGAGGGCGACTGAGAGTTACAGTCTAATCGTAACACTCGGCGACTTGAGAACAAGACTAGCATCAAAACAGTGACGTCATGATTATAAATGCGCAGAAACCGACATTTTGTACCGATTTTAAACCGACAGAAAAAATGCTGCGCAGGTACATGTAATCCAATGGGTTTTTTAACTCTGACGAAAACGAAATATTAACTGCCAATACTTTAGGATTTATGATACTTTTTCTAGTTATTTGAAGATGAAACTCAATCTTTGTAGGTTTGGCTTTGATGCTACGTAATCAGAGATCAAGTAGGGAATCTTTTTGCGTCGCACTTTTGCTAAATTAATGTGCATTAGCATCGCAAAGTCTTCTAAAGTGTTTCGCATTTCGCGATGCTACATTTGGTTAATGCACTCTGCAGGTATTGCTGGGCTTGAACTCTACTCCCGGTGTGTTTGAGGGAATTCACGGAGAGTGAGACTTACGGGATACGGGTACCCGTGACACGCACGTATAGAGTGACCCGTGTCACGTAGATTCTCGCAAGATGCATTTTGCGAGAATCCATTTGCGAGAATCCAGATTCGCACTTGGTCGCGAATTTCTGACCCTGCTGGGTCTGCACCCGGGTCTGCAGGTCTGGGTTACTGGGACTGGGAGGGAGAGAATAATAGAATACATGATGAAGAATGAAGGCTGCGTCCTCTTTAGGCTCTTCTTGTTGTTTGAACGACACACGCGCACCTACGGAGTTCGACTATCTTCAGTTTCAGTTACTGACTGAAGTCTGAACTTTTACCGGAAGAAGAAGATTGAACTTTTAAGATACAATTTATATCATATTCATGCATGCATGATGATATATATCTATATTATTAGGCATGTTCATAAAATTTTGAAAATAAAATTATCTCTTTGAAAATGGAATACATGGAAACAAAGTACTTTACAATAAAAAATGATGGTTTAACCTTGTCTGCAGGCTGAATAATAAAAAAGTTATAACCAAAAGTAGTTTGCCTCATATTGCTGAAAACTGGTCAAGTCATGCACATTTTAAATCATTTTAGGTAAAAAAGGGTTTACTTTCATGATGTCCAGTTGCTTGTGTGGGGTTATTTAGACATCAGTGAATACACCCAGCTTGTTTCGTACTTTTCCGATGGATTTAAAAGAGGTAAACATGGAGTTTTCTACATATTTTTTTAAAAAAATTCAAAAAAAATGTCGCCCTCTATAGTCAATTATATGAACATCCCTATCTATATCTATAGAATACTTGGCAGAACAAGTTAACTTGTTATCGCGCCAAGGCCCCTGAAACCTAGGGACATGAGTTTTTGTGACAGGTAACAGACCCGGGATGATCCCCTACTCTTTACGATGAGGTCTGCAACTATTTAACGTGTTCAGGGTGAGCGTCTGAATACACGGGACCAACGGCTTAACGTGAATCTCCGAATCACGGCGAACTGACACTCACTGTATACACCCAGCCCTCAAATTAACCGAAGGCACCGAAGGCAATTGCCGTCGGTGCCCCACCTAGTTGCCTCGATGCCCTCAACTTCTGGCTGTTTTTACTCCATTGAAAAGTACATAATTGCCTTGGTGGAAGTTGGTGCCCCTTTCAAATTGCCTGAAATTGCCTTGCCCTTTACATTTCTTAATTTGAGGGCTGTGTACACCTGCACGTTGTACACAGTGAATGGGGTAGAGGAGAAATTCTACAATTAAATCGATCATCAGCTAACCACGGAAAGAAGATCCGATAACTATACCTAACTGAATTAAGACTTGATTGTAGCATTTCCGACCTAGATAGGAACTTTTTGGGATGTACAAAGAATCCTGGTTTCAAGGCGACTTGAACCCACGATTGATAGAAAAACTCCCGACCGACGATCAGCGCGCTAGACCGCTCGGCCACCTCTACCATACAAATCATGGCCAAATTGTAACAACAAATTAAAATAGTAAAACTAAAAGGTAGCCCCAATTTTTGTTGTAGTCACCTCATGAATTTCAATTAAGTGGGGGGGGGGGAGGTCAAACAAATTTGCACAGTCAAAAAATTGCACAGTAAGGTACGGCAAATGAACGTTGGCGACGTTATAAATAGTCTATTCCGTAGTTAAGTAGTAGTACGTTGCCGTTGGTGATCGGAAAGTATAAAGCACTGATTTATAGCATCACGCGAAGGAAATAAACGCGTTGATAAACGTTTTTATTGATCATTTTTTGAGGCGGGAGATTTATTATGCAAGGCGGGAGTGCGGGAGAAAGATTGTCTAGGCAGGAGACTCCCGCCTACTGTGGGAGAGTTGACAGCCCTGGAATATAAGCTTTAGCCTACTAGTCTAAGCAATGTCATGTTTCTGTTGCTCCGTTAATCAATTAATGCCTTTAAATTTAATGGATACTGAAACGGAACCGGGGGTGTATGTCCCCAGTTTGGGATAGGAACCTCCTTATCAGGACAGTATCCACTTGAACCATAGGAGTATTCTCTTAACTATCATTTTTGGTAGCGTGTCTTAGGAGATGTCAGAATGCCTTCTAGATTCAGTTTATTCAGCTTAGATCTTTAGAGTACAACAACAAGAATGGAGACAAATAAACAGTATTGACACAAGTTTTAAATGTAAATTAATATTTCCATACCCGTCTAATAATGGGTTTCTCTTTTGAGCATCATATTACAATTCTCATTTCATCAATATTCTTGGTAATCACAAAATTATTAAAACAATTACATAAAATCACAATGCATCTTGTACGAAAAATCTAGCTTGTTTCTTTCATTATTTTACGCCATTTGGAACTCATTATACATTAGTTTGTTTACAAACAAAAACCAATCAGCTGGTTTCGCAGACCAAACGCAGGCACAAAATCATAGTTTGTTTTGACGTAAATAATGCTAGACTGACTTCAATAATTGGTTATTTACAATGATTTTGATCACGCTGTCATTGCATGCATAATTCATTCGCTTTACCAGAATAATCCTGAGGGTTTTAGGTGTTTCCTCAAATTCTAAGTATTGGGGCAATGTAAGACTTTATTTCCCGCATTTTCGAGAGTCTCAAATGCCTAAATAGTGAATCAGTTTCCTACGGAATCTCTCTGATTCATTCAGCCTGTTTGGCTAAGCTAGGACAGCTTTAGGAGGCGGTTTGGTTTCCAACCTATCTGGCGCTTCACCCCGCCGGAATGACAAAATTCACCCCAAAATTTACTTTCCGTAAATGTGCCCGGGTGTATAGATTTTCAGCAATTGTCTACAGGGTCGGGGTGCCCGGGCATATAGTCATTGCCATCTATGCCCACATCAAAATGGTAGTCCCGTGTATCGGAAGAGCAAAAATCCGAGCTTTTTAAAAGGTCACAGATTCCTTCGTAAAGAGTATCATCCCTGTCTGTGGCTGTACACACATTGTCCCAAGGTAGCTGGGGCCTTAGCGTAATAACATCCTGACTTATGGATTCTGCCGAGTATTGATGTAGATGTCGATGTAGATGAGTACTTTTTACAGTAGTAATTAGTACACGGTTAATTCCGTACAGGACGTCTAGCAAAATATAGCCTTATTGTATTGTAGCTACAAAATTAATCATCAGTCTATGTCATAGTTTAGCTGTAGCGGGTATAGGGCGATTAAAATTCAAGCCACTATTTCTTGGAAATAGAAACAGGTTGATATATTTCTGAAAAGTGAAAGCATCTGATCTGAAAATTGGTGTCATTTTTGCTGGTTTGGCTATTTTTCAACTTTTTTGAATAAAATTTGTGCTTGGTGACATTTCTCTGACAACAATGCAATGTCATCGCATATTAATTATTACTATTCACTCGTAAATTTTGCCTATGGGTTGGTGCCACTGCCATTGTTACTTTTTCCTTTTAAGTGAAGCACCAGGAAGTCAAACTGGCGCCGACGGAACCATGTATGTACAATACATGATACACTTTCGTATGGAATAACACATGTTTCGTAAGAGAAAATATCCCCGGATAATACATGCCTAATTTGTAGTACGGTAGATATTATTAAGATTGTGTTTGTTTTTTCTCTATTGATTTTAGGTGATTATTCAGGGGTTTCGTAGTTACAGGGACCAGACTATCGTTGAACCCTTCAGCCCAAAACATAATGTCGTTGGTAAGTTTTTATAAGAAAATGTACCATGTATTGATAAAGAATTGATGCAACACATATTTATTAATTATTAATAAGGATGAATTCAATTTTGTTCTTAATTATAGAAATATATAATTATTGTACTTTTATTCTTGTTGTCTTTTGAAACGAATGAGAGATAGAATGATGGATACCTTCAAAATTGGAAACGGGATACTTGGTCCTAAAATAAGATTAAAACCTCAGGATATTAATATGCTGATTTGACATTATTAGCATAAAAAGTTCAGGAAACGGATCAATCCCCTACTTGAATCCCTGAACAAAGCATCTCCCATCCTTACATTTTGCAGCCCTGTGCGATGAGAAACACTAGGGCATCCTATGTTACCCAAATATTAATTTTTACGGGGGAAAATGGTGTATTTTATTGGGTCACACACCTTTACTGCTTATTCACGGGGACACCAAAATTGTCAAAATATAAGTAAAATATCAATTTTTTGCTTGGGATTTGTTGGCAACACCCATGCTAAATAACACTTATTTAATATCTTTTTATTCACTCCGCAGTTGGGCGTAATGGATCTGGGAAGAGCAACTTTTTCTACTGTAAGTAAAGTTTGATACTTGGTTCCATTGTACTTTCATTTGTAATTTTTCGATCAAATGAGTCACAATCCTGATTCCTGATTGGCTCGCTGTTAAAAAAAAATTGGACTTTAAATCTTTTTAATTTTATTTTTTTGCAAATTTTTGATTTAAAAAATATTTTGACAGTTCTTGAAAATTTTGTTGTTTTTGTTTGTTTGTTTGTTTGGGGGGGGGGGGGGGGGGCACCGACCGACTCTATCTGAGAGGTCCATTTGATTGTAGAACAGGGTGTTAGTTTTGTCCATCGCCTGACTGACAGGCTCGGTATTTGACTGGGCTTCATTCCAACAATACTTCTCCTCTCTGATTTATCTACACAGCTATACAGTTTGTGCTCAGCGATGAGTTCAACAACCTACGTCCGGAGCAGCGTCAATCCCTGCTGCACGAGGGCACAGGACCGCGCGTCATCTCCGCCTTTGTGGAGATCGTATTTGACAACTCAGACAACAGAATACCAGTAAGTCAGGGGTGACATTTTCAGCTCTATGGCTGATAATATCCGCATTTTATGGGTTGAATATATTCCTGAGTTTCAGCCTTTTTTAAAAATTCTTCATCTCTGCAGGATTTGAGAATTTTCAGTGCTGCTCAACTATTGGATTGGATGTCAGTTGTCGCTCTTACGCACGCACCATGTTGTGGGTGTACTGGTCAATGTCATGAGCGCAGTGAAACAAAAACCTGCACACACTGGACAGCATTGCCAGGGTTCAAATTTTAATATTTGAGGGCACCCAATTTCAAGGCCATTGAACAAATTTATAATTTGGCACTAAAGCCAACAAATGGTCAAGAATACCTTGAAAGCTAACAAAGGTCTAGGGCACCAAGGCAAAACATAGTCCGGACGGCACGCTTTATACAGCGTGGGACTTCAGAAATCAAAATATCAACAAAAGCGTGGCGGTCAGAATATTTCTGATATAAAGGGTGTAGTTGTATAAAGCGTGGGGGTAAAATAAAAAGGGTGGGGGTTAAACAAATCATATGCAGATATAGTAGTTTAATTCATTTTGAAAGAAATTGTAAAAAAATAGGACATTTGCCACAAATTTCAGCGCATTATTTCAATCAAGTTTCAACATTTTCCGACGCACTTTCGGTACGGACAGCCCGTCTCCCATGAATCATATCGTGATTTCTACTCTATTTTGCCATATTTCAAAGCCAGCTTTTAATTTGTTATGTTGGTACCACCCAAAATATTACTGTTGTGCCCTAGAATTATTTATTTTGATGATGGAAATGTGCCAAATGTGGTAGTATTTTGATATCATCAACTTCCGAAAACTTCTGAATTCGGAAGCATTACACTATTTTAGCTTAATAATACATTGCATGCAATGACGCAAATTTTATGGACCTCTAAAAAGCTCTTGGGATCCAAAATGTCCCCTTTTCGGTATAAAGGGTGGGGGTTGAACATTCCCAAATAAAAAGGGTGGCTCTGTAAAAAGGGTGGGGGTAAAATAAAAAGGGTGGGGTCTGACCCCTGTCCGGACAGTGCAAAACCTCAAAAGGGCAGGGCAATGGCCCGATGGCCTTTGTAAAATTTGAACCCTGAGCGTTGCACTTGTGCAAGTGTCTGAACTGTGTATCAGGGGTTCTACAATTTCAGCATAGGAGACTTGCATACAAAAATGACAGGTGTCTTATTCAATTATGATAATAATCTGAAAACAGTGTCATCTGCGCAGTGGCTTCCCAATTTATTGTATTGCTTGCCTTGACAATAACATCACATATCTCCATACATCCATTGTCTTTTTAATGATAGTATTTTGAAATTTGACATTTCAGACCCCAACAATTTAAATGTGTTTGCCCCCCCCCCCCCCTTAATAGCCTTACTGACAAGCTGTCTTTTTGACTGGCTTCATTCCAACAATTCTTCTCTCTGATTTATCTACACAGCTATACAGTTTGTACTCAGCAATGAGTTCAACAATCTACTTTCATTCAAAAAGGAATTACATTAAAGATATCTGACTCACAGAAATAATAGGCGTATACGACGGGTATTAAACAAATTATAAATATTTTAAACAGGTTCGCCGTCATGGATAGAATATCTGACTCTCCCTGTAATATGATTATCATCTTGTGTTCTTCACTTAGATTGAAAAAGAGGAGGTAACATTGAGGCGAGTGATTGGTTCCAAGAAAGATCAATACTTTCTTGACAAGAAGATGGTCACGTAAGTATAACTGAGAGTACTGTAAAACCACTTCATTTCGCGAAGGATTTCATTTCGTGAATTTCCCGAGGGGTATGGATTCGCAAAATATAATGCCCGCGAAACTGACAATTTTTCATTGAAAGTAACGGTAGAATTTCCAGATTCGCTAAATTAGATGCCCGCAAAAATAGCGGTAATTTCAAATAAAATAAAGTATCCGCGAAATTATAGTGTTTTACAGTATGAGAAAACAAATATTCAACAGCAAAAATTGTGAGATTTTGAATATCCATCCAAATGATTACACCCAGACTTTCTATACCGTACTCACTCAGACATGATATTTTGTAGATAAAAATCTGAAAGTGGATATTTGTAACTCCTCTCAAAAGTAGATATTTTTGCCTAAATTTTCATTTTGTAGCCAAAATTTAAACAATGTTATGTGATAGTCTGTTTTGTTGTTGTAACATTTGATTTGTTAACAAAACCAAAACTTTAAATTTCCATAATTTGACTATTTGTACTTGATGTTTTGAGACAAATTGATTTTCAATAATCCGTAATGTTTAGGAATGTGATTTAACCAAGCCTCCAATTAAGCGAGTCTGGACCAGGAGCCACATATTTGGAAAACGTGGCTCCTGGTCCTCTAATTTTCTAGTGAACCAGGAGCCATTTCAATAGAACCAGGAGCCATTTTCAAAAAGCATCAAAATGCTAATATATTGATGTTTTCTGCAGCTTAAAATAAATGTTTATATTAAACGAGTTATGAGCATTTAAACATTTCCTTTAACATTGTCTTTCAATTGAAAAAAGAAACTTTAAATCCAAATATATCCCTTACCCTTAAGTATGTTACCACACAATTGATACGCCCTGAAAGTATAGTTGATTAGGGATATAAAATAAATTTGGAAAGGATTGCCCATCCACCAGCCCCCCCCCCCCCCCCCCCCCCCCTGGACCATGTTACCCCACCCATGACGTCACGTCAGCAGGGAATTCCCTTGTTTTTATGAATGAATAAACATGTGTGTTCATTTAATACCAAATATGGTTCATTATGTAAATAACATTGGGTTATCAAACTAGGCAACCCGTTACTTTTGTGGTCAATTACTCATGCTGGGGATTCCCTAAACATGCGCTCCCCAATATTAATATATTACATGCTAGAATGCTTTACTTCACAATAGCGACAGGGTCTGGAATACACTAATTAATCATCAATTTAAAAGAGGTATTTAATCCACAATAAAAAACTGAGAACCTTCAATGAATGAATAAAGATGAAAGATATGGAAAATATAAAAAAACATGCGAATAGTTTAATATTAAATATTAGTTTTGGCGACTGCGCCGCCGCCGGTGTATTTTGAGAGCTGGGGAATCCCTTTTCTAAATGTACAAGAGGATGTTGTTGTTGACCCATCGTAGCAAAAAGGTTGGAAGTTCATTAATTCTGACGTAACACCGTATTCCCGGCATCTTTTTTGTATCCGATGTATCGCAGTATATTGGTTGGTCCCTAAATGTTCACAACCTCGTGCGAATGGCGCGATCGGAATTTCGGAAGAGAAAAAATCTTTGACATAAAAAAAGCTGAATTACGGCAGCTCTTAATTGGAATATAATGAACATCATGAAACCTCTTGATCCTGAATAACTTGTATAATTAATATGCTGTGATGTAGGTAAGAAAATCGGACTAAAAAGTAAGCTTATTTACTTTTAAAATATAATTCAAGGAGCGATATTTTGGGGTGGTTTTTCAGTCATGACATTTTTACTATTGCGTGAGCTGAGTGACAGCATTTGGTTTATTTTCGCGCGATTTCTCGGTTTTTGATTTCTAATACTAATAGCGAAATCTCGGGTTTGTTTGTTTAAACGGTCAGTCCGTACGGACACGCGCTAGTTTAATACTATTTTACTCGTTGTATTCAAGCAAGATTTGGTTAGCTTTTAGGTATTTTTGATTGAGCTCAAGCAATGAACAATCTTCACTTCTAGTCCTTTAAAAATAAAGGCAAATGACCGGGCGTCGGGTACGAAAATTTGCCGGCGCTTTGGTATGTATTTTTGGGAAATACCAGGCGCCAAAACTCGGGGACCAGGGGGTAAAAAGCGCCCGGCGCCCGCTTAATTGGAGGCTTGGATTTAACATTGACTCTGGTACCAAAATGTCCCTTGGTTTATACATTATTATCATGCTATAAATAACTTAATATTCATGTACCTCATTGTGCCTCATTTACTTGTGTTGGGTCACATTTTTAAAATGGGGCAAACATACTTTAGTCGCCTGGTCCTCAATAAACCTAGGGATAATATTATGAAATTTTAAATTATCATTCATTACACCTTCTGATTGTGTTTATATTTGCAGTAAAACAGATGTGATGAATCTCTTGGAGAGTGCAGGGTTTTCACGTAGTAATCCGTACTATATTGTGAAACAGGGAAAGGTAGGTTTAGCTTGTCAATTGAATTAAAAATTAAATGTCGGCTACATTTTTTGATGGGGTCATGAATAAGAAAATATACTAAAAAATGTGATTGGAATGTTTCACATGTAATGCAGCACATCAAAAGGGAGACTTTGCGGGTGAAGTCAATTTTGAGTTTGTTTTGTGTGCTCTCAGAGCATTTTCTAAGCTTTAAAATGACACCAAGTTGATCAAAATTGACCACAGCATTCAGGTTTTACGAGTGAAAATGACTCCTAAATTCTTATTTTTTTCTGTCTGTTTTCATCTATATCTTGAAAAACATACAGCCGTAAAATCTGCCCTTTTGATGTGCTGCATCAAATGTGTTTGACCTTTAAATTGGTTGAAGTAAGAAAGGTTTTATCCTAAACCACAATTAAAATGACTGCTTAATAAGCATACTACATACTTAGTGAAAATGCCACCCCAACGTTAATCTTCCATCATAAATCTCCAAGCCTATCTCTAAGCGCATGTGTGGACTGTTTTCAATGAAGTAATCAATCGAGCCTATATAGTGAGCGCAGTATGAAGTCATAGTTATACAATGCACTTGCGCAAATTTGAGCACCAATAACTATGACGTCATCGACACCGGGACTTTCGATCGTCGTGAAATTGCATGTTGAGATATGGCAGTTTTTATTCGTTTTTGTGATAAGTATAATGTTTTGTTCTATATAACTACATGATTTGGGCTCGATAATTATTTTTCTAACGTATAATGCACAATGTTGTGTATTAAATTGCCGAGGCCATCTTTTAAGTTTGCCACCCATTCCCACTATAATTTTTGTCCTTGATACTATAGATCAACCAGATGGCCACTGCACCAGATTCCCAGCGTCTTAAGCTCTTTAGGGAGGTAGCCGGTACCAGGGTGTATGATGAGAGGAAGTCCGAGAGTCATATTATTCTCAAGGAAACCGGTGAGTACAGCAATGCCCTCTGACGCCCACTATTTGTATATTTCGAATATAAAAGAACAAGCAAAGAATATCAATTTTAAAATGGTGAAATAGGACAGAAGGTGCTTTCTTCTTCAAAAAGTGCTTTCTTACTTAATGCTTATTTCCTTCAATTTTGGATATGGCGTCTGGTCCTGAAAAAGTGGCTCCTGGTTCTCTCCAATATTTGAGGACCAGGAGCCGCTTTTTTCAGATATGCAGCTCCTGGTCCATATTGACATACGGAAAGGTTTGCTTAAAGCTGGCCTACCACTTTGGTAGTTCACCACAGACGAACTGGTCATACACCTGTTCACTTGGTGACAGACAGTACAGAGTTAACATTGAGAAATTGTAACCTTGTCAAATCCCCAAGAGACCTGAATTTAGCTAGAAACCCTGAGTGGTAGCTCGCCTTTAAATATCCTTTATCTTGACTGTTTCAGAGGGCAAGAGGGAAAAGATTGAGGATTTGTTGAAGTACATTGATGAGAGATTACAGACCTTAGAGGATGAGAAAGAGGAGTTGAAACAATATCAGAAATGGGACAAGATGAGGAGGTAAGTCAGAGTTTTAGTGCTCCATCGGTGGAAGGCTTTCTGTTTCATCATATGGCCCTGTCACACTGTTGGGAATAGAGCTAACATGTGTGCCTGATGTTTTTTGGAAATTGGGTGGACGTTTATGTGAATTGTCATTCGTTGGTGTTTATCAGATGTCCTGCCCATCTGTTCGTTTTGATCACCACTTCACCATTAAATCAACCTGTTAGCTTTACGCCTGTCACATAGTAGCGAATGGAACTTATGCCTAGCGTACTGAAATTTTTGACTCAAAATTTGGCAAATTCCAGACAATACGCTCCATATATATGTGTCAGCGGAGACACGTCACGTGACCGGCCGCAATACGCTAGGCATAATTTGGGCATTCGTTTGGTTTAAGTTGTATTCGTTAGCGGTGCGTTTGGGGTCTAGGAATTTGTTTGAACATGTTCAAAATGTTGAGCCAAACATGTCACAAACGAATGACAACTTACATGAACGTCTCCCCCAAATTTCCAGAAACGTCAGCACACGTTAGCCCTATTCGCAACAGTGTGACAGGGCCATTAAAGGGTTTATATGGGTATATATGCCTATATCACCTATTATGGGATCAGCTGCTCCAAGTAAGTCAGTTTTGAGAAAAGAAAATCCATTAACATGGGTCCTGTTATGATGGTATAGGTTCTGGTTTTTTATTAGATAATCCTTAGAAATGCTTCCATTTATTTATTTATTGTGCAACACATTTAACCCTCCAAATCATTACTATACAATGTTCAAGCATGTTGACCGTTGAGTATCTATCCCAATTAATCAAATATACTTCATGTGAATAGGAAGGGAGATGCAAAGTCCATGAAGTTGATTAATAAATTGTTTAAGTCACACACAAGCTTGATTTTTTTAGCACACAGGTGTGTTAAAGGTCAACCAAAATGGTGATTCAAGTTTTTTGTTCTCGATGGAGGATATTGTAAAAAACAAAATGCAAAAAGAATTACCCTTTAATATTGCACTGAAAACAAAATATAGAGTTTCTAAGCATAAATAATTTGTATCATAAATATTGACGATGGCAGGTTACTATCCTGTATACGTCATGAGTGTTACCCAGGCTCGCACACATAACCTCAATAGGTCGATAGCGTAAGCATCCACTTATGACTTTTGTTTGTGCAGACTTATCGATCGAGACCCGGACCGATACCGAGTTGGGAGTAACACCTGTTACGTAGTAACGCGTCATCCGTATACAGTTCATCCCACACTAAAAAAGATACACTGGAAATTATGATTGATTTCTTGTATATATTTTTCCCTGGACAATATTTTAAAGAAATTCTTTTTTGCATAATACTCTTCTAAACATACCCCATTGAATAAAATATACTTGAATCACCATTTTGGTTGACCTTTAAGGTAGCTATATCGGCTATTACACCACTGCAGAAAAACAACTATTGTGCCAAATGAATTATATCTATACTTTTTATTTTGAGACCACATTAAAGACAAGTCTTTGCTCTACCTATTTGAGAACTTTTGGAGTAATTTGGATATTTCTTATTCCCTAAATTTTTGGACATTTGAATATTTTCAGCCAAGTAGGAAACTGCTATGGGTCTGTCACTTTGGGGGATGGTTAATAAGCATATTACCTAAATTCTCTCGCCAGTTTTTGTGAATAAAGTGTTTACTTTTTGAGAAAATTATTTTTTTAGGGATTTTTTAAAGGCAAAAGTTCAAATTGACACAAAAAATACTAGAAACACTTTAATAGAAAAAGCTGGCGAGAGAATCTTCTAAATTAAATTACCTTTCATATGACACCTTGTTTGTTGAAATAGGAGCTATACTTCTCTTTAAAAATATTCACAAAGCTTGACTATTTAGTGTTTCTAGAAAAAATACAATTTTTTTGTTAAGTACTAACATTCCCACTCCATTCAATCCATGTTATGATTGTAAATGTGGAAATAATTACATTAAATATTGTGCATTGGTATTTTGACAAAAACATAATATAAAAAACAAGTTCATCCTATGGATACAAAGGGTTAAAAAAATCATTTATAAATAGAGTGTGTTTTAAGAAAAGAAGCCATTTTGGGGAATTTGGCAACGTGCCAAAAACCTAACACACAGTAAGTCTATGGGGTTTTTTGAAGACAAAAAAATTGCGCCGTTTGAAAACAGCTTGATGGAAAAAATTCAAAATCGGCGTGTGAGTTTATTTTGTCAATATACACATCCTGTATAATTTTGAAGCAAGCCCCAGATCCCATGAAATCCCATTTCCCAGCATCCTGGTTCCGCGTGGCGCTGAGGTTTTTGTGTGAAATAATGGCCCCGGGCTATATAGCTGGGCGAATACACTCGCCCAGCACAGCTTCCCCCGTGGCGCAGTTGGTAGAGTGTCCGCCCGCCAACCGAGAGGTCGTGGGTTCAAACCCCGGGGCGTGGCACCTCTTGTTGTGTGTGCTTTTTTCGCTTGAAAAAAATTTCGTTGGAAAATCCACCGGGTGGGTTAGGGTTAAGGAACGATTTTTTTTCTTCTTTTTAATTTTCACTTTTTTTCTCTAATTTTACCCTGAATAACCCTTACAGCCCCAGATCCCATGAAATCCCATTTCCCAGCATCCTGGTTCCGCGTGGCGCTGAGGTTTTTGTGTGAAATAATGGCCCCGGGCTATATAGCTGGGCGAATACACTCGCCCAGCACAGCTTCCCCCGTGGCGCAGTTGGTAGAGTGTCCGCCCGCCAACCGAGAGGTCGTGGGTTCAAACCCCGGGGCGTGGCACCTCTTGTTGTGTGTGCTTTTTTCGCTTGAAAAAAATTTCGTTGGAAAATCCACCGGGTGGGTTAGGGTTAAAGGATCATATACATTTTGGATTTATTTTTAAAATGTTACATTTTAGAGAATAGAAAATACAAATACATAAGATTCATGCTATTATCTTGCTGTTCCATTTTAGATCGCTGGAATACACAATCCATAACCAAGAGCTGATGGATACCAGGAAAAAATTAGATGATGTAAGTTTGTTATATATGAGCATTTTCAGGCCTAGAAATTCGCGCTGCAGTGCGAGAGTCCATTTAGATTCTTGTGGAAAAATTTCGTGAGAATCTGGGATTCTCGCCAATTTCGAGAATCCATGGATTATTGCGAAATTAATGAAAATAATATCAAGAATAAGGCTATAAGCTTGCACAACTTCCAAGTTCGGCATGTTTGTTGACTAAGGGTCAAATACCAGTCATCTAAGGTCCTGTTTTGGACTTTAAAAAAAAAAAAAGTATAAAAAAAAAGAAAAGTTTTAAAAAAAAAGAAGTTTTTTTTTATTTGTGCGCGAATCCACCTGGATTCATGCTGTAGTGATTTTACGCGAATCGATTTGCGGATTCACGCCGAAATTCTACCTCTATTTTGATCTAACACAGGCTTATAGTTTTTTCAAGAACCAAACTTAGGCCACAAAAAAAGAAAGGGGACCAAAAAGTTGGGTCGGTCGGTCAATTACCTATTTTTCTTTCTTTTTTCAATCTTTTTTTATAATGTTTTGCTGTAGACACTTTAGAGTTCTATTCTAGAGCTTACCCGACACTTTTAGAGAAGAAAAAGACTACAATTTTGTTTTCAATTATTTTAATGTTCTTATTCGTTTGTTTTAATACAAACAAATGGGGAAAGTCTAAAATCTCAGTGAAAGCATGTGTGTTGAATGCAAGGGTACCAGGCTTGCAGCCGGTAGTACAAATCCTCAGACCATGTTTGATGTTCTGTTTTTGCTAGAATCTTGTATTTGCGCCTGCTTTCTGCTTGGTGTTTACAGGGGAGGACATGGGTATGAATAAAGTCTAGGACAGTTTATTTATCTATTTGGCAACTTCAGATAAAAATATCACTTAAAACATACATTTTTCACCATAAAAAAAAAATAAAAAAAGAAAGAATAAAGGCAGTTTTTATAGATTTTATGGGTCAGTTGCGTTTGGGCAAACAACCTTTTTTTTTTCCTTTTAAAAGTAGACAATAAATAACATTCCACATGATGCTTAATGTTTGATAACCTATATCTGTATCTATTAAAGGTAGATGACCCGATCACATTTTCATAACACAGATTTTTCTCAAACATGGAGATTTTCATATCATATGAAAGATCGTATTTTTCTGATTAACATACTGAAATTTGACGGTCCAAATCAGTATGATAACGAAGAAATCGGTGAAATAACATTGAATTACCGCGAAAAGTGGTTAACCACCAATATAGTTTGTGTACAACTCAATGGGCACATTTCACGGCATCTTGTGCGTCTAAAATAAGAACCATTAGAGTTATGCAACTCAAACTTTGGAATACGACTTTTTTGAGGATGACCTTTCATGTCGAATAGAAAACTTCAAGTTGAAAATCGGAACATCTACCTTTAATTAATTAATTTGTTTGTTTATTTCAGCTTGCCAATAAGAGAGACAACAGTGGAGAGATGACGAGGCAGTTGAGAGATGCACAGGAGGAAGCATCAAAGAGAATTAAGGTACGCTCATGGACTCTATTAATTTTGGGATAGGAAAGTCATATAATACTTCACATACATAAATAATCGGTCACGTTTTCTAGGCTATTGAGCTCATTGACTTAGTTGAATGTGTTGAATTGTTGGAATAAATCCTGAAAAATTGTGCCGTTTCGAAAGTTATCATAAAAACCTGACATGCTGCAGGGTTTTTACCACCCTGCATATGATTAAATCTCGTTTACCTGTTTGTTTATACATTTTGAGTACCTGAGGAAAATCTTACCCAATTTTCAAATACCTTTGAATTTTATTTCATACATTGCAGACCATCAACAAAGAGGTGCGCGAGATGAAGAGCCGCATACGATCAGCCAATGAGGAGAGAGATCAACTGTCCAATGAGAAGCAAGATTTATTCAAAAAGCGTGCTAAACTCGAGCTTGTTCTTAAGGATCTACAGGAGGAGGTCAGAGGTGACGTGGATGCCAAGGTAGGTCAAAGGTCAAGGGAATAGTAATTCAATAATTGATTGGTTTTTTTTAAATTTTATACTTTAAACTTACAAGACAAGAAAGTATGTAGTGTAAATGGTATTGTATTTTTTAGCTGCTGGCAAGTTCTTTACACCAAGGTGGTTTTTGTTGGATGTAAAGAGGAAGACCATGGTATAAATTAACGCGTCCCAACCCAGAAGACGGGCAGACGAGTAAGAACGGGAAGTTGATTTCAATACGACAAGAGTCACAGTATTAATCTTTGTGTAAATGTTGTTTTTCCAGGGCCTCTTGGAAGAGAAGCTCGAGAAGTTAGACATGGCCATCAATGCCAAACAGCAAGAATTAGAGGAGGTCATGCCAAGATACGATGAACTCAAGAAGCAGGAAGAACAGAGTACACAGAGGTAGGTTGAGTGGAAGAGAGAGAGCGAGCGGGGGTTGAGGAGTTAGATACGGCCATCAGGCCAAGAAAAATAAATTGTTTGATTGTCCTCATTTGACCGACCCTAATTTTGAAAACTGACAAAAATTATGTTACAAAAGTTTCCGAAATAAAAAGATGGGGTACTATTTTCAAGCGGGAACAATCATATTAAGGTAACGAAAAACAACAACCCTGTTCTACAGGCGGACGGACCAGTAGGGTCGGTCAGTCGTTTTTTAAAAATTTATTATATAAAAAAAATTAATAAAAAAAATTGTGAAAAAAAATGTTCAACAAATTTCCGGCCAAAAAACTGCTGATTTGACACAATTTGAGAATAGCAAAAATTTGAAAATAGCAAAAAAGTTTTTTTCCATCCCCAAGGGATATAAGTATGCTTGTTGCGGGTGTACAAATATCATCAGTTGAGCAAGCATACATAATACATTCATGAATGGGCCCTGGTACAAATCATAGTACAACCACAATGCACGGCTCACTCTGTGTCTTGCTCGATATGAATGGAGCCTGTGCAATTCCTACTGAACTAATGCACTCATTGAACATCATTGTCCGATTTAACAAAAAAGTCTACAGCTTAAACGTTCCAGGAAAATGATCAATTGCTTTGTTCTAATATTTTTTCACATTGTTTATATATCTAAAATTATGGCATTTTTCTCAAATATACCGATTAGTATTAACACTAAAATGAAATTTTATTAACAAAGCACGTATATAAATTGTATTAAGTTTGACCTAGGCCTAAGTGTTTGGGGTAAATTATATTTTGATCATTTTTCGAAAGATTATAGGGCAACCTTTTGAGTTCCTTGAATAAAAACACACCGCAACACGCATGTTATGTAATTGAATATGATTATATAGCGATACCGTTTCTTCATTTGATTGTCCCTGATTCAAATCGCTTTTCTAAAAGGAAAGCCTTAACTTAAGTTCGATACGCAATGACTAATTTCTTGTTTAATCTCCCTTACTGCAATCCTTTCCAGACTCCAATCCTGTGAACAGAGGCGTACAGAGCTGTTTGCCAAGCAGGGCCGTGGTAATCAGTTTAGAACCAGAGAAGACCGTGATAAATGGATCCGTAAAGAACTCAAATCACTCAACAAATCTATCAAAGATAAAGATGAGCAGGTACTGTATAATTGATATAATTGATATATGTGCTATTTATTTATAATTTACAGGGGTCCCAAAAGTGTTGATACATTTTTAAAGCTTTATATTTCCAGGATATAATCGGAAGGTCGCTAGTTCGAGTCCCACTGCGGCCAATGTGTTGTGTCCTTGGGCAAGACACTTTACCCCACTTGCTACTCTCCACCCAGGTGTAAAAATGGGTAGCTGTCTGGGGATAATCACAATCTATTTGTCTTATAGGAATACGCACAATTATCAGTATTTGTATGATACGCAGCAAAACCTAAATGAAGCGAACTGATTCTGATGTAACCTTAAAAAAAAAGCCTTTTGCATATCATTTTTTAAAAACCTGCAGCATGTCATTATAGATACGCACACCTGGCGGCAAATTTATTAACCGTAAACAACAATTGGCCAAACACTGTATACATATATTATCAGTCTCATCATGTATACTATACGCTTTATTCCGTCAAGGTAGCAAATGTTGTTTACTGTAAATAATATCGCGACCTGGTGTCCTGCAAGTTGAACAAATGTACGATATCAGTGGCTTGCCCCCCTGATGCCCCCCCCCAAATGAATTGACAAACTCTATACTAACAAAAAAGTTGGTTATTTCCCCCTGATCACAAGCCTGTCCCCTAGCCCCCACCCCCACATGCCCCCAAATTGAAGACCCTAGTTACGCCACTGTATGGTATTGTAAGTTATGTGATTGACGTGTGATATATATTGAGGGGCCTCCAAACTTTTGAAATAAAACAAAACCTTTTGATTCAAAACAAAACCTTTTGATTTAAAACAAAACTGTTTTAAATATTATTCTATTCCTATGTGTTTCGTTATAAATTTTCCGACACTTATGTGTTGTTTCATTTTGTAGGTGTTCTATCTGGTAGGCCCTACTCCCTAGCGGGAGAGCCCGTCCGAAGGACGGGCGTCCCGCTAGTCAATATAATTGTTCAAGTTTTCTCTAATTATTTTACCAGAGATATAAAGCTTTAAAAAGGTAGATTCATATTTATTGGCGGATCGGTTCCAGATTTGGACTTACTATAAAACCTCTTAAAATTCATGCAGTATTTAACTTTTGAAACACCCTGTTCCTTTGAATGTAAACTACCAACAGGCCCTCTTGCTCCGTAACGTTTACAGGACCATCAGTTTATCCTATTTCATGTTTTTCGCTGATATTAGATCAACCGCCAGAGAGAGGACATTACAACCGACATGAAGAGAAACGAGGAGCTAGAAGCGCGCATGGCCAAACTCAACATTGACATAGAACAGATGAAGGACACCGTGGAAGCGTCAAATCGTAGCCATTATGACCTCAAGAAACGCAAGGATGAATTACAGAATGAAAGAAAGTAAGTGTGGCTAAATATAATGCGCTAAACTTCTGTTATGCTGGTTCCCTGCACCAATGTGCTCCACAGAACTAATCCATAGATGCAGGTATGCACAAATCATGTCATCACATTGATTTGCTGGCATAAAAGTCATGCATATGCATGAGATGACGTAAAATAATCCACAAATAAATTCGGTCAATACCAGCGTAACGTTTAGAACGATAACAAATTTGCTGAAAGGCACCAAATACACTATCTGCGCTCAGGACACATGCGCTCCCCATTTAGTTGTAGCCATGGCAGTGCTACAATGCATTCGGCATTCGATGCGACACCTCATCTACAACTTGTTGATCGTTATGTTGATCGTTATTTCCCGTATGTGATAACAGAGCGACAACGTAATGGGGTGTAGAGTCGATTCTCACAAGTAATGGAGAAGCCTATAGGTGCACCTATGGATGAGTTGGTGTGGGGATCCAGTGTGCAGGAAACCAGCATAAACGTCTGTGTGTTTTGTATACAGTACATATATATGCATCTCAACCTGAATGAAATAAAAAAAAGTCTACCCACGTATAATATTTTGTTGCAATTTTTTCCCTTCAGGTACTGACTTTCTTCCCCATTACAAAATATAAATTTGCCCCTTTACTCCCTTTTTATCCAACTTTCCTTGCATTATTTCCTCTTCTATTTCCCATTCCTTTTCCTCACAAGTGACTGTTTTTCTACCCTTTTTATCAAAAGTGTTGAGTTTTGCCCCAATCCTCAAAGCTGGTTTTTTGTAACCGTTTCACTCGTACATTTGATTTTTTTTGTTTGTTGCAGTTCGTTATGGAGACAAGAAAACAGTATACAGCAAGAGATAGCCACTACAAAAGATGAGTTACATAAGAAAGAACAAACACTCAGATCTATGACAGGCAAGGTGAGATGTTTTGCTATGTATATGTTATGTGCATATATGAAACTTTTTTTAAGGCCTGATCGGTTTTGAGTCAACAATTCTTCTGATACTTTTTCAAAACTTCATGATTATATTATATATAAATATATTGTCATTTTAGTGTATTATATTGCAAATTTGCTCGTTTACTTCTAGCCACCTGCTGGCAGTTGGTTTTAATCTTTAGCTGTCTAAATTTATGTGTTTTTACATAGTTTTAAAATTGGTCTTTAGTCGTTTGTTAGTTGTACAGCGAGCGCATAGATACCACTTGTTTAATGCGCTTTATAAATTATTATTATTATTATTTTTATTATTATATCTGTGATGCAGCACATCAAAAAAAAGGGGGGGGGGCTTTGCAGGTGAAGTCAATTTTGAGTTGTTTAAAGCTTTTGAAGTCTTTTATTCAATAAAACCAGTTAGCATCTAAAGGATGTTTCAAATGCCATGATTGGTCAATCAGGGTGCCTGTAACGTTGAATGGAATACTATAAAACACTTAAAATTTGTGGGTATTTTTTTTCACGAATTACCGGAAGCCAACATTTTCGTGAGGATTTAATTTCACGATTTCAAAATTCGACACGGCTTTAAAGCTTTTATCATGGTTTATTTATCGTGAATTTCATTTCACGATTCCAAAATTTGACTTGGATTTTAAGCTTTTACCATGGTCTATTTCGCAGGAATTTTAATTTCGCAAATTTTAGGTCCTCGCGAAATTAAATACTGCACAAATTTAAAGTGGTTTTACAGTGAGTTCAAATCTGGAACCGATCTGCCAATAAGGCAAAACAAAAAGTTTGGTTGCCCTCTATGACCGACCCAAAAATCCTGAAATCCGCCGGTCGCTTTTTTATTTTTAAAATTTTTTTAAAAATATTTTTTTACACATAAAATTCGAAAATTGCTGTTAATATTTAAGTCTTCTTTCACAGATAAAATATAAAGTCTTCTTTCACAGATAAAATATAAACACCACATGTCAGAGGCGATAAACAGCATTGAAATTTGTATTTAAATAAAATCATATTAAAAAACGCCAGCGCGCCCTTAAAAAAACCCCACCCTAATCATATAAAATTTAAAAAAGCCATACAAAAAGGATCGACCTACTGACCCTCCAAAATTTTGCCCTCTGATGGCAACCAAACATCTTTTTTTGGGGGGCCTAAATATGAATCTACTATAAATTCAATGTCCATCATATCTTCTCTTCCCTTCCATCATAGGCGGTCCTTCGTGGTATAGATAGTATCAAGAAAGTCCTGGACTTATTCCGCAACAAAGGCATCAACCAGGATGTGTTGGATGGCTACCACGGCATTCTTATTGAGAATTTCCACTGTGCATCGAGGTTTAACACCTGTGTGGAGGTCACTGCTGGAAGCAGGTGAGCAAGGAGGGAAGGGAGTAGCACCGGTATAGGCTCACCATCTGTTCTTATTTACTGATGTTCCTGTAAACCCTAACCTTCCTAGATACTACGATTCACTACGGTCAAAAACAATGTCCATGTGCATGCTACAGCATTGATTCGATGACGTTATGATCAGAGCTGATATGTGGGTACGAAGTCGCTGCTCGGGCAAGCGTTGGCAGATTAGCTCAGTGGTTAGGGACGCAGCAGTGGTGATATGGTCCGGGTCGAATCCTGGGGATTTTCACAGCAATTTGTTGGGTAGAAATTCATACTTTGTACCCCTCCCCCGGTTTCCACACAAAACATAGCCTGGCTGGTTAAGGTTAATGACAAAGAACAACAATTTCCTTGGTACTCGGTGCGAGGGAAGTATATGCCATAGTTGCTCCTATACTCGGTGCGAGGGAAGTATATGCCATAGTTGCCCCTATACTCGGTGCGAGGGAAGCATATGCCATAGTTGCCCCTATACTCGGTGCGAGGGAAGTATATGCCATAGTTGCCCCTATAGTCTGTGAGAGGGAAGTATGTGCCATAGTTGCCCCTATACTCGGTGCGAGGGAAGTATATGCCATAGTTGCCCCTATAGTCTGTGAGAGGGAAGTATATGCCATAGTTGCCCCTATACTCTGTGCGAGGGAAGTATATGCCATAGTTGCCCCTATACTCGGTGCGAGGGAAGTATATGCCATAGTTGCCCATAAGTCGGTGCGAGGAAATATGGTTGTTGGCGACTATATTCCTTGTAGTGGTTTCCAAATCACACTGACACTCCGGAGTGCGAGAGGCACAAGGCTTTAAAAAGCGTTCAGAATTATAAAGGTTAGACCACCCACTAAGCCGACTTAACAGTCTTCAAAGGCAATGTGTATGAAAAGCAGCCTTAAATTATGGGGTAAAGGAGCACACAGATTATGGAACACTGCAGGGAATATTGACGGATGCATCAACAACATTCCGCCCTACTCAAAAAATAATTTCTATATGCATCCTCTTGCTCCACACCCACAGAACCAAGGACCAACGCCTATTAATAAATATAGAAATATAATCAAGTATAAATACAAATCTAATTCATGTTTCCCTGTTTACCATCTAGGTTATTCTACCACATCGTAGACACAGACATCGTAGGTACAAAGATTCTAACGGAGATGAATCGATCTAAGCTTCCTGGAGAGGTGTCATTTATGCCTCTCAACAGACTTGAGGTCAGACCTACACGATATCCAGAGTCACCGGTAAGTACAGGGTGATCTAAGCTTCCTGGAGAGGTGTCCTTTATGCCTCTCAACAGACTTGAGATCAGACCTACACGTTATCCAGAGTCACCGGTAAGTACAGGGTGATCCAAGCTTCCTGGAGAGGTGTCCTTTATGCCTCTCAACAGACTTGAGGTCAGACCGACACGATATCCAGAGTCACCGGTAAGTACAGGGTGATCTAAGCTTCCTGGAGAGGTGTCCTTTATGCCTCTCAACAGGCTTGAGGTCAGACCGACACGATATCCAGAGTCACCGGTAAGTACAGGGTGATCTAAGCTTCCTGGAGAGGTGTCCTTTATGCCTCTCAACCAACTTGAGGTCAGACCTACACGATATCCAGAGTCACCGGTAAGTACAGGGTGATCCAAGCTTCCAGGAGAGGTGTCCTTTATGCCTCTTAACAGACTTGAGGTCAGACCGACGCGATATCCAGAGTCACCGGTAAGTACAGGGTGATCTAAGCTTCCTGGAGAGGTGTCCTTTATGCCTCTCAACCAACTTGAGGTCAGACCGACGCGATATCCAGAGTCACCGGTAAGTACAGGGTGATCTAAGCTTCCTGGAGAGGTGTCCTATATGCCTCTCAACCAACTTGAGGTCAGACCTACACGATATCCAGAGTCACCGGTAAGTACAGGGTGATCCAAGCTTCCAGGAGAGGTGTCCTTTATGCCTCTCAACAGGCTTGAGGTCAGACCGACACGATATCCAGAGTCACTGGTAAGTATAGGGTGATCTAAGCTTCCTGGAGAGGTGTCCTTTATGCCTCTCAACAGGCTTGAGGTCAGACCGACACGATATCCAGAGTCACCGGTAAGTATAGGGTGATCTAAGCTTCCTGGAGAGGTGTCCTTTATGCCTCTCAACAGGCTTGAGGTCAGACCGACACGTTATCCAGAGTCACTGGTAAGTAAGGGTGTCCCAAAAGTTTTGAAACCTTTTTAAAGCTAGTTCCAATTAAATTTGTTCGTTTTCCTCCTTGAGGTGGTGTCGTTCCAGGGCGAGTGGTGACTCTGCCTGGAATTGTTCTAAATCATCATCGTCATCATCATCATTGTATCATCTTCCCATGTAAGGAGTCCTCTAGCCTGTTTGTGATGGAATGCCTTGTCATATCTTAACACACTCCTCCATGGGAACTGGCCTGCTTATTCCATGATCTTGACAGTGTAAGCCATGTATGCATCTATTTCGCAGTATGAAACTAAGAACATAATTGGAAAGAGAAGACTTGTAGAATTATTTTAGAACCGAACTTACAATCAACAGCTGTCTGCATCACCAGAGTACAAATGAAAGTCTTCCAAACTGTAAAACTGCACTTTCATATAAATGCGTATTATAATTAGCTTAATTAAGTGAAGAGCGCGAGAGAGGTAGTGAAGAGAAAACAGGTTGTCCGCAATGATTCTTTTTCATTTCAGACTGAATAATCCTTAATATGAACATTGTTAATGTTATGCGCTAAATGTAATAAGTGAAAGCCTTTTGAAAATATTCACATGAATGGATTGTGAGAAACATACAGCATATGATTACAGCGATGTACACCGTGAGTCAAGCAAGTTGATCAATTGTAATGGTATTGTGAGTTACGTGATCAAACCTTTCAGCGAGTGTTTTATAGTAAGGGGCCTCAGAAAAGGGGTCAAGTTGGGTATCAAAGTAATTCGACAAGTTTTCTCTAATTAAATATGTTTTTAGTTTTATACTCCAAATTATTTTATCAGAGGATATAAAGCAGGAATCATATATCAGTCACTCTTACAATTCGTGTGACAAAGATATGGTTTAGTCAGTTCCAAATTGGTGAAACCTGTTTACAGCAATGAATTAATACAAATGAGCGTGGACGCGCCAAGTGGCCTGGCACGGGGTAAATAGCGTATGTTTGCTTGGTTACTTTTGCTCACAGAGAGATAAAAAACGCTTAAAGTATCTGTGGTGTTGGTCTTTTTAAACCCTGAAACAGACTTTTGTTGCCGCAAATATGGCTGATACATTGATTACCTCTATATAAGAATTTGTTTAAAGTTAAGAATTGAAAAGTCCATATTTCCTCACCTTTTTCTCTCCAGGATGCCTTACCAATGGTGTCTAACTTGACGTTTGAGAAACAGTTCAAGTTTGTCTTTGAGCATGTGTTCGGCAAGACATTGATCTGTCGTAGTATGGAAGTAGCATCACAGTTTTCACGCACACAGAACCTTGACTGTGTCACATTGGAAGGTAAGTCAATTGGAATTATTAATAAGGTGGAATGAAAATATCAAGTCAGCTATAATCAATTTATAAATCAAGTTCACTTGGGTTTCCTCTTTGCTTAGCTGAGGTTGAAAAGCCAAGTGCTACAATGTATGCAGTTTATTTATTGTTATTGTTTTAAGGCTGTGCAAATGCAGTTATTGATTGATTGATTGATTGATTTCGTGATTGATTGATTGATTGATTGATTGACTGATTGATATTCATTAATTCATTTTTGGTATGAATTGATGTAAAAAGCAGATCTTCATGTGTAATGTGTACATTTGACACGCATGTGGTATCCAGTAAACTACAATAATAAGATCAACAAAAAAATAGTTCGCACAATTCAGTCATTTTGCAGGAAATTGGTTCGATACCATTTTCATCCTTTAACTTTCATCATTCTGATACACAGGTGATCAGGTGAGCAGGAAAGGCGCCATCACGGGTGGCTATTACGACACACGCAAATCACGTCTCGACATGCAGAGCAGCATCATCGAGCTGAGACAGAAACTGGCCCGCGAGGAGCAAGAGTACGAGGAATTACGTGATAAGCTATCGAGAGTCGAGGTGGAGATCACGACGCTCATGAGCGATATGCAGAAGATTGAGACCAAGAATAGGAAGAATAAGTAGGTGGAAATAAGATCCCATGTGGCGATGAAATTGTTTTTAAAAACATTTTTTTGAATGTTTTCCCTAAAAAATTGTTAACAATTCACCACAATTTTCACATAATAACAACAAAAGATGTCCGACCGACCCCACCTGAGAGGTCTTTTCGGCCATAGAACACATGTTTTTTCATCACCTAATCTTCTGAAAGTAAAACATCCCTCTTCAGGTTTACAGTGACATCGGGGCGTATTACAAGCACTATTTACATGTGAGTGCCCAAATTTATTTATGATCACCTTCCCGAAACCTGAAAATAAGCCATTGACAAAATAACAGTAAGCTTACTGCAAAAAACACCTTGTCAGCTAAATCACCCTTACTTAATGCAAATTTATAGTAGAGGTTCACTTGAAATGGATAACAGCCCTACTATAAATAAGTACCACATTTTTTACATTAATTGATGTTGAGGCTAAAAGCCAGTAAGGAGTTGGATGGCAGGTTTGGGAAAACATCTCTTGAGGACATAAAACTTAATTTCTCTTGAGGACATAGAATTAATCAAATAATTAATTCTGTGCTCCAAATAAGAAATATGAAAGTGAGATATGTCACTCAATTGAATGTCTATTGGAACAATGTAAGTAAATGGAACTTTGTGATTTGCTTCAAGATTGACTTCTGCAGTTATGAAACTATAGTTAAAATCAATTGCAGTCCCAAAAAAATATTCCATCTAAAGTTGATCACTTATCACTGTTCTTTGAAATTTCCTTGTAACAGGGACATCTACGAGCAAATGCGAAGCGACATGCGCATCATGAAAGAAGAAAGCCAGGTGATACAGAGGGCGCTAACACCCAAAGAGAAGCGTCTGTCGAGTTTGCAGACGAGTCTTGAAGCCATGCGAGGAACAGCTCAGTCACTGGAGGAAGAATTAGGTAAGTGATTGTACACCAGAAAACCAAATGCTCCAAGCAGTGGTTCTCAACCTTTTTGCCCCACGACCCCTTTTGACATTCCTGGTCAGTACCGTGACCCCCAAAACAAAAATTGAATAAAAACACCAGCCGGATATCATGAATGAAACTGCTTAGTTTGGATGCGAGCGTAGCGAGCAGGAAATTTTGCATTATATGAACGTTTCTTTTGGGTGTTTCTAAGCTTTTTTAAAGCGAAATGTAACACGGTTGCCCCAAAACCTATATTTATGAGCCCTTCATGACCCCCTGGTAAACCCCAAACAACCCCCATGGGGGTACCCCCAGGTTGAGAACCCCTGAATTAGAGGATAATGACTGAGTATCATTTTCACTTTGGAACCAAGCAATTGTACAAGAGGCGTACTTTGTTGCTTGTTGGGAAATGCCAAAGTCACTAAGTATTTGTTTTGATTCTTCACAGTTACTAACAAAACTACTGAGCAAAGTCACCGTCAAGTCATTTAATGATATGGCCGTATTTTAACAACTTTTGATCTGTCTGGTCAAACAGGCATGAAGGTGAACAACTCGCATGGTGTGGAATTTTAACATGACTGTGCTTTTCATGGTGTTTTGCCTTTTATGACCTTGTTTTCTGCGCATACTCCCACTTGAAGGTACATCAGAGTGAGTGTCTTTCATTGAACATAGCTTGTTATCCTGCATATGATTGCTTTAGACCATTTCAAATTCGAAAATATTCGATCGGTTCTAAATGTTTCTTATTAGCCGAGTGTTTTGGCACCCAGTTGCATGACTCCTGAGTCATGCACAGAAAACAAACATGTTTTCAGCTGCTGTCTTTAATAACCTGTGTGTTGATTGCGCTGGTATTGATGTGAGAGATCGTCTTCCTCACAAAGTTGTATTTTGGGGTGTTTCAGTAACAAAAACAGTGAGAAAAATATATTCGGGGTAATACCTTCACATTTTACCTTCAGCTCGATAATTTTGAACTTGCCGGTACTGACGCCAAACAAAATAGTCTTGCTATTAGTTTTACTTCTCATGGGTGTACCCTTGTATGTAAACATAGTAAGCGGGCAACCAATGCTATTAATGCGATCAACCACATCATTACGCAGCGTACGGACCTAGTCCACGTGACCTGTTTCCGAAATTTTCCAATCTCAATTTAAATGGTCTATATGCTTGCATGTGTCCTTTCATGTTTCAAAACAAATTCTGACATTAACTTTGTATTAATTCATCGCTTGAATACAGTCATCACGCTAGTTCTTCATGTGTGATCAAGTATAAGACTATCTATTAACCATTTCTTTACTATCAACAATGTCAGGCACTGATCTTCTGTCACAGTTGAGCGTTAGTGATCAACGTGAGGTGGATCAACTCAACGATGAGATCAAGACCCTCAATCAGAAGAACAAAGAAGCATTGGCTGAGAGAATCAAGGTATGTCTGGTATTACAATAACAGCTGTACTCTATTTGTCTTCCTCTGGACAGTGATGTAACTTTACAGGCGCAGCATTCATGCACACGTATGTATCTCCCGTATTTCTACGCTCGTGTGTATACACCAACGCCTCGCGTAGTAACGTCACTGCCTTGTGATGGATAAAAAGACTAGAAATTTGTGACCCAACATGAGTAAATGAAGCACAATGCGGCAGTAGTTGATTTGATTTAAAAGTGCAAATGTGAGGCAAGGTTATAACGAGTCAAATTTATCAAAACTCTCATTTCTGTACAGCCAATACTCAGACCAATTTGCTATGAATTTGTAGCCGAGTTTCAAAGATACAAAATTTGTGGAAAATTTCATAAGGCTAGCTTATAAAATAGCAAAGTTATGATGTAGGACGTAGAACTTATTAAATGACCCTCATATCAAGCCACATTTACTTGATTTGAAGTCAATTTATTGGATCTGTTTATTATTTCAGTTGGAAGGATCCAAGAACAAGATCAGCAACCAATTGTCCGGTAACTTGATGAGGAAACGAGAACAGTTAGTAATGGAGCTACAAGAGATCTCCGTCGAAGACCGCAACTCGAAGCTGGAGAACAGCACGAGGGAGTTACAATCTCTGGAGACTGCGGTGGAGACTAATATGGCTAGATTGGAAGGTTAGTAAAGCATACGTTTAGTTGTGGAATATTTGCTTGACTCTTTATGCAAAATGTCAGCATTTAGGTGAAGAAAAAACACCCACCCTGTTCTAAGAGCAAATGAACCTCTCAGGTATGGTCGGACAGTTGGGGGTGGTTTTTTTATTTCAGGAAATGTGCCGCTGTGTCATAAATCGGGGGGGGGGGGGGGGGGTGGGGGTGGTGAATTGGCATCCCACAAAGAAATTAGATCGATAACCTAAGGTTCAATGTCGGGAAATTATTTTGATTAATTTTCAGTAATTTTCAAAATATTTCAAACATTTCTTTAAAAAAATAAGAAATTGTGCTGAATTTGCAGAAGAGGTAATCATGATAATAAGCTTTTTTCAATCGAATTTCGAAAGTAATATATCTCAGACGAATGTTTGGAATAGTGCTTATCGAAGACAGATAAACGACCTATCATGCATACCATATCGTTGGGTTTTTTTTGGTTTTTGTTGCATTTCCAGAATTGGATGATGATATTTCAACATACAAAGAGGCAAACAAATTTGTTTAGAGGTGTGATACCTTGTAGCCTATTCTCTGGACGAGCCCCCATAAATGTTTGATGCTGTGCGCAACAAACGATCAATCACCCATTTACATCCCTATCCCTGCAGTATAGCTATTCATTGATTCAGTTATTTATAGAGCTACTCACCGTTTTCCCATCTGGCCATGCGTTTTGAACTCGCCACCCAAAAATGGTGGTGTTGTTACGGATTTTCAAATTGTGATCTGTTTAATTCATCATATCTCAGCAAAACAAAATGCTATAGTCATGTTTCTGGTCTCATTTAAAAGCTAATTAATACCACTAACAAACCTGTAAATATGAACAACATAGCTTCTCAATTAACAAAGTTATGGTTGATTGAAGTGCGAACAGTCGAGGTGGAGGAGGGGGGGGATGCGGAGGGGGGGATGCGGTACACACAAACTCTATGGGAACGCCGCGTTTCGCGTGTGCAAACTTGATTAGATTTACTACTACTTAAGTACTACAGGGGCTACAAACTTGGTTTTGGTCTTAATTTACAGCTAAACAATTCTGCTAATTGTTTTTAATCATTTTGAACTCTTTATGATCGGTTTAGTCTATAAAATACGAACTTTTACTTACGAAACTACCCGTTTTCATATTGAACACTGTATTAAGTAATGCGGATGTCTTTAAAATCTAAAAATTGCTGTAATATTTTAATTACTTATCCTATCATAGTCAAACTATACATTTTCTGAAAGGGAATTTGATGAGGAATCCAAATATGGACTTACTTTTTCAGTTAGGGTTAGGGCTAAAATGTTTCAGATCAAAATAGGTTGAATTGTAAAAAAAAATTAACATAATTTGGAACACCCTGTATTCTGAGATTAACAAGCAACTGTGATTTTTCTTTCTCCATGGTCAGTAGGCTTCACCCATCCTCTAACCAAATACATATTGTTTACTTTCAGTTTATAACTGTAAGTTAGTAATAAGCAATGCATTAAGTAACCCACTTTTTATCCGGAATTTATTTTTTCCACCCTGTATAATTTTAAGGTCACCCTGTATAATGAGTTGAAATGTGTATATTTAGATTGCTTATGCCTTCAGCTTTCCAAAAATGTATACCTTTGCTAGTTTAAGGTTGATAGTTGTGGAGATATTCTGATTTGAAACTCAATTGGTGTAAAAATTCATAATATTTGTGATGTAACGCTAAGGGTGGCGAGTTCATAACACATGGCCATCTATCAGATGTCGAGAGCACATTAGAGAGCTTGAAACGGTAGGTAGTGGATAGACTGAGTCCCTGCGTCCCTCTATAGTTATTTATACTCACTGTTTTCCCATCTATCAGATGTTGAGAGCACATTGGAGAGCTTGAATCGAGACCAAGGCAACAAGATGAGTGATCAGGACGACTGGAAATCCAAGGAGAGAGAATACGGGGACAAGATCACAGATGATACCAAATCACTAGAGAAGATGACCAACAAACAGAGTCTGCTTATTAAAAAGGTAAGTAGTGGATAGGGCACTGTTATGCCAACAAATGTGTTTGTTTGTCCATAGAGGGTCCTAAAAAGGTATGGTAGGTAGGTCAGATTTGTTGTTTTGTTTTGCTAGTGGTTGTTCTAGCCCAGTCCTAGCCAGCACGCCGAATTCTGAACCGTGTCAGATCTTTTGGATGACCCATACTTGACCCAAAGTAACTCACATAATACAATACATGGTATGGGGGTCACATGAGGGGTCATGTGGGGGTCAATTAAGGCCATATACGTGACTTTGGAAAAAATGGGAAAAAATAAGAAAAAAGTTACACGGTTGGGACTATAGTACACGGTCAGACGGACCTGAACAAACAAACAACTTTTTTTTTGTTAGCCTTATGGAGGGGGAAATGGGGAATCTGGAAAGTGCCTGAAAGAAAATGTTGGCACTCGGTAGGGAATGTTGAAGCAATTGTGAGGAATATTTAGCTGTTCTGTGCATGAAATTATATTAACATTTGTGGGAAATTTTACTTGCTTCCCGGAAATTTTACTTGCTTCCCGGATATTATACTTGCTTCCCGGAAATTAACACTTTTTCCAGCCCTAGGGCATTGTAAAAGTGGAAAGGTCAGAACAGGTCACAACCATCTTATTTGTCCATGGAAATTATGAATTTTCAGTATTTGAAAGAGTTTGACCATGTTTCATATATTATCATAAAAGGTTTTTTTGTATTTGTTGAAACTTTCAAAAGAAATATGATGTCCCCCTGTTCTTTTTCAATGGGAGAGAAATGACGGCGTCCCCCTTGATAGAGCCTGTGAATGGTTAAGGTTAATTGATGTAACAACCCCGCCCTTGAGAAAAAGTGTATCATTTCTTTGAAATTCTCTCTCACCCATACACAGAAAGAGGAGTGCATGCGCAAGATCCGTGAGCTCGGTTCCCTGCCCAGCGACGCCTTTGAGAAGTACACCAAGCTGTCCATCAAACAGCTCTTCAAAAAACTGGAGCAGTGTAACGCCGAGCTAAAGAAGTACAGCCACGTCAACAAGAAGGCGTTGGATCAGTTTGTCAACTTCTCCGATCAGAAAGAGAAGCTGATCAAGAGGAAAGAGGAGCTGGATAAGGGGCATGCTGTAAGTGAAACTTTTTCTTGTTGTTAATAGACGTTATTCGTAATTGGCGCACTTAGGTCAAAAGAGGGCAGTGCTATCCAACTGAGCATGTTCAGAGCAATAATTAGTGCTCCAAAAACGAGGCTAGTTATGTAGCCAAGACGAGAGTGGTGTAGTTTTTCAATGTGGTTAACTTTGTACTAATCATAAAAATTTGTCATACTTCTGAGCTGTTCAATATTTGAATGTATAAACTATCTATTCCACTAGTTTGAAATGAAATGTTTGCTGGTAACCGACACCATCTAGGAAAATGAAGAAGTTCACAGTTTCATTATATTGCAGTAAAAGTACAAGATTGTATGTTTATCAGCTTGATTGACATAGAGTATTTCTCTCCTTTGACATGAAATCGCCAATTACGAATAACGTCTATAAGGGAGCTGTTTACCCAAAAAGCATGACATTTATCAAGCGCTGTAACTTTTGAACTATTAACGTGATGTACATAAAAGTATACATTTTTGGAAAGGAAGTGATTCGGGGATTCCATTTTTGGTATCAAATTTCAGTAAAAATGCTGATTTTTAAAATTTTGACCAACATTTGCTGCAAATGTAGCGACATCAGTTTTTGGTAAAAAAATGCTGAAATTGCACCTACAATCCCGGCCAATATTGTTGGAACACTTTTATACATGTGTTTAAAAACTCCCCCTCTCCCCCTGGATCAATGTTGAAACACAATTTTTGGGTTACGGGCTACTGGAAGGGGTCAACATTGCACAGTGGGGTGGGGGAGTTATTCATGTTGAGGAAAGGCAGCAATGTTTCAATAGTGTAGATTTTGCGAAAACGGGAATGCATGAAAGACTAATTATTACCAGGATGTTCCAACTAATTATGACGGTGATTGTAAATCATCTAAAGACACTTCTCTAGAGCATTTCTTTTTTACATAAACATTTTCAGGGTCAGAAATTCGCGACCAAGTGCGAGAATCCATTTGGATTCTCGCAGGGGAATTTTGCGAGAATCTGGATTCTCGCAAATGGATTCTCGCAAAATGCATCTTGCGAGAATCTACTCTTATTTTATGTCAATCAATCATTGGCCCTGTAAACAAGATGTTTACCATCAACCCCCATACCCCCGGTCCCGCGCGCGGTGCATTACTGTCCCAAAATTGTGTTCAAATTATATTTGTTTGAGCATCAACATTTTTAATAATATATTTTCCATATCTCCGTTAATATTGTTATCCTTTTCTTTAATAATTGAAACCAAAAACGGTAGAAACATTCCAATAATTGTTTTATTTGATTGAACTATGGGAAATATTAATTTTAGGGTAGATGGTACCCACGTGCGGAAATTAATTGCCTCGTGCGTGATTTCACCTTCCGCAAATTATATCCAATCACAGACGTTCATTGCGCATGACGTTTTATTTATTATGTAAATTTGTTTATCAAATTGTACGACGCCCGGATGTCGGAAAAACAAATGTTAAATCAAGCTTGTAGGCCGGTCTGATTGGAACGTAAACCTCCATCGACATGGCTTTATTTCGTAGTTTATTTTGTTTGGAAAACAAGCTGAATTTTAACGCATATAAATACATAAACAGGAAATAATCGGGCCGGATTTTAGCGATTTTTCGGAGCAAAATGAAGGTTGGTAAAGAAGACCTGTAACACAACGAAATAGGCCACAACTTTGCATGATTTTTACGCAAATCCAAATGGATTCCCGTCAGTGATAATGTACGCGAATCTTTGCGCGAATGGATTCGCGGATTCGCATCGAATTTCTGACCCTGATTTTTAGTTTTTAGAATATTGGCTAAAGAGGTAAAGGTAAAGACAGACTCTTGCTATGGACATTCCCATTAGCCTATGTATACTAGTTATGCACTGTAGCCTAACCAACTGGTAATTGTTATTTTTCCATTTCAGGCCATCACAGATTTGATGAATGTATTAGAGCTGCGCAAGTATGAAGCCATTCAGCTGACTTTCAAGCAGGTCTCCAAGTATTTCAGCGAAGTATTTGCACAACTGGTACCGGGAGGCAGAGCTACACTGGTTATGAAGAAAGGAGAGAGCGAGAGCGCTGAGGGGGTATGTTGTAGCGTCTTTGTGATGCAGCACATCAAGGGGGGGGGGGGAACTTCGCGGCTGTGAGTTTTTCAAGATATAGATGAAAATGGGCAGAATAAAATAAAGAAAATAATACAAGTTTAGGAGTCACTTTCACTCGTAAAATAGGAATGCATGATAAGTTTGGTGTCATTTTAAAGCTTAGAAAATGCTCTGAGAGCACACATAATAAACTCAAAATTGACTTCACCCGCAAAGTTCCCCCATTTGATGTGCTACACACATGTATGCACTGATTGTACCTATCCAAAACACATGAGTATTTTTATGATTGCCTTTCCACAATATTTTCCCCCTTCTCTCTTCAATACATTGTATTGTACAATTTCTTATACAAAAAGACCAACTTTTCTTCAAATTGCCAAAATGTCCATCCCGATACCAATAATTTGTGAGAACAAGCTTCCCAGATTCCCCATTTTTCCCCACCATGCACAGCAGCCTAAGCGTTTATCCCATAATACTGCAAAATCATTATAATATAGGGGCTTTTCTTTTGTTCAGATCCAGCGAGGTTAACTATGAATGCTTCAGGAACGTGAACGTTACAAAAAACAGCCATATAATTATAATGATATAGGTTGGTTGAGGAATTCATCCAGGGGTTCCTGTGTGGAACCCTTGCTACACTAGATTAACTGTTTTTGATAAAGACATATCTAGTATAGGGTTATTCAAGCATCACATTTCTTATATGTTGCTGATCCCCATACTTCTTTCAAAAGATTAGCAAACAATGGGAATTGTTCATTAGGACACCAGCTTCTTGTGGGTGCTGTTCAATCTCTAATCGCTCCAGTATTACATGCGCAAGGGCTGTAAGAATAGAGCGCACAATGTCGCAAGTTGAACACTGTGGTTCCATGTTTAAAATGGTTACAGGCAGTGCGATGCGGGAAGATCATCGAGGCTGCTTTGCCCACCATGTAAACACATCTTTAATTTTTTGCTACAGAGTGACGATGGAGCTTCTCAGTCAGATATCCCGCTTGTAGAACAGTTTACAGGAGTTGGTATTAAGGTAAGCCCAAACAAATTAATTGTTTGATTGTCCATAGATCACTTTCAAAAGTTTGGGTGGTCGGGATTTTGTTTCTGTTTTTTTTTTCCTTGCCCTTTTTTCAGGTACCAAAAACGAGATGCAATGTCCGACATAAGGTGTATCGCATCGCAAAATGCTCCACAATACAGCATGTTTGCGACGCAACTGTAAAAAGCCGGCGCATATTTGGGTAGGCATATTTCGACTAGGAAGTACAAAAAAGTCCAATGTTTCAATTAATTTCTGCCGTTATAATTCAATTTTACGCCACAAGAAGTTTGTTTACATTCATGCTGGTCACCGCCATGTAATATTTCATGAGCAATCGCGATCTCTTGGTGGTCCTAAAACCGACCGATATTTGGGTGGATTTGATCAGTATTTCAAGGTTATTTTCTTAATAAAATTTCATGATTTTTCATTTTCCGTTTTCTAATCCCGATTTCCGCGAATTGTGACACAAGTCAGAAAGTGCATAGCAGTTTTTGCTATGCAAAAATAAAGCCGAACATCTGACGTTGATGAGATGTACTTAATAGTAAAGCCGTACATTTGGTAACACACACACCCCAACACACCATCACCGGAAGAACTCACAAATATCAAGATTCTAGCGAGGGGGAAAAATCTGTAATATTTTGAAAAGTATTTTTATTTTCTAAACACTTTAAACAAAAAGATCCCTGTGAGGAGCACCAAAGAGTTTTCATTTATTTACATTTTTCTTCTGGAAACTATTACCTTTTTGGCATTTTACGAAAACAGAGTCAAACATCAGGGGTGGCATATTTATTAGTTGGGTGAAGTGTCGGTACGATACAGGAATTTATTATGTGCACATACCACTCAGGGTCATCCTAAATATTTAAAAAATTTAAATATGTAAAAAGAAAAGATTGTCATTATTCAATTCTTGATTTCCCTTCTTCACAGGTGTCATTTACCGGTAAATCCGGGGAGACGAGAGAGATGCAGCAACTCTCGGGAGGACAGAAGTCGCTGGTCGCCTTGACGCTCATCTTTGCCATCCAGAAATGTGATCCGGCACCGTTCTATCTCTTTGATGAGATTGATTCCGCGTTAGATGCTCAGCATAGGAAGGCAGTAGCAGGTGGGTTACCTTGAAGCTTATCTTCCAAGGATGTAAGACTTTCGTAAATATCCGAAATTCCGGAAATGAGGCCATAAAAAAAAAATCCGGATTTTTGGAAAAAAGAAAAAAAATGTTTTAAAATATATATATTTTTAAATTGTCTTTTTATTGCATTTCCGGAATCGGATGATGATACTTTAGCATAAAAAGAGGCAAACATGTGTTTTTTGGGGGGTGATACCCTATAGCCCAGGCCTTCTCAATTGGATTTTGTGAAGCACCACTTTTGAGATGTTAGTGATCTAGAAGCGCCACTATCCTTGCGAGCGTAGCGAGCGAAGCGAATAACGGGTGGGGTCCAGGGGGCAAGCTCATGGGTTTACCCCCTTTTAAGAGGCTAAGGAGAGCTATATTTGCATGCAATGGTACAAGAAATGAAGAGATGTTGACGGTAAAATGTACAAAATATGGTAGCAAATGTAGTGATAATCAATAGGGCTTACCCCACTGCAGTTAGTGGCTGAAGTGGCTTTTCATGCTTCTTGCGATCTGGTTGAAATTGGGGACATGAGGTTGTGGATTTGGATCATGAATGGGTGTGATGCACGGATGTAAACAAACATAGGCCCTGTGGATCGTGTTTTATTATTATCATACCTACTACTCGGAGGCTGATTGTAGATTAGATTTTTAGAATTTCCGTGCATTTTTTTGTATTTTTTTTGTACCATGCTTCATGCGCCACCCGGACTGATGCAATGCGCCACAAGTGGCGCGCGCGCCACCATTTGAGAAGGCCTGCTATAGCCTATTCTCCAGACGAGCCCCCATAAAAGTTAAATAAATACTGGAACAATAAAATTGTATTAGAATTGAGCGATACTGGTATACCAGTATCTGGGACCTGAAGTACACTTTCCCCGTTATTTTAGAAAGATGATCTTTAATGTCTTTTTACCCTTTTATCTTCAGATATGATCCACAAATTGTCCGATAATGCCCAATTCATCACCACAACATTCCGACCGGAGCTTCTGGAATGGTCAGACAAATTCTACGGTGTCAAGTTCAGGAATAAGGTAAGTCGAGTGTTGATCCCAACCAGCATGCAATTGCCATCTAGGCCGTGACAAAAAGGAGCCCAATTTTGGTTGTAACCCATAGAAAATACCTTGGTTGCCCAACTATTTGCAAGCCACAGCACCCGTTTTTTGGCCCAAAAGTAGCTCAATCCTGTGACCGAGCCGCGGCATTCCCAGCCCCTGGGTATGTAACGCAGACTAAAGGATAGGTTCAAAACACCTAGGGGTTCCAATGTACTGTCATATTTGCTATCCAATGAACTATCATATTTGCTATAGACGGGGTGACAACAATGTTTATAAACAAAAGCAACGGTCGAAAGGAACAGCATATGACCACAACACCGTCCACTATGCTTTATTGCCCTTTATAATGCTTTGACTCCCAAGCGTTTTACGCCACCAATACGTTAACCACTTAGAACACAAGTGTTGTACATGTACGCAATATTATAAAAAAAGTTAAGAAATCCTCCTAAGATTTGTGAGAGTAATCTTTAATATTTGCAATTGTTAGTTTTTCACATAATGAGGTTATAAAGAATGAATCTCATTTACAGCAGCCTAGAGATGAAAGGAACTGACAATTTGGAACCCTGTAGTATTAAAATCATGAAAATCTAATTTTTGGGGGAAAAAATCACCTTTTTTGGCACTTTTTGGTCTATAACTCAAAAAATAGAAAAGATATGCCAAAAAAAGCAGCACCCCGGGTAATGATATCACGATTATCATAAAACTAGTTTGACAAAATTTAACAAAATATATTTTGAGTTATCTTTGCAGAACCTAAAATGGGTCAAAAAACATGTTTTTTATAATTTTTTCCAAAATGGTCAATTTCATTATCATGGTTGGATTCATTGAACCCTTTTCTTCAAAAAACTGTATTAGTTTATAAAGATTAAATGAATATTGAAGAAGTTACGGTAGTTTTACAGAGGCTGTACCTGAGAGTCCACATCCCCCTTGTAGTTTCCAATACAATAAATCGTATTGGAAACTGGATACCAATGCTTAGCACCAGGCTGCCGAAAACGGGATTCATAAAGAATGCCAAAAAATCAGTTTGTTTATTTGCGTGCTAGGATAACATTCAACAATGAATTAATAACCTAGCATTTGCAACAGCCTTTAACAATGTGGGCTCAACTGTTTGCTTGTGCTAACATTTCATCCTTTCTATATACCGCCCTCTATCTAGGTGAGCCACATTGATGTCATCACCAAGGACCAAGCACAGGACTTCTTAGAAGACGATATCACACATGGATAGATACTAGAAACAATGCCAGGATATATACTAGAAACAATGTCAGTGCCCTGTATCCAGCACCAAGCTGGCTACACCTTTACTTACTATTTTGGATTGACAGAAAGCTTGCCATAGAACTCTGTGGAGTGGCAGTTGCTATGATCTTCCCTGTCAGAGGGGTCAGGATATACAGTCTGTAATTTGTTACCGCCGTCTGGTCTCAAAGCATAAATAAGTCGCTTTTATACCTGTAGGCTAACAAAATTGGTATTGGCCATTACAACCAACCGTTTCACGGTTTTGTTTTGTTTCTCGAAACCCTAAACCATGTGATTTTGAAATGTACCCAAGTGTTGAGATTTGGAAGGACTATACACTCACTTCAGAACACAACGCCTACCGTCATGTGTTCTACCATCATGTGTTCTACCGTCATAGGTTCTTACAGGTTGACATTTAAAGCTCGCATGATTTTTTTGGTTTGGGTGCATTCAATGTCATCAAACTTATTCACACATACACAGCCCTTTTATGGCAAAAGAATGTATTTGTATGTAGTTTTCTAACAGTATACGTCCTATACATGATCAAAGTTAGATTTTTTCTACATAAATCATATAGTGGTAAAAGGCAGTATATTACTTACTTTTATTGTCTTTACAAGCTGCAACCTTTTCCTAAGTGAGGATTATTGAACCAAGTTAACACAATCCATGTTAAAAGGAAGTATATCATTAGGAAAGTACATATAAGATACAGCCTTTTGCCATAAAAGGGCTGTATAACTGGATGTAGAAGCAGAAAGGAAGGAAATTTATAGCCTATTTATTACATTGTGGTTTGTTTTGTTTGTTTATTTGTTATGTTTTTCAAGAATAACACATTTTCTAAGCATAATATTAGTAATGGGGTTTGTCCAGTGCGTATTAATGCCAATATTTTTTCAGAGTATTGCTTAAAGGGGCACTGAGAGATACGTATGGGAGTGCGCCCTCAACTTTCCTGGAAATCAGGTATTTTTGCCCCTACATAATACTAAGGCATATACTATAACTACCATCTGAAACCGTTTACCTTAATTCGCCGTCTATCATGTAACAAATTCACCATTTGGTCAATTCTATGTCGATCACATCAAAATTATCAGCACCACTCACCACATAAATTACTTCGACCACATTTCTATCTAGCACCATCATTCAACCCTTTTCCCATAAATTATTACACTTCAGGGTTCCTATGTACCTTATCTATTGAAACAATTCATTTTTCCCCAAATTTCAATTTTTTTAAGCAATCTCTCAGTGCCCCTTTAATAAAGTCTTGTGAATATGAAATTATAACAGGCATATCGGTCTGTCAATTACTACCACACCAGTTCCTTTCTTTTTGAAGGATGGTCTGTAAATAGTTGTAGAAAACATGACAATTACATCGTACTGCTAGATGCATACAACTTTTGTGGATTGATATTGGGTTTTTTTTAAATATGAAGATATGTAAAAAGTTTCTTAAATGATGAAGTAATATGTCAAAAATATTTTGGAATTACAATCACATGCAATGATGTTTAGTGTTAAATTTAAATAAGATTGTATTCACACGAACACTGATGATGAATAATACAATTTTAGATCATTGTTCTGATTATGTTAATTTCAGACAATCTCAGAAAAAATAATAATGTTGTTTTTCTATGGTGTCAGTTATTCTAGCTTTAGCAAGATTTCTTGTGCAGTCCAGTATGCTTAGCTTTACTGCAGTGCCAACAGGGATTTTCTCAAAAAAACCAGTGCAAAACATGTGTTAAAGTAATTAACAGCTGCAGGTCGTCTGATTTCCATCCTACAATACATGGTACAGATAGGCATAACTTAATCCCAACTAAAACATGCATGTGTGTTATTCAAAAAAGGGTCGTTAAGAAAAACAAGAGGGGACTGAATTGAAGTCATATCAATTGTACTACTTGCAGCAGGATTTTCTTAAAGACCCTCGTTTTACAACATTATAAGCCTTTCATTGCACTGTAATGTAATGTCAATTGGAACCAGTAGATACTGACAACAGAAACCAGTGGTCATGTGATAAAAGTGAAGCATGCTGGATTGCACTCGAAAACTGCTTTGCTTTTGCATATATGTGATCCGTCACATCAAAATGGACATGTTGGAGGCCCAAGTCAAATCTGAGTTATTGGTTTGACTTGAAAGAGCAGCACATTTTAAGCTTTAAAATGACATCACTTTGAAGGTAAAATGGACTTTGGAATTACAAGATACGATTTGAAGAACCATATTGTTTTCTATTATTTTCTTTATATTTTACAACATATATTGGCCCTTATCTCAAAACTGTGTTAGCCAACAACATGTCCTTTTTGACGCGACGGGTCACATATTTTATCAATTAAATGTGAGGAAAGAGGACCAAAACTGCTTTAAAAAGAAATTCAAAATTCTTGGAAGTAATATCACTAGATTTGGGAGACAAAAAAGTATTTTTTGAAACAAGTTTGTTCCATTGGTATTTTCTGGTAGTCAACAGTTGGTTTGGGGGGTACGTAAATATGTATATTACGTATGATGAGTATCAATGGAATTCGGAAGCTATGACTATCGGAAGTTAGTTAGTCGATAGCTAATTATGTAAAATAGTAATTTTCTCTTGTTCTCGTTCTGTTCATTGTTTGTATTATTGAAAATATGGGATTTGAAGTCGGTTTGGGTTAAGAAGAAGATTTGTTTGTACAAAAATACGGTTCCTGTAAACTGTCACAAAAATAGTATAGGGTGATAATTTCATTCAGGGATTATAAGTTTTATGCCATGTAATCCCATAACCCTTTCCATGCGGCGGTCGTCCTAAATTTCACAATTTTTTCATAAATGTCAAAATTACTACATTTCATCACCATATTTGAAATCACCATAAGATATGCATTAAATTGAGTACAAACATGCCTAGTATTGGTTCAATAATTCTTGAGATAAGACTCAAAAGTGTCTGAAAAATCTTGTATATGGTCAGAACTAATACTAGCCGCGTGGAAAGTGATAATGAAGTCTTTAGTAGACTAACCCTGGCACTCTCACATGAAGGGAACACCGAATATACAATGTTTTGGTCTTGACATTTTGTATTAGTGTATGACTTGTATTAATATCTGTTATCCGTGTATTTTTCTCAGCTGACATTCAAATCTGTGTATTTTTTGTGGCAGGACTGATTGTCCTATTAATGTTAGCATATTGTGAAGGTCAATAAATATGCCTTTTCCAAAAGTTATACGCACTATAGTGAATTGTCTTGCTTTATATTCTTGTGACTTGTAGATTAGGCCGCAAAACAAACCACCTTGTTTTACGGCCCGACCGACCCTTTAAAAAAAAACCGGAATGAAGCTAACAAGAAATAATATGTTGACATTGTTTTGAAAAATGTTTTGACATTTATTTTATTTAATTGGAAAAAGTTTGAATATTTATGATTTTTGTTCGAAAAATGTTTTTTGTTGTTGAAAAAATGCTCGACCAAGAGACCCTTCCGATTGCCTGTAGAACAGTTTTTTTGTTGTGGTCTTAAAGGGGCATTGAGAGATACGTATGGGAGTGCGCCCTCAATTATCCTGGAAATCAGTTTTTTTGCATCAAAGTAATACTTAGGCATATCCTAACTACCATCTGAATCAGTTTACCAACATTCGCCGTTTATCATATAAAATTTCATGATTTTCTAAGGTGCTGAATTCGGAAGCTATGCTAAGTTTTATTCACGGACTTCGCGGCAAATCTCAACCCGGAAGTGCTGTTATTTGCTTAGTTTGGCATGAAGGCGATGTCGGGAATTGTATGATATTTTGGATTTGGGCTATGTTGATGATTTAATTATCTTTACGTTATTTGCTCATTTAGTATATCGATACATCGCTCAATGCCCATTTAAGCTCCCAAAATAATGTTTTGGTTGGATTCCACCTCACTGCAAGTTGAATTGTGAAAGAAAACAAATCGCAAACTTAGAAAAAATCATGAAAATCGAGGTTAATGAGTGTAATTTATCATTGAGCACCCAAAATTTGTTTTATAACTCCTGTTAACACTGGAAAAATGATATAGCAGATAAGATGTTATTTTATCAACGTTGAAAATAATTGACAAAATAATTATATTTTGATTTCGACTTGGCTGCACCCTAGTTGATAGTACATTGTTTTGGCCGTGAAAACCAACCAAAACCACATGAAATCTAAGTAAATATCACTTCAATTTATGAAGCTAACAAAAATTTGGTTAAAATGTTAGAATACGTGTATATTGATTTTTCACAGTTTGATGAAGTTATGATTTTTGGAAAAATGATGATTTGGTATTCGGTAAACATCCCCCTAACGATCTCCACCTCTTGTGAAGAGACCGTGGCGTCAGTCAGCGGATTTCATTTTGAAAAACATAAAAAGTCATCTTTTTGTAACACTTTTATAAATAGTGCAAACAATAATGCTTAATATATGTCTGGACTTGTATAATATTCCCCCCAGTAAAGCCCCCAGTCACGACTTTCTTCCCACCTCCCACTTGTCCCCCTCCCGGACCCCAGTCAGCTCAAGCCTCTCACCCCATTTTGTCCCCCAAACAATTGAAAGTGTTTAATGTCAAAATTACTTAAAATTGGTCTGAAATGTCTAAATCAGAAATTAAGCAAATTTCAGGCAATGTTTACAATAAAAGTTACACGTATTTAGCTCCCCACCCCAAATTGTTTCTTCCCGCCCAACCCCAAAGATATTAATGCTGATGCCGTCACAGCCAATCAGACATGAAAGATGGCGTTTTATACGAGGGTCATTAATAAGTTCTAGCTTCTCCATCATTCATAACTCTGCTAATACAAATCTCAGCCCCATTAAAATTGTCAGGATTACATTAGCTCTGATTGCGCTGATGAATCTTGGCTACACATTTATAGTAGCCTAAATATGTTTCACTTTCAGTCTGAGATTAAGATACGTTGTACGATATGGAAACAGAAAAATACCCTTGGAATAGTTTCATCAGCAATTTAAAAGTCGACTCTGTTTCCAAATAGGAAAGAAACTAATACACTTTTGCCATACGGGTTCTTCATCAGTTCATTCATTCACCATGTATGGGCGGCCAAAGGGGTCAAAATGGAGAAAGGTCTCAGTAATTTAGAGAAAGGTGACTAGAAAATGGAGAAAGGTCTCAGTAATTCAGAGAAAGGTGTCTAGAATCCATGCTAGAATGTAGAAATGTCTCTGTAATTTAGAGAAAGGTGTCTAGAATGGAGAAAGGTCTCAGTAATTTTGAGGAAGTTGTCTAGAATCGAGAAAGGTCTCAGTAATTTAGAGAAAGGTGTCTAGAACGTAGATAGGTCTGTGTAATAGTCTTGGAAAGGTCAAAAGTTGAGAACGGTCTGGGTGTAAAGTAGAGAACGGTCTGTAAAGCAGAGAACGGTCTGTAAAGCAGTGAACGGTCGGTCTGTAAGTGTAATGTACAGAAAGGTGTGTATCTTCTATCTCACTCTCTCTTTCTCTCCCCGGTAGTCGGTCAACGCTAACGGGAGACAGGCTTTATGTAAATCAGTGAGATAGTGCCAGGGGTTGGCACTTCGCTTGCCGAACGGTGCACATTAACTAAGCTGGACCGACACTGTTTGTTTGTTTGTTTGTTTACCAGGGCTGTCAACTTTTGAGATTTGCTGGGAGGGAGAGATACATACTCCAAAAAATAATCGTAAAACATGCACAATTTTCCCCCCGTCAGCAGCTAAAATCCTGATAAGGGGGGGGGGGATGATGTTTTCCTCAAATCCGCACGAAAATTGCATGGTCAAAATCGCAAATGTACCGACGGAAGCTAGTATAAAGGTGTTGATACACACTTTAATTGAGGTAATTTTGTTGATGCGGGAGATTTTATATGCTATGCGGGAGTGCGGGAGAAAGAGTGTCTATGCGGGAGAGTTGACAGCCTTGCCTGCATAAAGGAACACGGTAATGATATGTGGCATGACAGGTGTGACGGTTACGTAAACAAGTCAAGAGCAGGCCCTGGAGAACAATACCAGGGCTCTCACATCACTACAACCCGCGAAATTTAACAGATGTTTTCACTCGTGCCTTGACCTGGATAAAGGACCACGGTAATTATATGCAGCATGACAGGTGTGAGGGTTACGTAAACAAGTCATGAGCTGCCCCTGGAGAATAGGATACCAGGGCGCTCACAACAACCCGCGAAATTGTGTTTCACTCGTGCCTCACTGACCTGCATAAGGAACACGCTACATGACAGGTGCGACTGTTACGTAAGTCAAGAGCCACTCATGGCATCTGGAGAACAGGGTACCTCACACAGGCCTCTACGGTGAGACAATGAATTATCAATATCATGTTGCTTGTTTCGATTTTTATTGCATGCATAATAATATAAGTTTGTCTTTCAATTTATTTCTGACATTTTGCCTTTAAAAATCATCTTTGTTGTAATGTTGAATTTCAGGGCTGTCAACTTTTGGGATTCGCTGGGAGGGAGAGTAAAAAAAATCGCACGGTCAAAAACAATCGCACAGTCCAAACAAATCGCACAGTCCAAAAGGCCTAGGCCTACAACCAGGGGCGGTGCCAGGTTATTTGTATAGGGGTGGGAGAAAAATCAAGGTTAAAAAACTGAAATAGTGAGTAACTATTGTGAGTAACCAAAGAGGTGCAAAGCACCGCCCTCCGCGGTAACTAACGCGGACAGGGGGAAATCTGAGAGGGATGTGCCCCCGGGGGGGGGGGGGTACTCGGATTTGGTTTGGTCGGGGGTGTGCCGCTGGAGATTCAAAACCCATACCCATTTCTAAGGGTGATTATTCGCGAAAATAGACCTAATTTTGGCAAATTTTCGCGAAAATCGCGAAAACAGGACCCATGTCTAAGGATTTTTCACTGAAAAGCCTACCCATGGCTAAGGATGTCTCATGAAAAAGCGACCCACTGGAGCGGCACATCCCCGTATACCTGACATACGTGAGTACCCCCCCCCCCCGGGATGTGCCGCCCTCATAATTTTGAAGATAAAAATCAATTCTCGAACCCATTTGGGCAATTTGGTGTTTACTTTTGACCGATTTTCTATTGAAATGCCATCATTTCCAATCAATATTGGCTTTTTATCTAAGTTAGACAGCTATTTCATTATAGGCTATGCGAGAAAAAGTAAGTTGTGCATATTTACTGATGATCTTTTCTTGATTTAAGTAGTATTGGTTCCTAACCTCTTTGGCCCACGACACAATCGGACATAGGCCTATTTGGTCAGAACCCTGACCCCCAAAATGAATTGCGAAAAAATTATCCCGATTGATTAAAACTGAAACTGTTAAGTCATATGATGCGAGCGTAGCGAGCAGAATTTTTTGCGTATTTGAACGGTTCTTTTGGGTTTTTCTAAGCGTTTTTAGAACGAAATATGAAAATGGTTCCCCAAAAAGCTATATATATGACCCCTCTCTTTAGGTTCGTTATTTATTTATTTTCCGACCATGATTTTTCATACTATTTTCGACGAATTGGGTTTTTGATTTCCCCGCTTGACGAAAGAATTTTACTAAAAACCTCTTAATTTCCTCCGAATAAGTATAATCCCAACCCCACCCGAATTAATTTAGTTCCGGGTTACCTGTTTCCGGAAAACATGAGCGCGAAGCGCGCGATTTTTTTCCTATATACTCAGTTCTGGCTATAATTAATGTGTATTTTGGTTTGAAATGGGCTTTTAGAATGATCTTTCTGGACATATGCACGCATAGCACACGAATATAAATGTTCTTGCATACGTACTCATTCATAATATTTGTAAAGAATATGGTTTCGATTCCTTCGACTGAAGCCTTGAAATTTGATAGAATTAAATATATAAACCCATGCAATGTATATCTGTCAATTTCTAAGGGGTGCATGCCCCTCCAAGCTGGATTATATCAGCCATCCCCCATTTGGACACGCCACTGATATCCCAAGTGGGTGCAACTAGGCCTTTTCAATACTACCGATAGACATCTGTTTTCCTTTCCTCTCTTCTTTCCCTTTTCTTTTCTTTCCTTTTTCTTTTCTTTCCCTTTTCTTTTCTTTCCCTTTTCTTTTCTTTCCCTTTTTTATTTGACTTATTTTTGAGGCGGGAGTTTATATATGCTATGCGGGAGTGCGGGAGAAAGAGTGTCTATGCGGGAGACTCCCGCCTAATGCGGGAGAGTTGACAGCCCTGGTTTACACGGTCGGTCCATACGTTGATGGTGCTGTGTACGCATAGCTTACGTGCTTACGGGGAATGGACCGATACAGTTGGTGGCGCTGTGGTGCATTCAAAATTTCAGTTTTTAAATTAAAATGGTTATGGAAAACTTTCCTGAAGCCATCTTGTTCAGCTTGAATAATGCAACATTAAAACTAATGCCGGTACTCGAGAAGCGCGCACACATTGGCATTTTTAACACTTTAATATAATATTTAGAATATTTACGGTTGTTCCCATTATAATGTTGAAACCTGTAGACAAAATGAACGCGAATCGAGCACCCAAAAAAACCCACCAGTTTTTGAATTAAAAAGGGACCAGAAAAAACGTTCCTGAAGCCATCTTGTTAAAATTGAATGAAACATTAAAACTAATATGTGCAAAGCGCGCAAAAATTTGCATTTTAAACACTAAAAAGGTCCAGTATAACGTTTTTAAACGTCCCCCACATTAAAATTATGGGGACGTGACCCCTTAACCCCCACTTGCGCCGCCTATGCCCATACCCTTCCTCCTTTGGCCTCTTCCTCCTTCTTCTCCCCTCTTCCTCCTTCTTCTCCTCCTCTTCCTTTTTTAAATTCTTTTGTCAATGGGGGGTTGGGGGTCATGGCCTGCTGGGCCCCCTGGATACGCCACTGCCCGACGTTAAACTTAGCCGCTATGGGTGCTATTTATAGGCCTAGACTAAGAGGACTCGGTCCGGTCATACACACACACACCATTTGTAAGTGACGTGCTATCTACTGAAGATAGCAAATGTATCCATAAGTCATGCTATGGCTTTTGAGATAACAAATCATACAGTAGGCCGGTCATTTCTCTCTCGAGTGATCCCGTGACCGTGGTGGAGAAGGAAGGTCCGTTTCTCGGTGGAATTGTCTTGTCTGCTATAGGAGATATCATTTAACACATTTAGCGGGGGTGTCCATCGCGAAGTGGGCGGAATCCGTGAGGGCCCAAAATTCAAAATGACCGCCACATAGGGGGATCAAAAAAAAATTTGCTTCAATTATAAATCTGTAAAGTATACCAAATTGTTTGTCTGAGTTCAAGGATTCAAAATAAGTATAGCCTAGTTTTATTTTATTTCTGATGTTTTTTGGTTACCGAGTTATCAAAGTAAAACGTAAACAAGTTTGCGTAACCCGCGAAATTTAAACAGGTGTTTTTCACTCGTGCCTTGACCTGTTTAAAGGAACACGGTAATGATATGCGGCATGACAGGTGTGACGGTTACGTAAACAAGTCATGACTGCTGCCCCTGGACAGGGACAATCGAATGGAGGGACAAGAGAAACTATTGTACTATTATATAAGTATGCGTGTTGCGGGGGTTCAAGCAGGGGTATGTCACTGAGCTTGCCGATCGGGTCCACTTTTAAATTGAACTTAGTCAGCATAGAATTGGGGGCGCTATACCGATCAGGCGTGATGATTGTAGCAGACGACGCAACGCTGGCCACGCGTCTCTCAGACGACCCAATTTGGCAACGGGCCGAGTGCACCATTTTGAATTATTTTTAACAGTCATCGCCCGGTTAACGATAAAAATCCTTTTAATTATGATGTATTTGTCAAAATGATAGTTTAAAATTCGCGATTACGTGTTATTCACTACGAATTCAAAATTTAGGTTTCACGTGGCCACCGTCGTCTGCAGCGCCCCCAAACCTATGCTGACTAACATGCCGTTTAACCTGCCGTTAAACCTGGTTAAACATTGTTAAACGCGTTAAACGCCGGTCACCGACACATTCCGGACGATAACCATAATTTATTCAAATATGCAAAAGGGTCCGTTTTCGCTACGTACGTTAGTATACAACTTTCCTATCCCAAAGTTAATAGTATCCCTGAGTCAATCAAGAGCCACTCATGGCATCTGGAGAACAGGGTACCTCACATGCACAGGCCTCTACGGTGAGACAATGAATTATCAATATCATGTTGCTTGTTTCGATTTTTTATTGCATGCATAATAATATAAGTTTGTCTTTCAATTTATTTCTGACATTTTGCCTTTAAAAATCATCTTTGTTGTAATGTTGAATTTGGCTTTATCCATATTATTAAAATAGTTTGTTGCTAATTCCATCCGTAGGCTATATACATCATAGGTTGCCTGGGGCAGTGGCGGCACTATCACAATTTTAATTTATTTTTTGAG
>CM069448.1:49562284-49696247 GCA_035610835.1 Ophiura sarsii
GTGACTATGTCCGCACTGCACACGGTGCTATCTACTGAAGATAGCAACACTACAGTCCTCAAAAATAAAGGCAATAAATATGCTCTCAGCTCCAAAACTATAACTCCTACGTAAAAATATTAGGATATAAAGTTGAAAGGTTATTTCTGTCTTTAATTTGAGATATTACACGTGAAGATTGAATGAATATTAACTCAGTTAGGGGAAGGTGGGGTAATGGCGGACACATTTTGTTAGAGAGGTATAACACACATATAATACGTCATATAACAATAAAAATCATGTAAGGGACGCACCATTTGATTTTCAGGGGGGGGGGGGGCATGGAAGTTGGGGTCGGGCGGGAATTTTTGTTTTTGCCACCCGAAGTAGGCGGCAAGTATTTATTTTTTTTAGCAAAACCGGCAAAGTTTGGTTTTTTAGGTTTTAATGGTTTTCTTTACATTGAGTTGGGCCTTTTGGGTGAGTCATCTTTTTTTCTTTCTTTCACTCAGCAGTGGGTCATTTTTTTTTCTTCTTTTCCTGGTTGGTGGGCAAAGTTTTTTTTTTTTCTTTCTTTCTCTGGATAGTGGGCAAAGTTTTTTATTTTAAAAACTTCCATGCCCCCCCCCCCCCCACCCCCCCCCCCCCCCCCCCCCCCCCCCCTGAGTATCTAATGGTGCGTCCCTAACACAAAGCACTGTGAAGGTCTACCTTTTATCAAGTTTTTATCAACTCATCATTTGAAATTCGAAGCTACGACGCAATAAAAAAAATGGCGTCGTCCGGCATTACCCCACACTCTGGGGGTAATCCCGGACCGTATTATCAATGGCAGCTCTCTTTTTATTGGAATATAGCATTTCAATGGGAGTTAAAAATACCCTTTTTAAAAGTGTAGCAGAAATCAAAGAACAATGTCACATATTTATATGGTCAACAACTATTACCGATTTATGATGTTAAATTGACCACGCCCATATTGGTTACCATGGAAACGGTACATGTCCGGGATTACCCCAATCATGTACAATGTATGGGCACATCCTCTCTTAATATTATGCTCATCATTGTGACTCCGAATTCATTTCTTTTTTATCAGAAGGTATCATACATTACATAAAAATATAATAAGACTTTGTTTTCCTTGATGTAGAAATACCAGTTTCAAAGAGAAATTAATGCACCAAAATATCAACTTGCCCAAAAGTGATTTTTGTAATTCTCGCGAGAATTTGCGAGACAACCATCCCATTTAGGTTTTGTGTGATTTCAATGGAGAGGCACCTAACATCATAAGGTGGCAAAATACCACCTTCTTTCACCTGCCTTTAGATACAGCCCTGTCCGCGATTACCCCGCGTCCGCCATTACCCCGCGTCCGCCATCTACCACACCTTCCCCTATGTGCCCTAATCCAAAACAAAGTCCGTTTTTTCATTTTAACATTTCGTTCGTCTACACCAGTGGTTCTCAACCTTTTTGCCCCACGACATCTTTTGACATTCCTAGTCAGTACCGTGACCCCCCCCCCCCCCAAAAAAAAATAGTAATAAAAACACCAGCCAGATATCATAAATAAATGAAACTGGTTTTTGCATAATTGAACGTTTCTTTTTGGTGTTTCTAAGCTTTTTTAAAAGTGAAATGTAACACGGTTCCCCAAAACCTATATTTATGAGCCCTTCATGACCCCCTGGAAAACCCCAAACGACCCACATGGGGGCCCGACCCCAGGTTGAGTACCCCTGGTCTACACGCAGCCTCGGACTACATGTAGCAACTGACAGATTAATATTGATTTACTGGTAGCGACAACTCACGGGTCGATAGTAAGACGGGGATTGGGATGCATCAATTGATCAATGCAACCCATACACATCATCTGTCACACTGTCCCGCGTGCTTCAAAACCCAAGTGTTAACATGTAAACTGCACTTTGTTCTGTCCTTTCAATGGTGCGTTCGATTTTATTAACCGATCTTAATAATGAATAATGTTAAAGAGGATACATTTCTTTATAGGCCTAGCTTTATTATTTAGTATTTTTATGTAGGAGCTATAGTTTTGGAGTATCCTGGTCTTATTTTGAGGACTGTAGTGTCATCTTCCTGTAGCGCTCTACATGGCTATACTCCAGTTGCGTATCTGGGGTATTTTGAGGGGGGGGGGGGGGGGGGGGGCGGCAAGGGTATTTTTCCCCGGTGAACACCAGTTTGACCCTATTAAATAAAACATGATTGCGCAGCTGGGTTGTTTATTCCAGCGAAAGACGTTGCATCCTAAAGTTGCGGATTTTAACAACATATCTACACGAATCTGGCCATTTAAGTACATTTTTCTTTCAAATAGGCTTATGATATTCCTGGACAAATGCGCGCGTAACGCGAGAAAATGTGCCATTTTTATACTAAATTGCCCATCATCAAACCGGGCAAGGGGCAAATAGTAATCTAGATGGGATTTAGTAAATCCCTTAGATTCTTCAAATAGGCGCAGCGCAATTCACCCAAAAGTTAAAGGAGGGGAGCGATCCCTTACTGTGATTATTCTGATGAAAGTCGGTTACCGAAGTTACGTAATGCAGTTACACAAATAGTGTTTGGATGGTTAAATCTCTTCTCTTCTCCAAGTTTCTTTTCGATTTTCACTTCTTTTTTTCTTCCACTTATTTTATTTTCCCTTTTATCAAATCTACACTATTCTTTGTCTTCACCTCTCAGTTTCTTCGTATTCGAGGCTCTTTCTTTTCCCCTTTCCTTCCCTTTTATCTTCCTCTTCTCCCTTTCTTTTCCTTTCCTTTCCCTTTTCCTCTCTTCTTCCCTTCTTCGATTTTTGTTTAGCCCGGTAGTTTGAGCTGGCCTTCCCGGTCAAAGCCGTCTGGGGAGGGGGGGGGGGGGGGGGGGGGGGGGGGGGGGGGGGGGGGTGCGGGGGTGGCAGCCCAGGAGATAACTGCTATGCTTAGAGGATAAAAGTATATCTAGGGGGTCGTCCAATCGCCATTTTCACATACGTACAGAGCGTACGTAACTTCCCCCCCCCCCCCTCGAGTTACGTACGCAATAAATGGCGAAAATGTCATGACTTGATACAAAAATACCCGCCCGCCTCTCAATATCGCCATTACGTACGCTTAGGGTATATTTTTACCACCTCAACCACCTCGCTTTGTACGTATCTGTGAATGGCGAAAATTATGGGCGACAAATGACTAAAAACCCTAGTGATAGTGATAGAGCTATAATTGTGCTTTATTAAATCATGCATATTCCGACAAAGAGTTGCACTTTTCAAGAGAAATATGGAAATGGAAAACAGTGACTGATAAAAGAACTCAGTAGTCAGTATAGTGGCATGGCAAGAAGAATTTTAAGACGACAATTTTTCTTTCCAATCTTTCCTTTGGAGAATTTTCTCGTATCGCTTTAAAAATTATTCCTGTTTCCTTTTCATTCTCAAACATGATAGTGGGGGCGCGCTACACCTGTCACGGTGATTTGCTTAATTGACCCGTTTACGCTCTACACAATTCGCAAGCACATCCGCTTTTGTCTTCAATGGTCTTCAACTAGGCCTTGACAAAATGACAAACACACGTAGTTTGATAATGAGAATATGACTTATTTTTGATAAATTAACTCATATGCTAGATTTACACCTATAAGCATTTATTTTTACTTCAAAATCAAACAATATATACTAGCGCGAATCAATAATAAACTGAATTTGACATGTGATGCGGTCGTTGTTTCGCTTTATTTTTGCCCTCGATTGACCTGTATCTTATAAATTCCCTACCTAAATGCAGCACGGTAAAAGTATAAAACCTAATCAATCATTCCTACCCCTTTATCATTATAAAACAAAAGTTAATGCATAGAAAATGTTTTGTAAGAATATATGTACAAATCTGGAATCATAAAATGATTCAACTTGATTTTTTTCGCCTTTTACATCAGCTGATGAAATCTCTCAGCCTGCTGCAAATTTTGGTTGTAATCACTACCGCAGCTCCCATTGACAATTTCACGGTACACACTATCGTATTGTGAATAGCCGCACTCCGCACACAACACACACACACATACCGGTGAAATCACTCGCTGTAAAGATGTTGTGTATTTACTACTCAAGATGATTGATTGATTTACACCACAGACAACATGATTGTTTCGTTACTTTTCGCCTGCTGTGGTTCTTTATCGTAAATGTTCTAGGCTTGGACTGGAAGGTAAGAATATATTGTATTTAAAGATACCACCACAGCACAGGTACAGATAGATCTGTTTCTGTTTGTAATTTATGTATGTAAATGTAAGCTTAAACAAATGGTAAACAAACTGAGTCAAATGTCATTGTCAATGGACAGGCACAGGTCTCAGCTGCTGGGACTAACAATAACATATCTAAATAGATATGTTAGTCCCAGGGTCTCAGGCCTATCCAAGGAGACTTAAAAATTAAATTGTATGCTAGTGTTTTGAAATTCCTTTATTTTAAGAAATCCATGAAAACAGCAAAAAGAAAGGCAATCCTGTATTTTAGGGGGTTAAATTGATTTGACGGAATAAAACCGTATATTTCATGAATTGACTGTGATACCGTCAATAGTCAAATTTATGAAGTATACGGTTTATTCTGCCAATCAATTTATCCCCCTGCTTCCAGACTCACCCTACTGTACAAATCCGTAAACCACAAAGTCGCCATAAATACAGACCAGCTCCAAACTAAACCAGGGGGTATATCTACACGCAAATCAGCATCAATCTCATTCAATCACCAGACTTCAAAGAAAGACTGTCTAAAATTCTCCTTCCTGCCAAGAACCACAGTGGAGTGGAATCTTCTGCCCGCCAACACTAGGGAATCCACATCTGTTGAAGCCTTCAAATCCAAACTTAATAATATGCAGATGTCATCTTTCATAAGGGGGGCCCACCATTAACCACGTCAGCTAGCCGCGTCTGCAACTATAAATATCCCGCAGTGGAGTTTGTTGCAGTATTGGACAGATACAGATACAGATAGACACAGGATTGCCAAAAGAAAGAACCAATCATTTGAATCAAAATTACCTCGTAGGATTTTGGCCTTTTTAGAAGCATAATTTTTGGCAATCCTGTATTTTATGATAATAATACAAGGAGCTATCGAAGGAAGACGTAAACGTGGTAGCCCAAAGCTCCGTTGGGCTGTTGGCATTAAAGAAGCAACTGGTTTATCTCTTTCACAAAATAGACAACGGTGGCGCTCCATCATATCAATAAGGTCACAAAGAATCAGCCGTGATGACGAGGGGGATACATTTATTTGACGGAATAAACTGTATACTTCATGAATTTGATTACTGACAAAATGTACAGTCAATTCATGAAGTATATGGTTCATTCCGTCAATTACATTTATTGGCAGGGGCCAGGTCTAAAATACAGGATTGCCTCATTTGTTATGGGATTTTTTTTTTGGGGGGGGAGGGGATACTTTTAGAATTTACATAAATACCAGTTTAAATACTAGGAACTTGTGCCTAGAAATTAAACTAATGCAGTTGGATTGATATTAATCTTGCTACGTCTTGATTACAAAATTTGTGGCAATATTATTGTGCCTTCTTGCATAGTCCGGACGGCACGCTTTATAAAGGGTGGGACTCCAGAAATTAAAAAATCAACAAAAGGGTGGGGGTCAGAATATTTCTGATATAAAGGGTGTAGTTGTATAAAGCGTGGAGATAAAATAAAAAGGGTGGGGGTTTCTCAGCGATCATCAAAATAATCAAAATACCGACCTTGTCGGCTCGCTAGCGCTAGTTATATCATAAATATGTATCCGATATCGGGTCCGATATACTTCGAAATAAAAAAGTCGCCATCTTTAAATTGAGCAGGGATTGAGTTTGTTGTTATATAGCGCCATCTATTGTTGAAATTGTGACATTTATTCAAAATGGAAACTCATCGTGAGCTACGAAAGTGTCGTACGCGGCGTAATATCACATTTTAGGGAGCACAAGAGTACCAAAAAAGCACTGATTTGATGAAATAAATCCATTTCAAATGAATCTCCTCTATAAATTTGCATTAAATAATCGTGATTTAGCCGACAAGGTGCTTTTTAAGTAAGCTTTTTTCCCCTTTTTTTCAATTATTTGATGAATAATTTCGGGAATCCTGGGACCCGCCCGAAAAATAAAACGGGTCCCGGGATGTTTCTGTCACTTTCTTTCAATGAGTGCCTTTTCAAATTTGAATGCACAAAATGATCAAAATGTCCCCTTTTCGGTATAAAGGGTGGGGGTTGAACATTCCCAAATAAAAAGGGTGGCTCTGTAAAAAGGGTGGGGCAAAAATAAAAAGGGTGGGGTCTGACCCCTGTCCGGACAGTGTCTTGATCCAGACACTTCAGGGACAAGATTCACTTGTATTGTGGTAGTTTGTTGAACTGCACCTTACACTTATTATTGGTCAACCCTTTATTCATTTTGGAAGGGGCTCTGTTGATATTGTGAGCCTTTTTTTACTTCCCCTGATGATCGATCGTCACAAGTGGAGAGTAATAGACGTTATTCATAATTGGCGCATTTACTTTTTTTGTACATGTACGTCAAAAGAGGGCCGTGCTATCCAACTGAGCATGCTCCGAGCAATTAGTGCTTCAAAAACGAGGCTAACGATGTAGCTGAGACGAGATTAATGTAGTTTTTCAATGTGGTGAACTTTGTTTGCACTAATCATAAAAAATTCTTCATACTTCTGAGCTGTTCCATATTTGACCTTATTACATTCCTGAAATAAACTTGAACGTATACACCAGGCATTCTCAAATGGTGGCGCGCGCGCCATTTGTGGCGCATCAAGGCATCCAAAGTGGCGCGAGAGTGGTTAACATTTGTTTTAAAAATAAATTGTATCATGATATAGCCAGATTTCATAGGCCTATGACGGTCAGATGTATAAAGACAGCATTTTTTCACGCGCTACGCGCGCATATGCCCTCAAAAGAATAATATTAGTTATTATGTTGCCTACATATATATGTTAAAATATTTTGTGACAGGAAATTTGCCATTGTAAATTCTAAAAAATATGACCAAGTGGAGCTTCAACAAGTTGGTTACTAAAATGTGGCGCATCAGTAAATCTAGTTGAGAAAGCCTGGTACATACACTATCTGTTCCACGAATAACGTCTATTCATCCATTTCAATACGTTCAAGAAATGCGATCGAACATATTCAGAGGTCATTTGATTCGCACAGAGAAGTGGCCCTTTTTAGCCGAACGTCACAGCAAGACAGCGACTGTTATTCGTCGAAAGAGTAGGGTTCGGGGTAGAGTCTCTGTATGCTATGCTGTTTAGGGTGCATTTTGGAGATGCTTGGACACGCATGTGTAGCCTGTTTGGTGGGAGAGTGACCCAGGGGTAGCATTAAGGCCCAAACGTAGGGGGGGGGGGGGGGGGGGTGAACAATATTGTTGCCATATAGCGACTGTGGGTCCATAACTTGGGGTCTGAAAAATATTGATGCTACCCCTGCCCTCTGGCATTGCCTAATGCCTAGTGTCAGCATGTCACTGGTTCAAAGTTCCATTTATGATTTCACACCTGAGCTTTCAAAAAGTCCCAATATGAGGGGTGAATATTTAATTGGGGTGGGTAAGAGGGGGCGGGGGGAGTCAGGGGTCATTCACCACCTTTCGGGGGTAAATGCTACTAACTGCTAAATTTGAACATGAGTTGAACCTATTGATAACACTGGTGTCTCATTTATAGATACTCAATTCATTTATAATCATGTGATGATCAAGCAAAATGAGTTGGAACTCGCCAATATTGATTTAAGCCGAACAAAGGAGATAATGTCTTTTGTTTCCTATTGGTTTTGAAACTCTTCAACTGTTCATAATCTTTGGAACCAATTGAGTAATTGGCCAATTTTGATGAAATGGTATTATGTAATCAAGTAGAAAAATAAAAATTGAATTTGACCAACTTTTGACTCATTTTGCTTGATCATACCCCATATCAACCGGTCCCTCTACAGGTATGATCTTCCTGTCTCGTGTGCTCCAAGTTTAAAAGGAATTTCTTATCAAACCTTTGCTAATGACATGGCAATAAATGATCATTGGTTAGCGATTAAATCGCTAGAATTTCTGAAAGAAAGGTTTAAATATATTCATAAATGAGGAACTACATGCACATAGACTAGATATTACTGCCCTATCCGCAAGACGCTAAGATAATCAAATATAAGGATATTTACTTGAAAATTTAAATTTGTATTGAAACTAATCATACCGTTATAATATCTTTACATATTTCAGCACAAGACCATCAATAGAGGGCGCTGTGCAACGACACCCTTTCCCTCGCGGTGCCTTACCCACATCATACCATCTACCATCATTTAGCCCCCGGACAGCGAGTGGCAGATTGTCGTCACAAATCACTTTTCTCTCCCCCCTATCTGTCTGATTCTGCCCGGCACAACGGCAGCAGCAGCCAGGAAACCTGGACGGACCAGGCGATAGACCGCGGTTCCCTTTTGGCATGCCAGCGCCGGGAATGCCAGGTATGCCGGTACCTATGGATGGACGTGATCATGGCTACGTGCCCCCGTAAGTATACACAGTGCAATATACAATATTATAAAACCACTGAATTTCATGAATTTTGCGAGGTATGTGGAATCGTGAAATTAAATACCCTCAAAACTGACAATTTTGGATTGAAAGTAACAGTGAAATTTCATGATTCGCGAAATTAAATGCCCACTAAAATAGCAGTCATTTGTAATTCGCGCAATCAAGTATCCACAAAATTTAATAAGTGTTTGAGTGTTTAATTTAAGTGTTTTACAGTATTTGGTCAAAATAACCATCCATACCTATATTACGTAGTTATGCAATGAAAAAACCCTATAGTTCTATGAGTTTGACTGACCCAGAATCTGTTTATTTTTGCTGGTCGAAAGAACAACCTATGTTAGCGAATGTCCCTGGCTCACTCACTCCGTCCGTCACTCACATCTCTTTTGTTCTGTGTTGCTTGTGGCTGATGGCTGATTTAGCCCAATGAGGTTGCGTCAGGGAGCTTATATACTGAGAGAGATATGGGAATTTAGACGCGTGATGTAATTCTTGGAATGGGGGTGCTATCACGCTAGAGGCTTTGGACGCGTGATGTAACTCTTGGAATGGGGGCGCTATCACGCTAGAGGCTTCAAACTCTGCAATGGGAAACTGTGTACAGTGGCACCGGCTTCAAACTCGCAATGGGAAACTGTGTACAGTGGCACCGGCCTGGTTGCGTACGTAGCAAAAGTCACTGGCTCACTCACTCCGTCACGTCCTCCTGATTCGACCAGCTCTACTAGACGAGCCTAGTCTTGATGTTTTTTGTTTGTTTTTGAAAATGTCCAATCTTTATAATTTTTGTTTTGAAAATTCTAAAAATCTTCAAAAAGAAAACACCAAAACCAAAACGCAAAACCACACAGCTACACAATAAGACTGTGAATGCACAGGTAGTTTCGTACCCGGGTACCCGACCCGTTTATCGGGCGGGTATCCGAAAATAGACACTAAAAAAACCACAATTTTTAAAAAAATTATAAGTTTGTTTTTTCACGTACAAATTTGTCCCCAAAATGACACATAATGGGGTCAATAGAGGTCATTTGGGGACAAATTTGTACTAAAAAAACCCCTTATAATTTGTTTTTAAACATTTCGGGTATTCGGGTACCCAATTTGGTACCCGGGTACACGGAATAGCGGGCGGGTACAGTCGGTACACGGGTTCCCGGGTATAAGTCACAGCCTTGCTACACAATAAAGCAGCATACATGTACAAACCAAAATTGCCAAACCATCTCACATGATATTTAAAAGGTCTGTTCACCAATAGAACAGGTTTTGTCCCCATCTAAATTGTGTAATTTTCCTATTTATTTGAAGAATTCCTGATGCACTGGTCACTAATGTATACACAATTGCGTAGTATTTAAACATGAGAATTAAATTTGATTCCGTCATGTTGATTTTAAGCAAAATCTGAAATTTGAATCATTGGAGAGTTCCAATGTGGCTTCAGATGAGAGAGTTCGATATCATGGTCTTCATTTCTAAAAATGAAACTGTTTTTGAAGCCATCATTCCTCAACAGAGACAGTTGGTATGTTCTGCTCGCGATTATATTTTCGTACATGAGTTGAGCAAAATGTATTGATTCCGTTTTAATACGAAATAAAGCAAAATTCACTGAATAAATTAGTAAGCTTAACTCATGTACGAAAAAAATAATTGCGTCCTGCTCGCCATCTAAGATGAGACCGACCCGAATTTTCGGAATTTTTAAAAATAAAAATTTAAGTAATAAAAAAAAAAAGTTAAAAAAATTGAAAGAAGCACATAACAATAAAGAAAGATGAAAACATGTTTAATGAGTAGTATCTGCTTGCTTAAAAAAAAAAATCAAAAAAAAAATCTTAAAAACATGTTTTTGTGTAGTATCTCCCTGTTTAAATTTAAATTAAAAAAAATTAATAATAATCCTACCGTCCGACCCAATTCAATTTTTTTTGTTTTTTGGCCTGATCTGCTATCATATTCCAAAGATGATTACATAACCTGAGTGGTTTATTGATACACCATGCTTGGATAGAAAGTATGCCACCTACATTGTACATAACAACATATGACCATTAGAGGTAGAGGTGGCGGTTTGGCGCGCTGTGTACCGTCAGTCGTGAGTTTTCATCAAAGCACAGAATCGTTGGTTCAAGTCTCCTTGAATCCAGGATTTGTTGCTAACTAAGTGCTTACTCCAGAAAGTTCCTATCTCTGTCAGAAATCCTACAATCGCATCTTAATTCAGTTAGGTTTAGTTATCGGATTCTATTTCCGTGATTTAAGCTGATAAATTGGATGTAATTGTAGAATTTCTCCTCTACCCTCATTCACTGTGTACAACGTGCAGGTCTATACAGTGAATGTAGTGTGCCATGGTTCATAAAGCTGTTGGTCCCATATACTGTAAAAGTGGAAATATTTGTGTTTTGCACATTTTGAACAATTTTGCTCATGTTTATTTCATGGTTTTTAGCTTCCTTACGTAGACCTACACAAAATGAATATATTTGTGTTTTTAGCTCAGCCTACTACAGTAGGATGAGGCTCTTGTTATCACGTTCGAAAGGTCAGTGATAGCATGGTGAATGGCAATAGTTTCTAAACGCTAGGAAGTAAAAATGGCCCGGAAAAATGGCAATTAAGACAAAACAGATAAAACATTTAAAAAAGTGACTCGGAACATCTTCTAGATATGTTACGATACAACATATGAGATGCATTTCCTGACGTTTTTCACTTGCGTTAAAATGTTATTAAAGGTTTAACCAAAAAACTAGGGTGTCTTGAAACTCGTCCAGGTCAAGCAAGCACCTGCAAGGCAAGTCATTTATCACTATCATTATTCAAAGAAGATTTCTTGATGTACCCCATAATGCTTAGCGCCCCTACAGTATTAGCAGGGCTTAATATCACCAGAACAAACAGTGTCACACATGTGTTAAAGTAATTAACAACTGAAGGTCATCTGGTCATGTGATGAAAGTGAAGCATCCTGGGGTGCATCAAGAAATTGTTGATCATTATTTGAGCTTGTGTCAAATTCAAAACAAACAGGAGTTCCTTTAGGCCAAGAATACTTTTTTGTTTGTTCGTCCACATCCGACCGACTGTGTACCTTGGTGCCGACCATATTATTTTTTATTTTCTATTATTTTTTTTAAAAAACTTTTTTTGGAGCTATTTAAATGGCCAAAAGGACCGTCTTATTCCTAATTTCATACGCTGTAAGCTGATTTCAACATAATATAAAACTTTTTTGGGGGGTACCTACCTAGTTAGTTCGGGAAAAAATAGGTTTAGTAATACTTTCACGTATATATATCTAACAGAACATCACCATTATGTTATTTCACTTTTTGCAAATTTTCTATCATAATAAATGGCGGCGACCGACAACATGTTCACGGTATCTGCGCATTGCAAATTTGTTACAAAAAATACCCTTTGACCGAGTGTTGCAACCAGTACTACAATATTGCAACTTTATACAGACAATCTGTCCGAGCAGGATTTCAATTCTAACAAACTCATGAAAAAAAGTTCAATACTATCAAAGTGATGTGTTTTGTGTTTGGATGACTATCATTCACAGTATTCATGCCAAATTTATATTCCCAAATACAATATCCGTATTTAAAAAATAAAAATAATTTTTTTTATCCAACCTACAGACCCTACCTTTTTCGGACCTCTATGGACAAACAAACATTTTTTCTTTGTTGCCTTATACCACTGCCTGTCTTCAAAAGCTTGCCCAAACAAACAATTATTGTTACTGTCACACTCTGAATCAACATATCAATGGACAATATAATGACTGTTTATCAGTCAATCCACCAGCAGACAATGTGTGCTACTGTAAAAGCCAATATTTTCGTGTACAGATATTTTCGCACATTTTGATATCATAGACATTTCGCGAATTGTTTTTTTCGTGGGTGACCTTCTGGATGCACTGCATGAATGTTGAAAACATTATTTTGGCGTGTCATAATTTTCGCCAAAATAAAACCGCCGCCAAAATTTCAGCTTTTACAGTATATCAATAGCTACACTGTATTATAAAATTTCGGCCATGACCTTGTTGTGAAGTGTTGGTATAGATAAAATTACAACTGTTTAATATAATAATTAAATAATATTGAATGGAATCATGGAATTATGATGGTCAAAAGTACACAGATGAAAAAATCCTGGTGTTCTCTCTTCGTATTCAGAGGGGTAACACATGATTGTTCCAGGATCTTGAAATACCCCCTATTTGAAGGTGTTTCGCGGACAATTTTGCCAATTTGACCCCCTTTTTCGTATTAAAAGGCGGACATTTTGCCTGAAAATAACCCCCCTTTTTCACCATTCCAAGGACACTTTATATATAGTCCCTCTATTTGCGTAAAAACGAGGACATTCTATTTTATTTTCTTCTTCGCGTACATAAACCTCTACAAAAAACACCCCTAATTTTGTTAAATCGCGGACATAGGTTTCAAAATGACCCCTTATTTTTGGAAAACATGGACAAAGCTTCAAAAAACACCCCTAATTTAGGGAAATCGCGGACCAGGGCAGGAAAAAGAGGGCAAATCGGCAAGCTCCTTGTGCCGGGAAATGTTGCCATATCGTAGGAAATCCCTACCCCCCTAAAAATGTTTTTATTTTTAAAAAAAAATTGTAAGAGTTTTTTTTTAGAGTATTATGCATTAAGCATTATACAGCCGATATTCCATAATATGATGCACCATGGCATCAATTGGACCTTAATTTTCCAAAAAGCTTAAAGGGCACAGGAAAAGGGATGATAATCCTGCTACAAGTCTTTGTGGGACATTCCATTACAATAAACAGGGCCAGAAAATGAACACTCCACAAATGACATCATTTGTGGTATATTGATTATCAGTGAGTATCATGAATAGATTCAAACCAGTCACCTGGAATTTTCTTTTCATAGTACTCACAGAGCTATCAATAGTTCCACAATTGATGTCATAATCAACTAGCACATATATTGAATGCTTTCTGGTCCCTCCTCGTAGACTTGACTCAAATCACACCACTTGTATTTGCATTTCATGTGCCCTTTAAGGTTCTATGGGGGGCCGCCCCCTCCGCCGCTAAACCAGCGGTAAATCCAACTTTGTCGAATTTCTCTTGCAGGGAAACCTTGCATCTTTTCCAGCCCTGTCGCGGACATAGCTTCAAAAAGCACCCCTAATTTAGGAAAATCGCGGACATAAAATGTTCGCGGAATGTCCGCGGACATGGTATGTTCGCGGAATGTCCGCGGACATGATACAGAAAACCGCCCTTTTCCGCGAGTTTTGGAACGATCATGCGTACCCAAAGTCAATGTTGACTGAAACCACCGGGGCAAAAATGTACCTCAATCGTTCCAAAAGTAGGTGTAAAGTCAAAAAAAAATTGCACAGTTCTTGACTCACAAAAGTCTTGTTGGTTCTTTCTCATTTCTCGCCCCCAATATGAATAACCTAGCTACGTCAAAAAAGTTCAGAAACCCAAAACTGCAAGTTGGCCACCCCCCAGGCCCCAAGTATTTCTGAACACTCCCTAAACGGCTATATCTTGCCTCACGTCCCGTACTATTAGTTATCCCCTGCATGTTCACACAAATACGGACAAATACCTATAATTTGGCATGTCATATCACATGAGGCCGCATATCACATGAGGCCGCATGCCGAATGTGATATGGCACAAAACATGTCTGGTTAGGTTATATGCAGATCATTTATTTTATGGCGTGGGTTAGACCTTTTTGCGGTATATTTCGGCCTCAGAATGTAACAGAAATCGACTCGGTTGCATTTAAATAATCCGCCATTTTATTCGTATTTTAAGCAACTCTTCCACAGACGCAAAGCAATCGCTTTACACGTAATATCATTTAGCACCATCTGGTAACGCAGTTAATCGACGATATGGGAATATATCGTGTGGTTTGACTTGTTGTTTACACGATATGGATCAGATTTCATACGTGTTAACCAATGAGATTGAAGTATGTACACTTACTAAACGATAAAGAATAAATCGTGTATAGCTACAACATATTTTAATTGGTTTGAGCATGCACACTTGAGTTACGGGACGTGTAGCAAGACATTGCCCCCTAAACTATCCTTGGGGATCGGCAGAATTAAAAAGTGCACATTAAGTTGAAATATCCATTGAAAGTTCTGAGTAAAATGCTGAAAAGTTGCAGAATTCGCCAGTGTAGGTAGGCATAATTTAATTTACCAAGCCAGTCATGCCAGTGGGTACTGGATATAACAGACTATAAAATCTAGAGGCAATGTAAAAGCTCATCAGAGTCCTAAAATGATGTATTTGAGGTTTATTTAGATTGTTTTTTGTGTCTAATTATTTATTTAAACATTCATATGTCAAAGGTCACCTATTAAGGTCACCTTTTATGGTCAAATGTCATCTGAGGTCAAGTTGTAAAATAAGCGGTAAACATATAAAAAATGATAATTTTTGTGCATACATTATTATGTTTTGAGCTGTTCAAGTGTGAATGACATTGGATCCAAAACTTTATAATGATAAAATTGGGTGATTTACTGAGTTTTAAAAATATTTTTAAAGAAAACACCTCATAGCTCAACCAATACATTATGGACCTAATCTATCTAATACATGAAATTGACAGCTTGTCACTAATGGACAGGGATAGCGCTGGATCAAAAATGTAATAGGTCTCATGACTTTTTTCAGGACCCTGTAGGACTTCAAAAAACAAATTTAAGGGGTCCCCAACAAAATTGAGGGGTCCTGAAGTTTGGGTATTTGAAAGTTTTACATTTTTACGGACAGTTTTAATGAATTTATATTGTGAGCAAAGGATGGATATGTAATTTACAGAATTTCTTAAGGTTTCCATTTCCATACATCGTCAAATTTAAGGGGTCCCTTCAATTTTGATCGGGACCCGCAGTCTTTCCAATAAGAGATCTGACGCGTCACTACAAGAAAGTGAGAGGTCTAGGACGCGCAGACGTGTCAGAATGCGACCCCTGCTAATGGATACATGAAATGTATAGCTTGTCGCTAGCTGAGCTTCTGCATCATTGATGCTCTCGTTTATTTGTTATTTAAGCGCGAAAAGCGTGAAAATAAATGTAGTGCAAAAGTTTCCACTTTTACAGTATTCAGATACTCCAGCAAATCAGAGCTTGTTGTTTGTTTGTTTATAAATGTTGTTCAATACTTTGTTGTTTTTAAGTCTAAAGTTGACGCTAACTACACTTTAACTACTTGCACGATGTGTAATCCTGGATGATATAGATGCGATAGAGTTTGCATTATAAAAATAACGTGCAGGTATACAATATCGTACATGGTCCGCTTTGGATACACACATCAGCAATTTCCTGCTTAGTTTTATTTTAGTCCCTTCCTTCCACAATTAGTAATAAGCCATAATGCACACCGGATCAATACATTTTTCATCAAAGCCATCTAATTTAAGTAATTGGTTCCAAGTACCCAAACTGATCTCCCTGATTAATGAACATGTAATCATTTTTTCAATTTACTAAAAGAGGTTGATATTTTTTATGCAAGCGACACAACAAACGTTTCCAAGACTACACCATGTGTGCATACTGCGTAAAATAATTTGTAAAACAGTAAAGTAAACTATAGGGTGTGCATGCATGCATTTCAGTAAAAGTTAGTGGTCTTGTTGGGGGGGGGGGGGGGGGGGGGGTATCCAGGGCTGGAAAATATGTTTATTTCCCAGGAAGCAAACAAAATTTCCCAGAAAGAAAGCTAGATTTCCCTCCACTTCCATTTCTTTATTTGGAAAAGCAACATTTCCTTCCAAATACACAAATTTCCTGGGAATGAGATTCCCCAATTCCCCATTTTTCCAGGCCTGGGTCCAAAGGGGTGGAGTCACTTTTGAGACTTATCCTTCGTTAGAATTGCACTTAACCCTTACCCCCAAACCATGTTTTTTTAATCGGGATCAGGATTTTGGAAGAGAAATCAACAAATAAATCGCTGCTCCCCGACTAAGGATCAACTTTTTGTTTTCTGACATTTGCGTTCAACAGTCTTATTAGGTTTTTTCCAGATTACAGAAAGTCATAAAGAATATGGATACTTTTGTCGTAAAAGCATCACAAACATTTTAGGCGTGCATTTCAAAACCATTGTTAGTGCTAAAAAAAACCATAATTTGGCTTTCATTCAAAAAAATTGTGAACAAAATTGACAATTGTGTTATCTTATTCTTATTTTATAGAAGCCAATCCATGGGATGGTTGAATTATCAAGCTGTTCTTCAATGTATTCTAATGAGGCTCGCTTTCTCAATCAGTTTCCTTTGAATTCAGGCTTTTCAATTCCACTGTTCTATTTATTTCCAGTCATTTTACGATTTCGTATTCAACAGTCATGTTGTACTTTTTTCAGGTTTTCACCAGTTTCATTGATGGGCATCGCTGAATCAATTGAAGCAGCCAACAATGTTATGTGTTATTGCCATCCTGTGGATTGATTTAAAATACCAGGTTTTGTGCTGCCAGCAAAATGAAAATTGACCCAAACATTAACAATTTTCATGGGGGGGGGGGGGGACCCATATGTTTACCAGAGACCCATCCTTTTCCTACATATTTGATTGGCAGTTTTTGCTAAAATGTCTGTGAAAAACAGCAAATTTAAGGATATTTTACTCATAAATTTACCAAAATGGCTATGAAAAGGGCTCATTCATTTACCAGACAGGTGAAAAATGGGATCCTATTTGGCGGCACATCCCTGTGACCTCATATCCACTAAGTACCCCCAACCCCGAGACATCAGATCAACTATGATTCTCACACTGTGTAAGAAAAGTCTACCCAATACTAGCACTAGACTCTTGCCTCCTCAATAGCCCAAACTGTGCCCCTCTAAACCTTGGTAGCAAAGACCCGGCTTGGTACCAGAGCTACCCACTACCAACATGTTGGTATTGGTGCACACCCTGAGGGGGGATCTGCCCCTTCAGCGTTCAAATTTTTTTTCAATTTTCGAACCCATTTGGTGTGATTTGGTGGGCACTTTGACCGATATTTTATTGAAATATTCGTTGTTGAATGTTGATACAAATTATAATATTTTGTGATTTTGTGTTAATATAACGGGTGAAATAGTGTTTGTTTCTTACTTGCTTCAAGTGTGGAAATCACTACCGTATGATGCTAACACAATTAAGGAAACTAAATTTAGGGAATCTGAACATTTAGTCACCTGCTATTGTACTGCTGAATTGAGCATTACTGTTCTTGGATGCCGTCGTCGGTCTTGCTAAACTACTAGGAGTTTTTAAATTGTTCTATTTCGATCGCATGCAAACTCAAAACATGGTGGGGACATTTGATATTGTGTCCACCCCACCTTAAAACATGGTGGGGACTTGTCCCCCTCGTCCATACAGGATTGACGCCCCTGCGTGGCTTTATAGGCATCACTAAATTTCATAGTACAAGATAGGCATCAACCGACAGACTGAAAATGTTGGCGGGACCCTACCCCCCCCCCCCCCCCCCCCCCCCCCCCCAAACACTCCTAAAATTGAATTAAAATGTGTTATGAACACTTTTACACTCAATACCAAATACCAAATACCAATGAAAGTTGAATATAAGCAGGGAAAAAATTGTCCAGCGGGTTATAGCTGTCTGGCGCAGGCTTGATAAACTTTTATTGAATAAACCCTACAGGAAACCTGAGGCAATCGATAAGACGCCCAGCTAAGAGGCAGCTAACCCCATGTGTGCAAACACTGATTGTGTTATGACGCAAACTTTTCTGTTTTGCTACATGAAAAGTTGCAAGTTGAGAAGTTGCTGTACAATGTACGTAGCGAATTGACAGTTTGTTACATGATGTGCAAGAGGGAACCGATCATAGATGGAAATACATCTAATCAAAGGAAATCATCAACACAGGGAAATAGAACATGGTGGAATGTTGTCTCATTGATTAAAACAGTTAAGGCCCCAGGCATATGGTGGACAAAGTGACTGTGAATCTTACTAGATATTATTTACAAAATACAGAATCTATGGTGTTAATTTAATTTTAAAAAAGGGGCATCATCAAAATTACATTTTTACATTTCTTATCGTTTATTTTTGTTATATCAACTGATTTATACGAACAATATTTGAAAATACATTTTTAACCATATTTTTGAAAAGGAATCGGAGTCTACTGAACATGGATATCAAGAGTAAAAGGCATTTAAAACATTTGGTATTGCAGCGCCCTCTATTGCTCAAATGTGTCAGATTGGCAGATTGGCTGATTTAAGCCACTGGTGGAATGAGTAGATGCCTGGGTCTTTAAGTTTACCAAATGACAGAAATTGTTTTCTTTGTACATATGTAAAGATGTTATTAATCAATTTTTCCCTTGTGATAGTCAAGAAATTACAAATTAATTTCCTTTAACCCAGGACCTCCCGAGCTCTAGACAGATGCTCTACCAACTGAGCTTAAACGAGGCTTAGGATTCATACTCCTGTATTTCTCCCACTGCTCTAGCAACAAGTATTATGGAGACATACAAGCCCGGTGGTTTCAGTGTACGCATGACCATTCCCAAAATCACGGAAAAAGGGGAGTTTTTGGATCATGTCTGTGATTTCCCCAACTTAGGAGTGTTTTTGAAGCTACAGTATGTCCGCGAGAAAATGTACTAGTTTTGGTATGAAAAAGGGGGTCAAATGAGCAAAATTGTCCTTGAAACGCCTTCAAATAGGGTGGGGGGGGGGGGGGGGGGGGGTATTTTAACCTCCTGGAACAATCATGTAGTATCCCTCTGAATACAAAGTAAAACACCGGGCATACAGGGTGAAGTTTATTAAGATGTTAACATGTTATCTAATGCCTTTCATTAAGTAGTAGGCCTATGGTAATTGATCGAAATCAAAGTTATTTCGTTTACATGGAAATTATTATAATCATTAATCTTCATATTCCAGTTATTTTGCGATGGTTTGGAGGGAGATTGAAATGCACAGTAAGCACTGGGCGGTGTCTATTATTGGTTAGCAAATAAGTAAAGGGTTCAACAAAAGAAAGTATACACTTTGTTCATGTCATTTTGAGTAACATTCAATTTTTGTTTTGACCAAACAGGCTAGATAGGCATTTAGATGAATCTTTTAGGCATCATTTGATACCAAATTTTTCCCCTAACAACAAAAATAAACCATGATTAGCACCATTTAAAGAAAATTGGTCACTTTTCAAAAGTCACATTTTCAACGCACGCAAGCCGCGAGAAAATTGCTGTGCGTGACACTGTAAATGGCCGGGAATGAAATGGATATTGATCACACAGCGGGGATGCGTTGGGCTGTGCCTGAGTGAGCGGGCTATTTGATTATGGACAGGTAACATGTGGTCTTTTCTTCCCGCGTAGTGTCAAGCAACACCCACCGCAAGTCAGAAAACTATGAATAACAGGAATCGGCTCAATATGTTTTTGAAATGGAGTTGAATTTCCATGGTCCAAAGAGGGTTCACGGAATGTCGATTTAGGTGACAAAAACTGGGGCAGAGAGAGTAAATGTTAAATCTGGAAATGTGGATTTCCTCTGAAGTGACTCAGAAATTATGTTGTGTAGAGCTTATTAAATGCTGAACATTTGTCGAGAAAGTCAGACAGACGAATGGAGAGAAAAACACTAACAATGTCAAAGTACTTCTCCCAATAGCATTTGACGGTGTGTTTTTAATATCAACCGGTGGAAAATGCTGTTTTTAAAATTAAGAATTGTGAAGATCATACAGTTGGTGAAGAAAGGAAGACAGATCAAAATACTTCTTGCAATTATACATGTATGTCGAGGATTTGGGAGCCACAATGTCCTATCCAGGGGTAGCGCTAGGTTTTTAAATTAGGGTTTTTTAGAACCCTAAACCCCATAAATGTTTGAAAAATAAGGGGTTATTTTGGATTTTCAGCTAATTTATTGCGCCAAAATGAAAAAATATGCGCAAAACGCACAAGAACCCCTGGTCCTATCTACAATGGTTGCCAGTGCCATGTGTAATCAGTGACATTTAATTAACAGGGACGGCTTAGGGGCTCTGCCATTTTACAAATAGAGAAAAGAGCGAGGAAAGCTCGGGGAAAGATCGAGGAAAGAGCGCTCCCTTTATAATCCCAAGCTTTCCTCAGGTCATAAAATGTCAAATCAATATAGGTGACCATTCAAGTTGAAGTACCCATTTATATCCCTCTCTCAATCCCAGCCATTTCAAGTGGCTAGTTGTATGCTACAATTAGGCACTAACATACAGACATCTGATTTGCATCACTGCACATTTCATAACACCTGGCTCTTATCAGTGGGGTGTTAATCACCAATATTTTGTTGTTCCACCTATAATCAATAGAAAAAAGGAGCAAGCTTTCCTGATAAATGCTTTCCTCAAGCTTTTCCCACGTTTTCCTTAAGCTTTCCCCTATTTGTGATTTTTTTTGGCAAGACCCCAAAGCGGATATTTTCAATTGAAGCTATGTATGGCTCAGTTTAAAATCAATCAAAAGGAACCATCATAATATAAGCCGTGCAGTCGCAAATGCACTGTCATGAAATAACTCCTCAACACATACATAACTCAACACTCCACTCCCAGAAAATGAAGTATTGATTTGAAAAGATGGACTGATTGTTCCAAGTGCTTGTGGGTTCAAGTTTAGGTCTAATAAAACACAGAGTGAAACAGTTGTATACAATATTTTTTGAATATTGTTACATAATCGCGCTGGTGAATTCATGCATTAACCTTAACTCCCTAATCGTGTTTTTGACATTTAAACTACCAGGGGAGAAAAATGGGTTGCATTTTGGAGGAAAAAGCACTGTTCGCCCGTGCTGGGGATCGAACCCGGGCAGCCTGCATGGCAGGCGGACGACTAACTGATTGCACTAACGGGGGAGCTTGAAAAAGTTAACTTTTTGATAACATTTGATAGCTCGCGGGATTGTGCCACGAGATAAACCCGTGAAGAATGTGGTACAGTAGCTATTTGCTGTGGGCATTTGTGGCCTCTGGTAAGGTTAGGGTTAAAGAACTGATGGGTTAACGAAACATGAAGAAAGGTGTTTGTTTGTTAACCCTAACTCCCTAATTGTGTTTTTGACAATTAAACTATCAGGGGAAAAAACGAGTCAAATGGGGAAAGATAACTGTTCGTCCGCACCGGGGATCAAACCCGGGCAGCCCACATGGCAGGCGGAAGACTAACTGATTGCACTAACCGGGGAGCTTGAACACTTTTTCAAGAACATTTGACAGTTTGCCGGATTGTGATAGAATCGTGAAGAGATAGAATCGTGAAGTATGCGGGGTACAGCAGCTATTTGCTGTGGCCTTTTGAAGTAAGGTTAGGGTTAATTTTAAGTCATTCAAAATGTTTGAAGGATTTCAATTTCCACCGACGTTTTTTTCTTCTAAAGATAGTTTAATATTACACTACATTATCCAGTATAGAGACAAGTTGTTTTCATAACAGGCTATCAGTACCCACATTTCTTAATAGGCTTTTCAACGCAAGCCGTACAGGTGCGAGCGAGACAGACATAAGAAATGTTTTGTACATTAATTCAATACAGACGATCATTCCTGCTTTTCATTATCTCTGGTGTAATGTTGCATTTTTACAAGGGTGCACCATAAACATGTAGCCCCAGAATTGTATAAATGTGACTTTTTTTAAATATAATTTTTATAAAGAGCAAATGTGAACAACTGTTCAACAACTTCCCTATTTCAGTGGCAAAGCATTGTGAATTTGAGATAAACCCAGCCTTCTATGGATGGAAGGAAACTGGTCAACAAGCTAAAAAGCGCACCATACAGGTAATTTGATTACATGCTACGCGATTTTTGCAGACGCAGTGCATTTTATATTTGGAAGATCAAAAGTAACAAAACCCACTGTTTTGAGATTATAATTTATATTTTCCAATCCTAATTTTTCAAATTGGGAAAATGTGTGCTCTTTCTCTAGACTGACCGACTGACCCTCGATCGTGAAAAATCTGAAAATAACTTCATCCACCACACATAATTGCGTTATCTAGATCCCCCAACAAAAGACCTTTTCACTATATATCTGTGCTAACAACCAAATCCCAGCATTAAAACTATTACACTTCTCGGTAATATCCAATTACACGTCATCTACAACCAGTCAATGATGGCCGACTGTCCCTCCCCGCGTGTTGGAGGCTAGGCTTTTATGCTGATTGCGAGCAATCTACAAAACTAAATTTCCAATTAGTCGGATTGGTGCATAGTGCGGATTATGTGATGAAGTAGTTGCGTAAGAAATACGATCGCTGGAAGCTGCCTCGTACGCGCTAGATGATTTTTTTTATTAAGAAAAATGAGATTTGCTGAAAGGTAACCAACTTGCTTTTAAAAGAAATAATGCTGAAAGACCGCTCTTAAAGAAACACCAATAGATGCATCGCAACACTTTAAAAACATATTTTATAAGTTCTTTAAAATGTTATATCATTTAACAAACTAAATACCAACCCACACATATTCAGTTCATAATACCCACACATATTCAGTTCATAATATTAGGCTATATTAAAAAAATTGTTTGTCTCAAAGCTCTTCAGGTTTTCAAAACCTAATGCGGAATGCGTTTTTTTAAAATTTTTAAATGTTTAAATTATTTATATAAAATATTGAAATCCTTGTCAAAGTGACCTTTTGTATTTAAAATGATGTGATCAATCAAAAAGAAGAAAAAAATAGTATTTTTCTTCTTCTTCTTTTCTTCTAACGGGCACCAATTAACTAACGCGCGCAGGAGCTTTGAGACAAAAGATTTTTTGTAATATATCCTAATGTTAGTTTGTTTGTGTGTTTCTTTATGCGATCATTCCGTGCAGACACACATTTGGGTCCTGATGGGACCGATTATCAGCTACCTTTCTTTCTATGTCCTCATATGATGGATCCCTCTAACCAAAGATCCTGAAAATATTGAGCCCTCCTTATTGGGATGCAATTTATAAATACAGGGCAGTTCATGGGTTGATTATAGGTCAATAAATGTGTACAGTATGTGTTGTTTCAGGAAAAATTAGAAAAATCAATGCACACGTGCTGATGTTGATGTGTGAATAATGGCACGACACGATTTTTTCTTATTTTTCAAGAAACAAAACATACGCATGTATTGTCGTAATTCATACACGACCACTATACACATCAAAATTCACAATTTGAGCATAATTTTGTCTATGTAAAAACGAATAAAAACCTGTAATCAAGTTTGCTATCACCGGCAGAAAATCTGCGAACCCGCAATTCCTGAATAACAAATCAAAACAAAGCGTGTGGTGCGCGCATTGAACAGCGCACGCGCGGTGTGTATTAGACACTGTCAATGCACTCCACGTATTTTAGTTTCTTGCTTTCTGATTTGTTCGACCGGAATCGGAAAGAAATCTCAATGTTTCAACTAACCTTGTGTTTACACTTACCCCCATCTACCCTACCCTTTTCCATGCGTTACCACAATAAACACCACACACGGCAGCCTTTCAATGTATTCTTTTTTGGCATCGTAGTAAGGATCATCGATACTTTCCATACAGCGGCAACATGTATACGATGTACACAGATTATGTATTGGGCACACCGTGTAAAGAAATGCAGGCCTTGCGAGATAAACCAATTATGAACCTTTCCCAATGATGAGATTCAGTGCGATCATCGGCAGGAAGTAGTTCCTAAAATGGATATTGGGATGAAGTGACGATGAAAGTTAATACTCACCACTCAGATGATTTGGTATTTTTTTGAAAGGCTACTTTACTGTGTTGTTTGGTGTATGACATGTGTTATCCAGCGCAACTTCAATTAAGAAATGTAGAAATAACTTTATATGAAACGGAACTACTTTCCAAAATGGGTTTTGTGATCAAAGAGTATTGAAAATCAATACTTGGACGATTCAAATTTTAGTTGAAAGAGTACTTTCTTCTTATTAATGTTACGATGAGAAAGAAAATATACAAATTTGAGGGAGAAGTTTTTACTTGTCACATATATTCTCAAAATAGTAAGCTTTTTCTGGTTTCACCCCTTATTCTTTATTTCCGTAACCCTAACCCTAGAAATATTACAGTGGGATGTACCGAAGAACAGGAGGAGGGGGTAAACTGGGGGACCAAAAAAATTGGGGCCGCCGCTCCTGGGAATTGCCAGGGTGACCAGTGGCGCGTAGCCAGGGATGATCCCCAATATTATAGAGTCGTGTCAGTCGAAATTGGCACACTGTCGGTTGAGATTGGCACTGTGGGTTGAGCTTTGCACCGTCGGTTGAGATTGGACTGTCGGTTGAGATTGGTACTGTCGGTTATTGAATGCCAGTTTTTTTCGCACTGGTTTGGGAGACACCATGTCATTAGCGCCATGAATGTTACCGCCCACATGCTCATTATTTAGCACGCCCAGCGGCATAGGGCTGAATTTCTAAAATTGTTAGAAATTCTAAAATGAAAAAAATATGGGTCGGTCAGTCCTGTAAAATTCCCCTCCGCTTACTGCACATTATACTGTAACATCACATTTTTTTATCAATACATTCACCATCACTATACTGTAACACATCATGCATGGATGTAACAGTAGCTGCACATAACAGGCTAGGTATGGATTGAATGACTTAAAATAGTCTAGAGCCCTCTCTTGAGTCTTTCTCGCCAGTCTCATTTCGGAAGTAAAATGTAAAACCATGTTTTATTTTATTTTGACTAATTATCCAAAAACGAAAAAGAAAAGTGAGATGCCTTGCATTAAAAGTGCAATTGGTGGTGTGGTATGTGTCAAGGTGTTTTTTGGTGTGTATCACTGCAAAGGGAAAAACTAATACGCAAAGAGCCTATTAACAAGATATATTTTTGTTTTCTTTATTTTCCTCCTTTATTTTTGAAATTCATTTATACATTTATTTCGAGGGTTTAGTGCAACAAAGGGCTATCTGCATTTCGGTCATTTTGAGAAAAAGTGAATTAAAGGTTTGTACTCATCATTGTCACCTATTGGTTTTGACAAGTTAAAAAGAAACGCTATTCAAACCTTTTTGATTAGGTGAATTTACTATTTTCTTATAATTAGGTTCCTGATCTTGTGGGGATCATTTTGATGCCAAAATCTCATTTTGGCCAAAAATGCGATAGCCCTTTGTTGCACTAAACCCTCGATTTATAAATAAAATGTTTATTTATAATTTAATTTAATTTTTTTTTGTTAATTTTTTTTTTAGAATTTATATAAATTTATATATTTTTAAAATTTATTTTAAAATTTATTTATAAATTATTCATACATTTATTTATAAATTTATTTTAAAATGTATTATAAAATTGTTTGTAAATTTATTTATTTTTTGCTTATCAATGTGATGCGTCACATTTATCTTCTTTCCGTGTAACAAATCCAATATATTATAGTACTGAATACAGGTATAGTACATGTGTAAAAATATATAAACATCAATTTGTAGCCAGCAGTGGATTGCTGTGACCTATAATACAGTCTTTGTATCTTTAAAGTGGTCATTTTTGTGAGAATATTTAATTGTAACAAATATAGAGATTTACAAAAATATTTTTTTAAAACAGAAAGTTATATTATTCTTGCCACAAATATCGTATTCAAGCAGGCGTAGGGACACGTAAGTTATTCTTTCACTGTGTGGAAAATATTCCAAACAAGGCGTAAAAATGTAAAGGACAGTTCAGAACATGAAATTCATTCTTGCACAAATGTGAAAAATGAACCTCACGAATAATGTTCACCATCTAGTATGCATCGCTGTTGTTTTGACTATTGATTGTTTGACTCCAATCCCGCTGCTAGCCGTAGACCTTGACAAGTCTTGTGTCGTATGCGTATTTCGAAAACGCAGGCTGACGTTGAATACTTTGAAACAATGGTACATTTTTTTTAATATGAAAGAGTGTAACAGTAGAGCTGCCAACCTTCCTGATTCCACAGAAGACTTCCTGAAAATGGATTGACATCCCTTGTTAAAATTAATAAATAAATCTTCCTGATTTCCGTAATTGGTAGGTAGCCCATAGTATTCTTCATAATTTTCAATATTATGTTCCTGATTCCTGTGCCAAATCTTTCTTATTGTAAGATTGTGGTGTTGGTAGCTCTGCAAATGAATTTTAAAAAGTATGGTCAGGCCGTTTAGACTCAAATTATTCAATTGTATAATGTGATTATAATTATAAACTGCACAGGATTTTTGCTAGTGGTATTGTTAACCTGGAAAATATAGGTTTTTAATTTCATTATTATTTATCATTATTATTTTCATTATTGATATCACTATTATCACTGTGATTTTGTCAGCCGTGTGAGGTTTGAAATGATTGTAAGTTATTTAATTCTGTAAATCAAACTTCAGTCAATACCTAGTTATTAGCATCTCAATTTGTTTTCCTCTTCAGAAATGTTACTTTTTCCTGAATTGAACGTACAATGTATGACGCCGCATATCATCGAATTAGTTCACTCATTAAACATGACAAAATGTCAACCAGTTTCCTCTGAATAATTACTTGTAAATTCACATAATTGCACATTTTTTATACTTTTCTGGTTTGTAATGATTTAGATTGAAATCCCATCTATCTACACAGCAACAAGAATGTTAGTGATAATTTGGAAATGTCGGCTTTTAATGTGAAAATATAAATCACATTTCACATAATCTAAGTCTTGAGAAAGTCTATAAAAGATCAGAAGCCTTTGTGCAGCATCATGTGCTCTAGTGATATAGACTGTTATCAAGACTTACAGTGAAAATTGTAATTTTACACACACACACACAAAGTTGAATAATATACTGCCCCCCCCAAAAAAAAAAACACACACCAAAAATAAATATAGGTGGAAACCCTTTGGAGGAATAATTTCTAGATATATATTTTATGAAATTCTTGATGAAACTTTTATTTCTTCGTACATAAGGACTATAGGAAAATAGTAGGGGTGAGGCCAAGTCCCAGAAAATTGAGTACCGCCAACAAAAATGAGTCCCGCCAACAAAAATCACCTTCGCGAACCCCGAAAATAACCCATTGACAAAATAACAATATTATTAAGCTTACCGTATTATCCCTATTAAGTGCCCAGGACCTTATAAGCGCCCACCCCCTATTTCTCAGGTGACTTTAAAAATATATACTAATTAACCGCCCACGTCCACCCAAAAAATAAGCTTACTTAAAAGTTACACACATCACACTAAGTCTCGGACTACAAATTGCTTGAAAATAAAGAGGAAATTGTGGTTAATTTTTAGACATACTTGACATATTGTTTGTGATCCAAAAGTGAACTTAAACCATGTGCTATGCCTTCAAACAGAAACAGAAACCATCCGAAATACGCATGTTTCGTGTTTATTGTCATTCGTGGAGGCCCAGGGGTGTACTTTCGCGACATCCTGCGAGAATCCAAATGGATTCTCGCAGAGGAATTTTGCGAGAATCCATGGATTCTCGCAAATGGATTCTCGCAGAATATATTTGCGAGAATCCTTTTTACTGAATTTAAATTCTGCATTTTAAACATTTATTGTACTATTGTTAAGAACAATCATCATTTTAATTTCAACTTGAACAGTTTAGAGTCAAATACCAGTCATCTAAGGTCCTGTTTTGAACTTGGAAAAATAAAATTTAAAAAAAATAAAATAGATAAAATTAAAAAAAAAGTTTTTTTTTTTTTTTTGGGCGAGAATCCACCTGGATTCACGCGGAAGTGATTTTACGCGAATCTTCACGCGAATCGATTCGCGGATTCGCGCCGAAAGTACAGCCCTGGAGGCCGCCATCTTGAATTGCAGAACATCAAATTTTGCAGTCTTGGGACGTAAAGGTTGTTGAATTTTGCAACCTTGACGGTCAACAACTTTGTAAATCAGTGTACAAATAAGCGCCCACCCAAAATGACTTAGTTAACCGCCCTGGGCGCTTAAAGGTAGATGACCCGATCACATTTTCGTAACACAGAATTATTTCAAACATACGGAGATTTTCATATCATATGAAAGCTCGTATTTTTCTCATCATCATACTGAAATTTGACGGCCTAAATCAGTATAATTACGGAGAAATCGATGAAATACCGTCGAATTACCGCGAATGGTGGTATACCACCGCGCCGATTGTGTACTACTCAATGGGTACAGTTCATAGCATCTTGTGCGTCTAAAATAAGAACCATTAGAGCTATGCAACTCAAACTTTGGAACACGACTTTTTTAAGGATGACCTTTCATGTAGAATAGAAAAATTCAAGTTTAAAATCGGAATGTGATCGGGTCATCTACCTTTAATAGGGATAATACGGTACTCAAAAATGCCAAACTCGTCAGCTAAACACTCTCACTTAATGCAAATTTATAGTGTAGATTCACTTGAAATGGTTTTATTTGGTCATATCCTTGCATTTTCTAATACGCTCGCTAAAATGTGAATTTTTGCCTGCCCGACTGACCAACCCTTCCTGAGAGGTCCGTTTACCCCTAGAACAGGGTTTGGGTTTTTTGTTGCCTTAGAGGCAATTGCCTTAGAGGCAATATGTCACCCTGAGAAATCTGCTATGAAGTCTTGGTGCCAAGACTAGCTGACTTAATTCCATCTTGAAGTCTTGGTGCAAGACTAGCTGACTTAACTCCATCTTGAAGTCTTGGTGCAAGACTAGCTGACTTAATTCCATCTTGAAATTTGCAAGACTAGCTGACTTAATTCCATCTTGAAGTCTTGGTGCAAGACTAGCTGACTTAATTCCATATTGAAGTCTTGGTGCAAGACTGGCTGGCTTAATTCCATCTTGAAGTCTTGGTGCAAGACTATCTGACTTAATTCCATCTTGAAGTCTTGGTGCAAGACTAGCTGACTTAATTCCACATTGAAGTCTTGGTGCAAGACTAGCTGACTTATTTCTATCATGAAGTCTTAGCGCAAGACTAGCCAACTTATTCTATCTTGTTGCATAAGTATGCTTCACTACACTATTATCGGTCAAGAGAAAAAAAATAATGTAAAATTGTCAGATTTTCTTATCCCGAAGTGTAAATGACATTTCATTGATAAAGCCTGGATATTCATGATTTACAAGAAACTGACCATTATACCAGGGTCAAAAGAATACACGGACTGGAAACGGCAAATCGCCAATTGTATCGCTACTGTATTTCATATTATTATTATATAACATGCGAGTTGCAGTTAGTGTTTATTTATATTGCAGGAACACAAAAGTTGCCCTATTAATTGCTAAAGAGGATCAGAATACCATTTCCCCCCAAAACCTTAGACCAAGACCAAGGTGAAACTGAATAAAAATGTCACATATTTTTGTCAATAAAAATGTGAAGAGTAATTGAATCTTTGATCTAAATCTAATAATTTAAGATGTATCAATATTGAAAGAACAAACAAATTAATATTTTCTTGGAATAACTGTACTCTAGAATCTTGGTTCCTATTGATTTCAATAGTGAAATAATTTGGAAAATGATGTTCTTTGATGATTTCTATTGGCATTTCTAGAGTGTTGTAGTTTAGCAGGAAAATGCACAGTGAGCTGCTGTGCTGTGTGAATGTACGGAGACCCGTACCCCGGGCTCGAACCAGGGTCTATTGATGATGATGAATGTATTATGCAGGGGTTAAAATACTTTTTTGGCTATGAGGGCTATTTTGAGCAAATTCTGCCAAAAATCGCCCCTTAGTATATTTAACCATCGGCCACCATTTTCTCAGGGGGCTATTTTGTGAAAACTAGGGGCTAATCGCCCTTTGCCCCTGTCTATTTTGAGCCCTATTATGTATGCTTGCTCAGCTGATGATAATTGTATACCTCAAGCAACTCACATTGTACAATGAACATGATACCATTTCCAGTCCAGATTCTATTGTCCCTGATTTTACCAGTGAAACAGCTTTCCAAATTAATTAAATATGGTCATTTAGTTGTTTGCTTAAATTTGTAAAAGTAGATATTTATAGGCCTGTTTGTTATTTTATATATTTTCTGCGTCATTAAAAACTATTCATGTACAGTGAACGATTTTTGCCAAAAATTGTGTATAGCAAAATTCAAACTTCTGTTTTTAAAGGGCACAATCATAATACTATTTAGGCAAATGTCTCATGCATTTTGGAAACAGTAAAAAAAAAGAATTAGAAAAAATAGATGCGGAAATTATTTTTTATTGTGTTTTGGCCCACTTTTTCCCTTTCCCTTTCAGAGCCAGTTTTTGTTGCCACGCTACACCAGGTAAATCAATCTCTGCATATGCTAGTCAAATTGTGGGCCGGTCACTCCTTTTTAATTTCTTGAAAATTATAGTGACTTTGTCAAGCTTTTTCAAAATCACTTAAAAACTGTTTAAAAGTTTCCAGAATTGTCAAAGATCTAAAAAAAGTTTCAAAATATGTTTTTAAACCGAATATACGGTACCTAATTTTGCATTTTATCTAATTGCATTTTTGAAGCTGCTTATGGCAGGTTTACTTGTTTTCATTAGTATAGTGGTAATGGTTGTACAACTGGATATATTGATACTGAAAAATATATATGCAGAATGCAAAATTTAGGGGGGAAAAGATAAAATCTCATCATATATTGTTTAGCGTATCATCATATTTGAGCATAATTGATGTTCAGCAAAAGTTCATTCACACATTCTTTTCAGCCAAGCAGCCAGTCACATTTTGATTGCACTTTGAGTAAAATCATCGCTGCATAGAACACAATGTGATGCGATCAAGCCTAAATTAGTCTGAAGTCGAAAATATTACAATTTTAGTTTTCTACTCTATTTCATATGCTATTTGCAGTGCTATATTTTACAGAAAACCCCATTTTAAATGGACACATAATTCTAAAGATATTAGCATTTTTATTTATTTTTAACAATACAAAACAAAATAATTTCTGCCCGTTGTTCGGTTATACCTCAAAATCAATATATTGGCGACTTCAAACTCATTTTCGCTTGATCACATCACAAATGTGACGCGATCAAGCGGAATGAGTCGGATGTCGGGAATATTGAATTTGTGTTATAGGTAAAAAGAAGTAACAAATTCTTATGTTTTACTTTGTTTTCTCAGTTGGTAAATTGTTTGTAACTTAAAAACTAGAAGTTCAATTCTAGTGGGGTTTGGACCATACTATAGCATTTTCCATCTGCTTTTAAATGATGGACAAATATCAAAATTAAAAACTGCCGACATGTGACTCATTTCGCTTGATCACGTCACAAATAAAGATTTTATAAAAGATATCATGCCACACATTTTGAATGCCAAGGTTGCAACACTCTGCAACTGGGATACAAGTATTACTGTCCGTAATGTTAAAATGTCAGCTTTAAAATACAATAAATTCAATGTTTTTTCCTCTTTTTGTTGCAAGACATTGATTGAACCTTGGCTAGTTGTAAAACTGTACAAGACCTGCCCTTACATGACTCCCCAGGCGCTGATAACCCCTACTGTGCTAAACCAGCGCAACTCTACGCATTTACATTTAGCCGCGTCGAGTGGTATTTTACATTTGTTGCCATTAAAAGGAATCTGATGACAGCATGCACTATGTATGAAGCTACAGTACAGACAAGTACTAGCATGCAAAGACTTCATGATTGACGGAGATTTGATGTTTGAGCAGAAATCATGTGTGGGATATTTACGCTTCAGTTGCCAATCTGTTTGAGGTCATAGTTTGCCCTTAAAGCTTGGCTCAGAGAATGCCTAGATAGGTTGGCAAGCCAGCAATGCATAGGCAAGGCAGAAGAAGTGGAAGAACTAACAACATATTGCACAGAATATACAGTACATGCGCTATACATCGGTGTAGAGATTTTACTACTATTTTCTTACTTTCATACATTTGACTATTTACTAATATGTGAAACAGAGCTTGTTATGTATCTCTGCCATCAGTCCTGCTGGCCTACTGCATAAAATATGAATCATTAACTGATGCTACTGCCACCAGTTTATCACCCGTCCTCTCCACACGCACACATGGTGAACCATTACTATTAGCATCAGGACTGAGCTCGAGTCAGCATCCAGTGTGTGCACTTCTATTAGCTCACTCTATCACACACACAGACAGTCTCTCGTTGTACTAGCAGCCTAGTCATCCCCAATGTAGTGTTCCCTGCATCATCAGTAGTCGTCGTCGTCGTCGGGTCGGTCGCTGCTGCCTGCATCGTCGTATTTATAGCTTGCAGTATACATGGCTATTATACCAGCGTGTCATCATCAACACCATCGTTGTTTGCAGTACCATAGCGATCCTCCTCTACTACTACTACATCACTGGCATAGACTCCACCACCACCACCACCACTGTGCATCATTATCATCACCAACTCCTCATCCCCGGGTATCATCACCCATGTTAACACAATGGCAGCGCCACCTGATTTACCCATCTTTAATTCCTTCCCATTTTACAGGAGGCACACGCCGTTTGTTAGCCAACCAGACTACAGAATATATGAACTTAACAAGAGGTTACAGCAGAGGTCAGAGGTAAGAAAAAATTTGCACTATTTCTTTCAGATTAGTTTGTTTTATTTCATTTTATATGGAAGTCTTATTTTATACGGGGAAGAAGAATGCAAGTAAATTTACTCCATATTTATTTCACTATCTCCTACCAACACAACTTTTTATGGAGGACATTTAAAGAACGATGGATCCATGTCCATGCACAGTTAAAGGTGTATGTTTCGATCACTTTTTTGGCTATGAATTATTTTTCACATCAAGATATTTTGATATCAGAAGAATCCCCATATTTTCCTCATTATGTCTGTAAAATCTTAGGGGCCAGAAATATTCCATTTAGAAATTATAGGCTAAAATGTGGTGAATTATTGACAAAGGTGGTGAACCACCAGTCACTTTGTGTACTACTCAATGGGCAAATGTATCGTGACTTTGTGCTTCTAAAATTAGAACAATTGCAGTTATGCAACTCAAACTTTGGAATGCAACAATTTTAAAGATGACCTTTCATGTAAAATAGAAAACATCAAGTTGAAAATCGAGCCAGAAATCAGAACATCTACCTTTAATGACCATAATGGTAGGGTTATAAAAAAACACATTTTAGCGATTAGGTAAGATCAGCATTAAAGTTAATGGTTTTTATCTCATCTTTTCCTCTTATTTACAAAAGCCAAATTTCCTAAACGTATGATATCAAAACACACGCTAACCCGGTGTTTAAAGATATAATTTGAAAAAGATGAAGTTGATATTAAACCAATTATCGATAAAAAATGATAAATAATGAAATCAATTTGCTCATTATTATCTGATATCAATTTGCTATAAGTTTAGTTACTGTTACTGCACATACTCACACTGTACTTCTATACTAATTTGTTAAACATATTATTTTTAAAACATTTCCTTCAATTAATCAATACCGCTACAATTGTAAAACTACAGTTTGTAATCCAAATTCACTGTTTCACAGTCCATGTGCACCATGATTAACCCCCTGGGCACTAACGGCCTATCTTACAGTGGTTCTGATTGGTGTATTGCAAGATATACTCATTTGAATAGCCAATTAGAATGCAGCTTGTAAAATATTTTACTCCAATCTTTATCAGAGATACAATTATTCTAAACACTGTCTCTGATTGGTGCAATAAATGATGTATCTATCTTTCTGACCAATCGGCCGGTAGTTCCCAGGGGGTTAAGAAATTATGTAAAACATACCCTATTGATTTTGTTGTTGTTGATTGATAAACATTTTACATTTCTATCAAGATAAGATATGTTATATATTATAATAGTGATATTTACTGAATCAAGCACATTTGTGTGTAGCTTTGTAAATAGATAGTAGAAACAATGGATAAATCAATTCATTATTTTGTTTACTTGTCAAATTTAACAAGACGATATAAATCAATTCATTATTTTTTTACTTCACAAATTTAACATGAACAACAACATATATCCAAGCAAAAGTCAAAACGGCTATATATATTTAATCAAATATTTTTTTGTTAATTTTCATTTGTCAAATTTACCAAAAATAAATGAATATTTTGCCCTCATAAATTGGCGATTGATATGATGAAATATTATATACAGAGCACAACAAAAATTATAGAAATATCAAGTTGGTTGATGAATGTTGGTTTACTGGTTGTGCCACTACAGGCGATATGTATAAAACTATACACACGTGTTGAATGGGGGTCATTATTATGATTACTATACTCGAACACAGCTAGCGAGACTGCACAGCCTGCGTGTGTGTATGTACAATGTGACATATCGGCTAGTGTGACCTATATGCTCGTACGCTTATAGCCGGTTGACCGGTTCAATTATATGCCAAGTATAAGGATTCTTGTACAGCCAGCTTCTTGCTTGTTTTGATTTTTTGCAAATAAGAAGAACAAAAAGACAAATTGAGAGATGTCTTCAAGAAAGCACTATGAATTAAAATAATCTAAATTATGAATAAATTTCATAAAAGACATACAATTTGTTGAGCATTTTCAATTACTGTTTATTTTTTCGGAAAAAAATCAGGCATAGGAAAATGAGAGAATTTGCATGAAAAAACCTGAAAAAGGGTGTGAAATGGGATAATAAAAGCCAAAAACAGGATGAAAATCAATAGTGAAACTGGAAATTTGTAAAGTGAAATAGCCTGAAATTAGGCAAAACCTGAAAATTATCATGTCTGAAAAAATTGATAGATTCCTTTTTAAAAAAAAATTTAGAGCAATTTTGGAAGGAATATAAATTGTAAAAAATATCCAATTGACAACTAAATTGTGCTTCAAAGGTCTGTCAGCTTAAATTCGGGGGGCATGCAATCAATATTGCCACCTTACTACACCGTTTTCTGATACGAAATATGTGGTGGTATAGTATTTTGATTAACATCCCCACCTTATTGTTACACCATTTCCCAACATCTTCCAGTGCTGAGCAAAACTGCAGTATAATAAAAATGATGAACATCCCTACCTTAATGTTACACCATTTCCCAACATCTTTCAGTTGAGCAAAACTGCAGTATAATCAAAATGATGAACATCTCCCACCTTTATGTTACACGATTTCCCGACATCTTCCACTATGCTAACCCGAACCAAATCAGTTGTAGTACATAGTTAATACACAAATGATAATCATCCCCACTGGAAATGTTTACTCGCTTTGCAGACATCTTCCATGCCTAGCCAAACAGCAGTGTAATTCAAAAGATTAAACATCCCCACCTTAATACAATACGCTGTCGCGACCGCTTCCACTGCATCCAGGCAGAAGCCATGGTATAATACAAATGCATTAGACCTCCTCCTCACCGGTGCATGGCGACCGACTGTCTCTAAATACAGTCTTGTTCGGCTTTAGTCCCAACTCTCGCACTTTTTTATATACCTTGAGCTAGCCTGGGCCACGGTGTTTAGCATTTTCAACAGTTCAGCTTTTAGCGCTATATACCCCTCGGATCTTCATGCATAAAAACAAAACACCGTCGTATCTTAACTTTTTCATTTATGCAAGCTTGACGCACTTGTTAAGCCTGTCCACGGCGGCCACCCTTTTTCTCTCGCCGCCACGTCAGAATCAGCCCCTTGTGACCAGATTTGATTTTAATTTTAAAAATGCAGCGCTCTCAAGTGTGCCATCTGATGAATCTTAGGATCTACAAGTGGCGTAGAGTTACTGTAAAAGTGGACATTTTCGTGCGTGTAATTTTTCGGGTTTTGCACATTTTGAACAATTTTGCTTGTTTTTATTTTTGCGATTTTGAGCTTCCTTGCTTAGACCTACATACAGAAGGATTATATTCGCGCGTTTTCATTTTCGCACTTGCTAACTTTGGCCTGAAAAGTGCGAAAAATAAATGTAGCGCAAAATTTTTCACTTTTACAGTATTTAGGGGGTTGGACAGCTGCGGAATCAAGAGATGCATTGTGGATCAGACGTGATTGCAGCACAGATTCTTGCTTGTTAAAAATAGCTGCTCTAAGAATTTATAAGATAATTGAAAAAGAACAAACAGGCCCAGTTTATACTCTCTTGCTTGTTAAAAATAGCTGCTCTAAGAATGTGTAAGATAGTTGAAAAAGAACAAACAGGCCCAGTTTCTACTCTCTTGCTTGTTAAAAATAGTTGCGCTAAGAATTTGGAAGATAGTTGAAAAAGAACAAACAGGCCCAGTTTCTACTCTTTTGTCTATTCAAAATAGTTGCTTTAAGAATTTGGAAGATAGTTGAATCAGAATAAACAGGTCAGTCTCTACTCTTTTGCTTATTAAAAATAGTTGCTCTGAGAATTTGGAAGATAGTTGAAAAAGAACAAACAGGCCCAGTTTCTACTAAAAAAAAGAAAGAATACTTACGACACATTTGGATGATGGGAGATAGCCGCAAAGTGAAGACGACGACTGTTTATCAATTGTGAAGTTACTGAAAAAATAGCTGCTGAGAGAGGGTTACAAATTTAAACTGTCGTGGGAATGCGAGAACGTCGCAAGTTACATTTTGGTCTTTGGCAGGAGAAGAATTTTTGTTCATTTTGTTTAAAACTTAATTATTGTTTTAGCAAGCTTAATTATTTGATTAAACATTAATTACTTCTAATTTCAAGACTGGTAGAAAATACAAAAATTGTGGGTTTGACTACAATAATATTTTCATAAATAACTAATAACTCAATTTGGTCGAATGTCACAAGGACTTTATGGCATTCCCCATGATGATACATGATCCGTTTATGTCCAGTAATGTGAAAGCACTTTACAGTGATAACTTAATTTTACATAAAAGCTTACAGCATTTTTTAAACAAGTTCATTTTCAAAACTTCAAACATTATAATGCACATCTTAACCCTAACAGCCCCTTATGCTACAAAATTCTACTTTCAAGCCCATCTCCAAGTGCATGTTTGGACGGTTTTCGATGATGTTATCAACCCAGCCTATAGAGTGAGCCATGGCTTGCCTATGCCGGCCAGGGTTTTCGGTCTGGAGAGTCCCTGCTTCGATCCCCAGTCAGGGAGCGGTGACTAATTCATTGATTTCTCTTCTATAATTTTGATCCCGGTTAAAAACTCAAACCTGGTTAGGGGGTTAGCAAGATTAGGGATATGATGAAAATATAATAATGATATAAAAGTTGATAGAGATATTTTGAATCATAAAATTACATCATATTAGTATCAATAAGTCTTGAAATGATGATCAAATCATTCTTATAGGGAAAATCAGAATCGATGAAATGAATTAAATTGACTGTATGCGTTTGGCATGATTTTTCCTAGCTTCAAAGACAAAAACTGGGGAATAATCTCTTCTCATAGTTCACAATGCAGTATGACTCATAAGACAAGCATGCACATTTTGAGGGGGAAAATATCTCAAGTTCAGCAGAATTTGTCGAAAAATATGTGGTGCTATTTTACTTTCTTGAATTTGTCAAGACAATAAACTGTACAAACTACACGTACATGTACAAGACTTGTACACATAACTATTTGACTGTAATTGTGAACATTTTCAAATCTGCAAAGTCCCTAGGCAATGTAAATTGGGTAGAATACTGCATACTGTACTGTAGTATGAATGCAAGTGTAAGATAAATATCGTGAGTTCAAATCTTAAGGATTGTGAATATATAAAGACCCTGGAAGTTGGATGCAAGATTTACAAGTTAATTATACACTGAGCCAAAAAAGAAACTTATAAAAAAAAAGAAGCTTATAAAATTTTAACAGATCACCAAATAAAATTCTGTGCATGAAAATGTACCAAATTTGGATACAATATTACTGCAATGTATTGCTTCAAATGGCAGTCAATAACCAATTGTTTGCTTCAATGACACAAGAGAAATGTGTACTGACCCTATGGTAACCCCTATGGTGATCTTTTAAAATTTTAAAAGTTTCTTTTTTGGCTCAGTGTATTATGAATTGTGTAGAAGTACTAAGAGGAGGACATTGGGAGGGGGGGGGGGGGGGGGGGCAGGATTGGAGGCATGGAGGGGGAAATGAGGGTGCCTTGGGTGTTCCTTACCGGGAAACATTGGTATTTGGTGGGAAATTTAGTAGTTTGGACATTTGTCTGTATTGTATTTATAAAATAGATATGTTTAAACATTGTGAGAGATTTGACTTGCTTCTCATAAATAAACATTGTTTTCTCCAAATGTTTAATAGTAACATGGTCTTTATTTTTCCCCACTTCAGTTCAGTTGTTGTTATAATGGTCAAATACAGACTATAGAATGATTGAAAATGAGATAGAGTTACATACATGTATACTTGCAAGTGTACTACTACTAGCAACGGGGTAAAGACCCTCTCTAGTTAGCCCTTTAGTGTTGTTGTTATATCACGCTGTACAGGATATTTTACTTAGCCTTGATCTGCTCCTAGAAACCTAAATGATACCAGAGAAAGCTTTGAACGAGATGGAGAATGAACGAAAGCGAGCGAGAGAGACAGAGATGAGGTCCATCTTGCTTAGCTACCTTAGGCTGCTTGCAAATTATAATTATTCGCTTTTCAATAAATGTTCACAATTGAAATAAAACTGATGTTTACCTTATTTGATAAATTGTTATTTTATTTTGCTTATAAGTCTTAATATATTTCCTGCACACTATGTTTTCCTGCAGTTGAACATTGCATTGAATTTGCTAATTTGGAAAAATGAATAATGTAAATTGTTAAAATTTCTTATGCTTCGAACATTTACTCATTGATCGCATTTGAGCTGTTTTTGAAGGTCATGATTTCCTCACGACAATTCTTTATGTTGATAGGATCGAGTCAGAATATTTAATGTTGTAACTTATATTCTTGTAAGGTATGGTGTCAACCAACCAAATGCTCAAACAATTCTCCTAAATTTTCTAGCAGCAGTTACTGTAAGAGGGATAATTTTCGCGCAATTACATTTTCGCACAATTACATTTTCGCACTTTCCTGATTTTCAGCCATTTCGCTTGTTTTTAAATTTGCGATTTGAAAGTTTATACACAAAACAAATATATTTGTGTGGTAGCAGCGGTAGCAGCTTGGAACGCGAAAAGCACGAAAATTAATGTAGCGTTTACTGTACATCAAATAAGGCATATTAGTACAGTAGGCAGAATTTCAGTCCTCTCAGGCAGGGTTGCTCGGCTGTTCAATTTTTTTTGTCTTCAACATTTTTGTAAAAATGTTGGTACATTAAAAAAAAAAATCAACAATTAATATTTTTTAATAACAATTATTTGTTTATAAATGTTTATATGTTAATTTAATTTCTATTCAATTACATTTTTTAATTTGTTAATTTGTCTGTTTATCTTTAATTTTGATTTATTTTGGATACCAACAAAATTTGATGAAGTCAATGTTGATAGGCCCTTTATTCTGAAGAATTCAATGAAAAGATCAAATTGCCTTCAGATCAGACTGATTGATAAGGGTAGTGAACATGTTAGTTCTCTCATGAACATGATATTTTGTTCATATATTGTCCACAGGGTGAGGGGGTTTGAATATTTATCAATTATCGTGATTAGTAATAGTACAAGTCACATATCCAGCTTATAGCGGTGGTGACTGCAGTTGTCATTGTTCATACATAACATGTACATGTCCCAAAGGTGCACTGCTGCCGCTTGAATCATGAATAATTCATGAACCCAATGGTCTGCTATTGTCAAAATGGTATTTTTGCGTGATTTATATTTCACTGTTAGACCAATTTGAACCATTTTGCCTGTTTATAAATTGGCGATTTGAAAATGTATCCCACAGACTGGTACACAAAAGAAATATATATTTGCACGTTTTTATTTTCGCGGTAGCTGCTTGAAGTACCAAACGTGCAAAAATTAATGTAGCGCAAAAATGTGCACATTGACAGTATCCTAAACAATGACCTTGCCTGGCTCTGTATGGCAAGCAGCGTAACGATCTATCGGTATGATGTTAGTAATACACGATGTTACGATGTTACGTATTGTAGCATCAAATGCATAATTATCTATTGGACCATCTCATGTAGGATTTTTGTCTATATACAATATTTGACAGTTTAAACTATTCATATTATTCGAAAGAGAGTTGTGGTGTTCAGTCAGATTGATACTTTTGTTATAATATGACATAATTATATCTTAATTTTTTGGTATTGACATGAAAAAACAAAAAGGTTTGAACCGAGATCATTGTGAAATCTTAAAAAAGTATAATAAAAATGAAAACAAACATGAAATAATAATTATAATATTGTCTATTATATGGAACTTTACATACTGAGAAGATAATATGAAGTTAAACTTTCGATCTCAACACAAGAAATAATTACCTGGAATTTTCAGGTGTTTCTACAACTTTCATCAGCAGACTATTGCCTCGACTTGACCTTTTGGACGTGTGACGTCAGAATCGGGTCATAGACTCTTGGTAATTTGTACCTCCCCCCCGTCTTTGTTACTGAGAAAATATTGTTTACCCCTCAATTTGTTTCATTTAAATATTTATCAACTCTCTTTCTTTGCTACAGCATGGAACATTATTGGATGTTGGTACATCAACTTGATAGAGAAACAATATAATTCATGAAGTTGTGGTTAGATTTGATATTTTGTGTGTGTTTTAAATTACCAATGCCACCAAATTGTGAGTACACCATGTGTCGGCATAGTGTGCCGTATAAGCACTCAGGAAAATCGCAGTTGACGTACGGCAGAAGTGCGCGTTATGGAAGAAAACTTTAGTTACCACGCAATGCGCGAGGGTGGTCATGCTCATTAATGTACGCCGTGTTAAGTTGTCTGATATGAATGTGGTCGATTTCTCTGAGAACCAATGAGAATTGCCTAAACATTCTTAGCTGTTTAAGAATAATACTCTTTAAAACAAGACAAATACCAACTTGCCCTCGATTGTTCCAGTTTTGGTAATGCACATTCATTAATGAAAACCATAATTTGCCTCATTCATGACAAATTTAATTATAAAACATGTCAACCTCCATTCAAGTAAAAATCAGAATAACAATGTTATGTGCTGACATTTTTCCCCATTGTCAATTTCATGATCATGATTTTGACCTATTCTCCCAGGTCGGTGAAAAAATGGTCCGCTCCTCCTGGAAATTTTGCAATTTTTACAGATTTATGTCTTAGTTTTACCATTATTTTTACCATTACAAAACAGATTTTTCAGAAACCGTTCCCAATTTTCAAAATCTATCTCTCGGATACTGAACCAATACTAGGCATGTTTGTACTTATTTTCAATGCATTTCTTATGGTGATTCCAAATATGGTAATGAAATTCAATAAAAGTGAAAATTTGGAAAATTTGTGACATTTTGGTATGTCGTCTGCAGACGCCTGCCACGTGAAAAGTGTTAAATGAAAGAAATGCATGTGTTAGGAAGGGAAATTCTCTGTTCTGGAATGGAAATTAAAGGGTTATACACCTTTTTGAAGTGGAAATGGAAGGGCAATACTCCTTTTTGAAGTGGAATTATAGTTGCTATCTTGCAAAGAATACATCCTTCAATATCTTCATTCTCATTTTGCCATTTGCATACCCCATTGGAAAAACATCCTATGGTGTGTATTCAAAAGCACCGCACTTCTTTCTACCATTGATCTGTTAGTGAGTATATAATATAAAGCACTTTACCAATCCATGGTGTTTATAATATTAGTCAATACAACAAATATTAACAAACCCCGGCTAGTGAGTGTTCATAAGTTGGATACAAAAAAATCCTTTATAAATGGGGGGGGGGGGGGGGGGGGGGGGAGGCGTGTGTTGTTTGCGCGCACTAAAATATTTGTTTATCTGAGCTCCTGCCAAGGGCCCCGCTATGGCCAGGTACTTGGACTTCAGGGGGTGGAGGGGGTATACAAACAAACAGACCAGGGCTCGCGTTCTTGCACGTCCTCGCGTCCTAGAACTTCACTAACGGGTCCCAATCGAAAATAAAGGGACCCCTTAAATCTGACGATGTATGGACGTGGAAACCTTAAGACATTCTGAAAATTGTCAATCTCCATCCTGTGCCTACATTTTAAATTTATTGATGTCCGTAAAAGATAAATACAATGCAAATCCTGTATTTTTAAAAGTTGTTAAACACACTAAATCGCTTCCGAATTGCTTCCGCAAAAGTTTCAAGCGATTTCCAAAACATTCTATATATAACTATCTTCTACTGATTAACATGGACACGACATAGGTATATGAGATACATGATCTTGCGCTAGTGTGCGTATCTGTGTTAGCGACTGTTGTCTCTAAAAAAAATTAGACCATTTTCAAAGGCTCAAACTTCAGGACCCCTTATATTTCTGGGGGACCCCTTACATTTAGTTTTTGCAGTCCTTAAAGGGTCCTGAAAAATGCAAATGGGACTCCTCACATTTTTGAGCCAGTGCTACCCCTGAAACAGACCCTAAAAGGGGATCAAGGAAAAATTGAACTATTTTGGGTGGGGGTGGGGTGTTAGAAAGGATTTCCGAACTGAACACTCCCTTATCTCCGAACTGAACACTCCCTTATCTCCCACCCAAAACGATTCTGCCGCCACATATTGTTGTTAAGGTTAGCATTTATTTCATTTCCAATACTATTACTACACCGATAATTGAAAATGACAAATACTATTTGATATAAACAAATTGATAGATTCCTCCCAGGGAAAACATTTCCGTATAAATGGAATAAATTACAAGAAACCGATGTCCCTTGTGGTATGATGAGTGAATGATCAAGTCATTTTGTCTCATCGTGTCAATGACTTTCGCACCTTTCCGCTTGTATTTATATTGTAGCGTGGTGTGATTTGATTTGTAGCGTGGTGTGATTTGATTTGGTTTAAAAAATAACTCTGCAAGTCTGTGTTAAAGGTAGATGTTCCGATTTTCAACTTGAAGTTTTCTATTCTACATGAAAGGTCATCCTTAAAAAAGGTGTGTTCCAAAGTTTGAGTTGCATAGCTCTAATGGTTCTTATTTTAGACGCACAAGATGCTGTGAACTGTACCCATTGAGTAGTACACAAACTATATCGGTGGTTACCACCATTTGCGGTAATTTGACGTTATTTCATCGATTTCTCCGTAATTATACCAATTTAGGCCGTCAAATTTCAGTATGATGATGAGAAAAATACGAGCTTTCATATGATATATGAAAATCTCCGTATGTTTGAAATAATTCTGTGTTACGAAAATGTGATCAGGTCATCTACCTTTAATGTTTCCTGCTAAATCTGGTGCAAATGTCCTTTTATTTTTTTTGTTCAATTTGCCAAATATAAACTACACATCAATGAAACCAAATTCTTGCACCCCAGTAAGAAATGAGGTGCTAATTTGCACAATTTTATTCTAAATAAACTGTTATACATACATAAAGTGAATTGTAGAGATTGAATATTTTGTTACTTAAAAAGATGGATAAGTATTGAATTATTGATCGCAAAATCAAAACTAAATTATTTACAAATAACAAGGAGTCAGAGGTCAAATCCTATGAAGAATTTTATAACCAAAAAGCAACAAACAATTCAATTATTAGTCAAATAGAAAATGTTTAGACTTAATAAAATCACAAAAGGCATGATAAGAAATATGTCAGAACTATGTTATTTTGTTTCCATTTGATTTGCCAAGTTAGTTAAAAATTGAAAAGAAAAAATGAAGGAAAACAAATTGTAGGGTCTCTCTCAAGAGACTGATTTTGAAATTACACAGGAAGGGTGGTGAGTCGGAAATATTGTTTGGTGATTTTGACAGCACTGGAAATCAATATCACATGTATTACAAACAAGTTATGCTGTGTTATGCCTAAAAGAATAAAAGAATAGAGAAGGGGTCCCGAAAAGAATGACAGTGTCCATATTCAAGGCTCAAGATAACAGTTTTTTTACCGGGAGCTACTTTTTTTTCTCCAAAGTAGCGCCTGGATCATGGGATTTATTGAGAACCAGGAGCTACTTTCAGTCTACCGGGAGCTAACTTGTTATTAAATCGTATTGTCAAATCAAAATTCGATGTTTTGGGCAAGCTTCCCGATCGTCAACAGGCGCTGGTTTGGACAAAATATCAGCGCTCGGTTGTTTATTTTTCAGCATTACCGGGCCCTATGGCAGGAGGACCGAGGGGTTAAAATCGCCCAGCGCCCGCTTATCTTGAGCCTTGTCCATATTGGGATTCGCGGTGCTTAAGACTCCCTTTAGGCGCTCCTTTTCAGTTCTCTGTGGTATAGGTACTAGTATGTCACACCAGGGATTCTATTAATTTTGGGATACGAAAGTCCTATACTGCACGTATGTAGATAACAGGTCTTGTTTGCATAAATTAAAAATGCAACAGTGCCACTTTATTAATATTATGTTCACCGGAATGCACGGAATTTATAGACTTGCATCAAGTCCGTCAGGCACAAACAATTCCGGTTTTTATTAGTCCCATCTAATCAAAGGCGATTTTGTCTTCATGAGGTTTCCCTGTTTTGGATTTTTGCTTTGGTTTGAAATTTCGGAGGGGGGATGGCCATTAAATAAAATTGCCCTTCCTCGGTCCTTATCGGCACTCATACCAATTGTGGTTGCAGCTGTGGCCTTGGTCTCCCTATCTTAATTTGTGATTGGCCATATTAGTATTCATGCCTAGGCTCGTCCAATCAGGTGGCGTGTGGTATCGAGGTTGGCATGATGTCGCGCTCTTTTTGGCTTTGGGTCAATGTCTTGTTGGAGTAGTCATAGGTGCATGGTAAAAATCCCACCCAACCCACCCAGTTATTCATATTGGAGGAGTTGTTTGGGTCGTTCAGGCATTATAAGACCTGATTTTTTTTGCTGGCTTGGGTCTGAGCCGGACTCGGCCGATGACTGGCAGGTTTTTTGTTTTTGTTTGGTTTGTTTTTTTGGGTGTAAAGGGTAGGGCAGTTTTTTAGGGGGATAAGGGTCTGGACCATATTTGTTATGCTCGTTTCAATGGTTTTGCCTGTGAATTTGTGGAGGGCTCGAGTTGCTCCATTCGGGGAAATCGATCCCTTCCAAATCGTGGTCCGGATCCAGATCCTCGTCCTACTTAACGTAGGATAGGCTTACATTTTTTGTTGACTAAAAAGCATGGTGTATTCTTGACTAAGGCATGGTGTATTTTTAGCTTACTACAAGTAAGCTAAAGAGACTCGAAGCGAAAGGTCACGGTATAGGTCAAGGGGAAAGTGCGACTATGAAATATGGTTTTATCTTGGTCACACAAGTGGTATTTGTCGGGAAATGTACTTGAGATAGTGAAACAATATGATCGCATAAATATGTTATAAAATGGGCTTGATTGCCATTCGACAAAATAGGTAATTTTGCGTTATTTTCTTTATTGTCAAAATTGTATTGAAAATGCATGTGAAAACGCTATGATAGAAAGTTGATTAACAATGACACGCGTGTTCATGACGTACAAGCGTGATTGTCTTATTGTGATTGGTTTAACTACGAGAGATCATTATTATTCATGATACGAAATCAGCGGCAAAAATGGGTGGGGAGGTCGTTTTTCGTTAATTGATGTTAATCGCTTCTGTATATATTCTTCAAACTATATCTAGGATTTCAGCGGCCAAAATTAATGGAAAATAATGTTTTCAAAGGTTTTTCATCATGAGGTGCTGTTAAAAATTCGCGAAAAAGAGTAAAACTTGCAAATATTGCCTTGCCAAAATGCTGAATTTGCGTGCATTATCGTGCGTAATATTTTTTATTACCCCCACCAGTTTGGTATCGTCTGCCATTGATAAAACTTGTGGACGAATGACATAAACTCAATGGGTAAAACACTTCCGGGTTTGGAGCTCGGGTCTTCGGAGGAAAATTTGCGGGGTTTTGATTGGTCATTTGGCACTGCCGAATGAATCTTCGGAAAAACGATAGATGACCCAACTTCATCTTTTCTCGCTTCAAAATCGATCAAGTGGTTCAAAAGTTACGACGATGTGAAGAGTTCATCTTCAAATTTCCACCTGAAGATTTCGTCCGATAATGTAGCGAGTAGGTATGGTAGTAAATAATATTATATAGATTAATAATAATTAATAATATCGTAGACTTTAATTCATTTTCACCCGCAACTTTCATGATGAAATGTTCTTGTTCTGAGTACCCTATACTTTGTATTGACAGCTTGGACCATTACATGAGTGTGGCAGGCAACTCTGATGTCGTTTATGCACGTACGCCACTGCAGTGAGCATACAACATGCGGTTCATTTTCATTACGACATGATTTTGCCGTGAAATCGTGCACTTGGTAGAGGACTGATATGTATTTCACTTGAAAATGCAGTAGTTGTAATGTTTTGATGTATATAAATACTTGCTTAAAATCATCACTGAAACCAGACGATCGTCGCAATAATTTTTCTGTCGAACCGCCATCTTGTTTATAGTAACCGCCCACAACCTTCCCGATGCGCCCTATTTGGGCGCTTGTTCAAAGTTCGCCATTCATAAAATCATCGAAACCGTGCAATTAGACATGATGCGCCCAAAACAAATCTTTCTTTGCACATACGTTGGGCGTAAACTGGCTTAGGTTATTTTTAATTGCGATTGAGTTTTGTTATGATTCAATATTTTAGACAGAAATTATAATAAAATGCGTTGAGTTAATGAATTTCTTGGATAAGTTTCTTTAATTTACCATCCATACTGCATAATATAGGCACGTGCCTAATTAATTATTACTAGGCCGAAATTATAGCACTGCACTGGTCGTAAATGTAAACATTTTTTATTGGGAAAAGTAAAAATATTCCAATACAAATTAATTCGAACTTACTACTTCATGACTTACTTGTCCTTTTATTATGCCTTTAGTTTTGGTTCTAAATTTGTATTTATTATAGTGAAAACAAATAGTAATAGTTTTCATAATTTTTTGGGAGGGGGGTAGGGTTCTTTGTAATGACTTAATCCAAATTTCAAAATTGAATTTGCATAAAAATTAAAATCTTAATTGTTTAGGTAGGTAGGGGAACTTTATGTTACGGAACTTGCTTTTATTACTTCTTTAAACGTTACATTACTTTACGTTACATTACGTTTAATACCCTACGTTACGTTACGTTACTTTACGTTATGTTACTTTACGTTAGTTTACCTTAGATTAATTTACTTTACGTTACGTTACGTTACTTTGCGTTACGTTACTTTACATTAGTTTACCTTAGGATAATTTACGTTACGTTACTTTACGTTACGTTACGTTACATTAGTTAACGTTACGTTACTTTAAGTTACGTTACTTTAGCCTAGGTTACTTTACGTTACGTTAGGTTACTTTGCGTTATGTTACATTACTTTACTTAGGCCTACACACACATCATTTCATTGGTGGGAGGGCACCAGTGGAGGCAAGCCTTCTGGCAGGGGATGCCGCCACCTAAATTACATCCCTGTGCTGGGATTTTTATAGGTAAATTGTATTTTTATCTCAATTTTTCTAATTGACTTTTCAAACTAATTATTTTATAATAATTATTAGGTTCCGATGAAGACATCGATGAGTCCATGGTTCCGGTGATTTAGCCTCTTTCTGAAGCAATACCTGGTATTCGTTCCTATATACCGCTCCCAGCCTCCCACCATCAAGAAGAAGAAGTCAATGTTTCCCTTTCTGGCCCATCAACATCAGTCTCACTGGATATGGCTTCAGAGTCATCAAATCAAGCTGGTATGTATTTGGTAGAATTTTATAACACAATCATTCATAATACTAAATAAATTATGTCCCATGAATTATATAAATACTACGGTAATAAGTTGGGGGATTGAATGTTGTTGGATTTTTATTAAATAAATTGTATTTCTATCTCAATTTTTCTAATTGACTTTTCAAACTGATTCTTTTAGGTTCCGATGAGGAGTCCATGGTTCCGGTGACTGAGCCTCTGTCTGAAGCAAGACCTCGTATTCCTTCCTCTTTACCGCTCCCACCATCAAGCTCAAGAAGATTGAAATTACAAAGTAACTAGAAGGACAGAGAATAAAACGAGCGATACAAAACTCCAAGAAGTACTTAGACGGATTCTTAGAGTCAACCCGATTATTGGTTGACAAGCGTGTACGCCACAAGTGCATAAATCCAGCAGGAATACCGCAGTGGTATAATGGGAAAATAATCTCACTTCAAGAGGCAACAATTGATGGTGATAAAACTATATTTACAATCAAATATGATGAAGAAGCCTTATCTTCTGACGAACCTATAACAGAAGAGTTTCCCATACTAAAGGATCTCCGCAAAAAGGATCTAATAATTGTCGAATAAATTTGAGCCCCTCTCAAATATTTCTGATCAATCAATTTGAGCGACTTTCCTGATCAATTTGGTTACAGAAAATTATCCGCATTCTGTACATGCAACAATTATATGCCAAATATGATGCTAATTGATCAATGCGTTTAGTTCTGAAGATGAAAATAATATCAATTTAAGCAATTTTCTTATTAAAATAGCTTAGAATTAATATGCGAATTATATCAATTTATTGAAAGGACTTATGTAGATTTGTGCCAAATTTGATTGATATTGGTAAATGCATTTTAATGAATTGTATTGATGAGTAAACTTTAAATATATTCTTGTTAAAATGGCTAATTAGTATGCAAATTAGATCAACAATTGAATTCATACACTATGTTTATAGAGATTTATTGAAAGGGCTTGTGTTGATAATTATGTGTGACAGATATGAGGCCAATTATTCAAAGCATTTGGATCTGATGATGAAAATAATTATATTAGCCATTTTCTTGTTGAAATAGCCAATTAATATGCAAATTTGATTAATTATTCAAGCCACATTCACATGTTATACCAATTTATTAAGGATGTAGATATTGCTATCCTAATTTTGTGGATATTGGTATATTCTCATTTTTAACGCAATCATTAATGCATCTTAACGTATTGATTAAAATCGTTAAAATGGCTAATTGATATGCAAATTAGATCAATTAATCAATTCATATACAGTTATTTATTTTATAGAGATTTATTGAAAGGGCTTGTTTTGATAATTATGTGTGCCAAATATGGGGCCAATTCATCAAAGCGTTTGGATCTGACGATGAAAATAATGATATTAGCCATTTTCTTGTTAATATAGCTAATTAATTATGCAAATTTGATTAAATATTCAAGTGACATGATTATTTTATAGCAATTTATTGAAAGGACTAATATGTAGATAATTATCTGTGCCAATTTTGATGGACATTGGTATGTATTTTAATCTATTGATGTATAATACTTCGTTTTAGTCATTTTCTCGTTAAAATGGCTAATTAATATGCAAATTAGATCAAATATTCAACTCATACATTATTTTATAGAGATTTATTGAAAGGGCTTGTGTTGATAATCATGTGTGCCAAATATGAGGCCCATTGATCGAAGCGTTTAGATCCGACAACAAAAATTATATCTTAAAACATTGTATCAGTAGGCTAAGTAAAATTCAATTATTTAAATATTTCTGGTCAAAATGCTTTTTGCCCCTTTGTTTACACAGTATTTTAAGTAATAATTTTGTACACGAAACACAACTTTTTAAATGGCCATACATTTTTAAAATAATTTTTAATTAATTATGCAAAAACAGGTTCTGATATTGAAATTAATCAACAGGAATTCATGATAAGACATTGTAATTTAAGTAATAATTCTGTACAAGAAACACCATTTTTTTCTTTTATGGCCATACATTTGTTAGTTAATTATTCAAAAACTGAAGCTCTGATATTGAAATTAAATAGGAAGTCATGATAAGACATTGTACCAAATTTTAAGTTGATATCATTTTTCTTTGATGTATTCTCGCTCTAGAATCAATGCAAAACCCTGCAACTATAATTAACACACAGTTTTGTGTGGCTTTTCAAATAATCCAAATAATTGATAGTATATACTGACTCATATCACCTGTACAGCATAAAACAAATATGCCACTATTATAGTATGTTCAGTCAAAGATGACACAATTACCTTTATTTTATGTAATCTCAACTGAAGCATATATAGAAGGGCAAATTTGCTTACACTGTGAATGCATAATATATATATACATGTATGTTTCATGTAAGGTATAATGTGGATTTGAGCTTTACATAATTTGTCATATGCTGGACAGATTAAAGTGGTTTATATATTATAGACATGTTTTATGAATCAGAATTGTAGTGAGCTTCTGCATCATTGATGCTCTCGTTTTCTAATGCATGGTGTATAAAGCATGGTATAATATTGTTACTACTTCTATGAAAGAAGATAAATACTTATTTCAGTTGTGTGCATCAGGCAGTGATGCTTTGACTACTCCAGCTCATCCCACATATCATTAAAGTTGTGAGTAAAGTTTACAAATTGGCTGTGTGTCGTAGTTTCTTGTCTACAGTACATAGCTTAACCTTCTGAGGACAATGACGGTATAGTGTTAAGTGAGAAAATTAGTTCAAATGCATAAAATTAACAATGAAACGTGAAGTATCATATTTTCAGGCGTGTAAAAACAGTCCAGCACATACTTCCACGCTTAACTTTCAACTTTTTTGGAATTGTTTGCGTACATTTTCTGTGTAAACTTCAATTAAGTCTATACCTAAAGCAGACGACAAACAGCGCCACCAACAATATACATATCACCAAAGTTAAACTTAAGGTAGCTTCAGATCGGCAAGTTGAGTCGCATACCCCTGGTCACACCTCAGCCGCTTTTCATGATGCCCAGTCGCTCATCATGATGCCCAGTTTAGCCTCAAATTGTTCTCATGGTCCAAATGTTGCTTTTTTGTGCCATTTTCCAGTCAATTTTAAGTACTTTAATTCAGCTTTCTGGCTGTCTTTTTGAAGAAATTGACTCGCACCTGAGTTTTGTGTTGTAAATCAGTTCTCAAGACCCACATTTGAATATCAACAATCAGGTTGGTAGGGTACCATTCCTCTAGCCAAAATAGACCCCAAGCTTGCGTAAAAAGTTCAGGAAATCGATCAATCACCCACTGCATCCCTGCTTATTCACCTCTTACGAAAATTGGTGCCGCACATACATCTACAAAGAAGTTGAGTTCATCATCATCATCATCTTTTCCTACATTGTATACTGTGCAGAAACCTCTGTTACGAGTATACTCGCACAAGTGTTGAGGTGCATTCAGGTGGAGTATACAAAACTCCATTGGCATAAAAAATGTATATATACAATTAAAAATATTGGTGCGGAGCGATGACTAGGTTCCAACCATAAGGCCATCAGGCAGCATCACAAATGAACAATATGTTTAGCCTCTTCGGTCCCAAGGCCTCAGGGATTTCCCTATTAGTATGCCTGAGATTTTCAAATATGGCACAATTTAATTTTCTCATTATTTTTTGTCATTTTTTTCAGCAACAAGATAGCGACAACATCTGGTGGGATGCATTCGCCACAGAATTCTTTGAAGATGACGCTACACTCACATTGTCATTCTGTCTTGAGGACGGACCAAAAAGATATAGTAAGTATATGCTAAAAAACAAGTTTGTATCCTATTATAGCCTGAAAACCTAAATGTAAATATGAGATATGATCTGTGAAAACATGTCGGACGTCGCAAAATGTGAACTACAGATGATGTGTAAAATGTTTTTAGATTTCTTTTTAGAAAATTCATTTCCAATACTTTGTGTCATCATCTTTCATGAAATTTTACCTTTAAAGACTTACTTTTTAAGTCACTTTTCTAATTAACTTTCTAATGCTAAGAGTAAAAGCAAGATATACCAACAGGGTGTGGGGAAACAGGTAATAACGAGGGAGAATAACGCGATAAAACAGATAAATAAAACAAAAACAATAACACATTGAAATGCACTGGGACAAGCAATGAAAATTGCTGCGCAATGAAACAACAAACGTCGGTCTTTATTGTTACCATATACATGTATTCTTTGTTGTTTCATTGCGCAGCAATTTTCATTGCTTGTCCAAGTGCATTTCCGTGTGTTATTGGTTTTTTTTGTTATTTATCTGTTGTATCGCGTTATTATCCCTTGTTATTACCTGTTTCCCCACACCCTGTTGGTATATCTTGCTTTTACTCTTAGCATTTTTACATTTTCGAGATATCCTCTTGTATCAGTTTTCTGATCCTTGGTGTGTTTTGTTCCTGGTTCCGTTGGATTCATCTTTTTACATTTTATAACTTTCTAATGTTATTCTATTGAACTATGTATCTTTTTTGGCCTGTTTCCATGATTTCTTATTTTGTAGCTTTTTATGACATCACAATCATCATTCACTCATAACTTTTTTTGTAGTGATCAAAGGAAAATGATCGTAACAGTTCTCTAAATAGATTACTGAACCGTACAAGAATGTTGTGGATTCAACTAACAATAACGGTCCATATCATATGTGATCAAAAAGGGAGAACATTTCGGCTGTGTGTTTTTAATTTAAATTACCACTTGTTACTTCAGAATAATCATAAAGCCATACATAAGAAATGTTTTTTTGTCACCTTCACTGGCCTAAAAAATATCTGCTTAACACTTTCCATGCGGCAAGCGTCTGCAGACAACATTCCAAAATTTCACAAAATGTTTAAAAAATGTCAAAATAATTACATTTCATTACCATATATTTGGAATCACCACGAGAAATACATTAAAATAAGTATAAACATCCCTAGTATTGGTTCAGTCATTCTTGAGATAGGCTTTGAAAGTTGGGAAAGGTTTCTGAAAAAGAAAACAAAAATCAAACGGTAAACTAAAAGCCTTGTGGAAAATGTTAATAATCAGCCAATTCTCTCCATCTTTCTGTTTCTGATTCCACAGCAATCGGTAGGACTCTGATACCGCGCTATTTCCGCACCATGTTTGAGGGTGGTGTTACGGACCTATACTACCTGCTTAAACATCCTAAAGAGTCATTTCACAACACAACGATCACGCTGGACTGTGATCAGACGACCATGGTTACGCATCATGGTAAACCAATGTTTACAAAGGTAATAACAATGAGGGCATCTGTCAAGTACTGTAAAAGTGGAAATTTTTGTGCTACATTTATTTTCGCGCTTTTCGTGCTCAACACAGCTACCATGAAAATAATAACATGCAAATATATTTCTTTTGCATAGGACTATGTGATGAAAATACAAATCATGCGTTTCAGTTCAAAATTGGCAAAGCGCAAACATTTAATCGCCAAAATTACCACTTTTACAGTTGCTTTCATTTGATGTAAAATGAAGACTACTTTATTGTGTTGCTATGCAAAATGACAGGTGGTAGCACTCTACAAGTTTAAATTGTGCACCCCCTCCCAAAAAAAGGGGGCCAGAAATTGGTGAGCCTTTAATAATAAAATAATCCTTCTCTTCATATGAGAATCCTAAACAATATATATTTCACTTGAATTGATGAAATTTTGAGACAAAATCCATTTGGAATTGTTTACCTTTACGCGATGAAATGTACTACGATATGAATCCTTCCGCCAATCCCTCCCACCACTCCCCCATTTTGAATCCATTTAGGGGGATACGCTATTAGTAGGCCTTCAACTTTAAAACAAACACACTTGTTTGTTGCATGTTAGTTAATTGTAAGTGGCGTTTCCTTTTTTCCACCCCCAGCACCTCCGTCAAAAGCTTAGTATTAGCCGAAAGCTAAGGGCAAAACTGGTTGTTATTTTCCTGTTTTATATTTAAATTCAGATCTTGGAATGCATGCATATGGCATAAGTGTGAATGCTACCTTTGAAACGGCATCGTTTTGTCTGTGAACCGTTTTCAATCTTCGAAAATTTATTGTCATAATTAACAAGTCGGTTATAAATGTAGCTGACAAAATTTAGAAATGTTTATATGAGTAAAATTGCCAAGGACAACCAGATTCACTATTATATCCCCCGCAGTATCTTTCCTTATTACCCCCTCCAAAACAGTGTACTTTCCTTTTTGTGCTGAGATAAGTTAACAATTTACACCATCACAGTTTTTTGGGGCCGACCAAATAGGCAAGAATTGTGAGGCACCTGTTGTATGCCCATTGCGAAGTATGAAACACAACTGCAAGTTTGTGCTATGTTATACCGATTCAAAATGGCTTACATGCTAAACATCAAGTCACAGTGGCCTACTATTTCTGCTTTGTAAAGTTCAAATTCTGCTTTGTAAATACAACTTGTACCATCTTCTGATTTCAATTTGAGCTAAACACACCTCCACCCAGGATAAGCATTTAGACCAAGGCAAACATTGATTTACCTGAGATATTTGGCAAAACTATTTTCTTGTGTACTTGAAAATATTGGAAACAAAAACATGAACTTCTGCTCTCTAAAAGAGAAAGCAGACAACTTTGGGCTCTAGTTGAATAATAGAAAGCAGATAAATGTTACCCAACATGAGTAAAGGAGGCATAATGCAGCACAAGCTTTTTTTTATTTAAGAGTAAAAATGTAGGACAAGGTCATAATATGTCAAATTCATTAAAAGTCTTATTTCTGATCTTTGATACATCTTCTATCGTACCATACACTAGAATTCATGAAATTAAAGAGTTAAAATACATTTTGAGGTATTTCATTTTCATTTACTCCATTGATTTGTTAACCAAACCAACATTTTAAATGCCCAGAACTGTTTGTATTTGATGTTATTGCAATCAACTTTGGATTTTGGAATGTGATATAACATTGACTTTGGTACCAAAATGTCCCTTTTGTTAACGTATCCATAACATCATCATAAATAACTCAATATTCATATTTCCCTCATTGTGCCTCATTTACTCATGTTGGATCACGAATTATGTGGGTGGGTATGTATGGTATTTGTAGATGAAAGAAATGCTACTAGGTGTTAGGTAGGTGTGGCTCTTGCGTTATTCTGAATTATGCATTTCGATATCTACAGAGCTTTTCAAGGACTTGTGGGTCGCTTGAAGTACTTATAGATGTAGATACATAGTTTGACCAGCTCCAAATTGGCGAAGCCTCCTTACAGCAGCGAATGAATACAGAAGAATGCAGGCGCGCATGAAGGCACCAATGTACTGTGCATCATATGCGCGACGCGTGCATGCACCCAAAACCATGCGCGTGTGGCCATAATCACGCAAGTATGCCTGGATTACTTTTGCGTACGAAGAGATAAAAAAACACATATTTCTCGCCATTTTGGGACTGATTAAACTATATTATTTATAAATATGTCTCTATTGTATCATATTCATACTTCAAAATGATAATGTCAGCCAGTTAAATCTCACTTTAAAATAAGCTCTCAAGTCACCTTCGACAAAGTCATTTCGTCGCTGTTTTGTCAAAACCTTGTATGTTTTTCTGGCCCTTCAGCATGTATTGAGTAAAACTGCCCAGTGGTTGTGCATAGTAAGTGTTGCTTTATACATGCAAGATTATGATATATAGATGTGCTTTTGACCTTGAACATGTTAAGAGCAGACTGCCCGAAGGATATACATTGGAAGTATTACTTTATACATGTATGCTGAAGGGCCGGATGGAGATACGATATTTTGACAGAACAGCTACGATTTGATATTAGAATCAAATAACTTTCTTGCATGGGCCAAAAGATCACTGTTTAATAAAACTAGACATGTCTTTTATTGCATTCGAGTGTGATGTAAACAATGTGGCTTAAAGGAACGATATTAGCTTAGACGAGTTTGCCGAGTAGAAGCCGTCCGCTTATCAATATATTTCATGTTGGACACTTCTAAAATACATTTTTTCTTCAATTCACGGCTGATTGCTTGACATGTGGCACTTGATGAAACATGAGTCAGATAGGCAGTGTTGTGAACATATCACTTAACCTCGAAATCGCAATTCAAGTCAAGTCGCTGACGGAGGTGACTCGAGTCAAGTCACTGACAGGTGACTCAAGTCAAGTCCGTCTATATTTTACTCAAGTCAAGTCAATCCAATCAGTTAAGTCAAGTCAAGTCAACGGTTGGCTCGAGTCAAGTCATTAATTTTGTTCACATCAAATCAAGTCATATTGGAAGATCTGTTGCATGTATCGAAAATAGTTTAGCCTCAACTTGTTGAAGTAAGTTTTAGCACAAGACTTGTCAAATCAAGTCGAGTCTTTGGAAAAAGAGGCTCAAGTCAAGTCAAGTCTTTTGAATAAGTGACTTGAGTCAAGTCAAGTCTATTTTGCCCATTTCATTCCCCTGATAGTCTTATCCCCGATTCCCCCAGGGAGTAATGTTGCTATACAGTCATGAATGAATGGCTGTGTATACAGAATGCCAAGAAAACATTGATACATTAATTTCCATTTTCATATGGTCTTTTCATCTGAAGCTCATCATCATGACAGAGGTCATTATCAAAGCCCTACTTTACTCCACAAAAAATGTTGCTATACAGTCATGAATGAATGGCTGTGTATATACAGAATGGCGAGACAACATTGATACATTAATTGTCATCTTCATATGGTCTTCTCATCTGAACCTCATCATCATGATCATGATCGACAGAGGTCATTATCAACGCCCTACTTTACTCCGTCACTGCTTATATCATCACCATGCATAATTTATACACTGACCTGTTTCCAATAATGTATAACCATGGAAGAACCATTAGCTAACACATTAAGCAACCCAGGAACAAATCTGTTCGGTAGAAAAAACATTGAGATTTGTCTGAAACTTGCAGCTGCATCTGACCTCTATGTTTCCAGCCACAGTGGACGGAACCATGCAGCGAAAGGCCGCTGGGCATTTTTTTAAAGGTGTGTGATTGCGTTCGAAATAGCGATAATCCGTGCACCAGAAATGACCAAATTTACTGGCGGATGAATAACCAGTTTTTCCTTGCTAATTATCCGCCCGGGGGGGGGGGGGGGGGGGGGGGGGGCACTCAATTTTTTTTAAGGGAAGTGGTGTGCCGCACAGTGTCTCAAAAAGGGGGGCTACAGAACTGAACTGATTAGATTTTATGACGAAAAATAGGGTCTTAGGAACTGATTTTTTCAAAAAAGTAGGTCTTGTGAACTAGTTCAATTTTGATTAGCAAGAACGCAAATTTTCAATTTCTTTTTGGTTTTAGAACATAACATTTTGGAAGAATAGTGGCTTTGGAACGCAAAATGTCGCGATTTTTGAAAATTCAATAAAATTGGGGTCTTAAAAACTGATGCAGGCTTAAAGGGGGTCATAAGAGCTGTGAAGGGTGAAAAAGAGGGTCTTCAGCGCGGCACATACCTATACCCTTTTCCAATTTCAGTGACTCCCCCCCCCGGATTATCCCGATGGAGAACCAGAATTTTAACACTTTCCACGCGGCTATTATTTTTACCATACACTTAACAGATTTTTTAGAAACCTTTCCCAACATTCAAAGTCTATCTCAAGGATTACCAAACCAATACTAGGCATGTGTGTACTTATTTCAATGCATTCCTTCAAATGGTGATTGCGAATATGGTACTGAAATCCAATAATTGTGCCGTTTTTGAAGCATTTTGTGAAATTTTGGAAAGTCGTCTGCAGACGCCTGCCATGTGGAAAGTGTTAAACACCAAGTCTAAATGCAGATAACTAAAAATTGTGGCAGATAACCAAAATCTCTAGCTGGGTTATATATCTGCTGCTGGGTAACCAGTTTATTTTTCTTATTTCTAATGCTGGTGTAAGACCCAATCAAATTCACTTTTCCCCATCAAAATTGATATTTTGGTATGAGGAAAAACCCATACTTTTCTCATCACCCTTGCAAAATGTTAGGCTTTGGATTTGTTTTGTTTAAATGCTATCGCTTGAAAAAGTAGTGAATTACCTCCAAAAGTTGCTAACCAACTAATAATTTGTTTTCTGTTCAATGGGAAAATTTTGAAGTGCATTTTTGCTTCTATCACAAAGACCACTGGAGCAATATTTAACTCAAATTTTGGAAATATGACTGCATTTACGATGTGTCTTCAATCATATCGAATAGTTCACACCAAGTGATAAATGTCGGACAAAATAGGGTCACTCACCTTTAATCAACAGAAAACATGCATTTTTACAAAATCGTGTACGAGATCTTAAGCACGTAATGCGTTGGAGAAATACACTGACTGCAGTCCTGCTATAACAGCTTGTATCATACTCTTCTGTTTTTGTTCTGGTGGATTCTCAGCTTCTTATAATAACATTTTCCACGCGGCAGTCGTCTGAACAATGTTTCGGAAATGTCAACATTATTGAATTCCATCACCATATTTGGAATCACCATGGGAAATGCATTAAAATAAGTACAAATATGCCTAGTTAGTATTGGATCAGTAATCCTTGAGATAGACTTTGAAAGTTGGGAAATGTTTCTGAAAAAATCTGTTTTGTATAATATGGTAAAACTAATAGCCGCGTGGAAAGTGCTAAGTTAAAATAATTGCATCCCCAAACAAGGGGAAGGGGAAGACGTTACCTCCCACAAGCATGCCTGTGCTGATAAGATATAGGCTAAAAGCGCGCGGCAAATGGACTAGTTGGCGGTTGCCCTTACTCACACCCTGATAGAATTATTACAATCTGGTGTTAATGATCATATATGGAGTTGTAAATTTTGCGGAAATTATGCTATTTTAAAACAGTGCGATTTAACTGTTAGTCTAAACAGGTTGAGTGAGGTGGGATGTTACATAATTCTTTTGAATTTGTTATTACAAATCTGATGTTGCAATTTCAGAATTTGTTTGTTATCTTAGTCATTATAATTAGGATTTAAGAGTCTAAATATCACTTCTAACATTTTGAATTGTTTAAGAATGTACAACTCATTACTGGTTTCATCAGTGAGGAGGAGGGGGGGGGGGGGGGGGGTGTTTTGATCACTCTTCATAAATTCTTGTTTGATACCTGTGATGAATATAGGAAGACTGGTAATTTATAATGTGGGTTGGTAAGCCACTGGTTTACCACAGAATATCATTTTAAATTAATTTATTCTGCGATTCAAAGCCGTCTGTATTTGCTGATAATCTAGTGGGTGCCAAGTACATCCTGAATGAGTCTGTAGGTGGCTGATTGACTGTGCCGTAGTGTCCCTTTAAGGATTTGCATTCGCTACTAAATTAGCTTGCTCTGTGCTTAGATACATCGAGATCTGGTTATGTATCCAACAATATGCAGAGTTTGCAGACGAACCACTGAAAAGAATAGGCATGTGTTGTATCTTGTGCACATGTGACCATGCATGTGACATAACATGCGATTGTGATAGGGACAGGCACAGGCCGAGCACTAACGACGGCCTTGGTCACTGTGCGACCTGATGGTATTAGGCATTTTTTGTTCGATTTCGTCGTCAAGACGTACAGCCCACGACGTCTCATTTTAATATTTTCAACGTTTTAACGCACATACAGGCGTCGGATGCGTCTCTTTTTGATGGCGTGTATCTGTTGCGTTGCTGAATATTTGCAATCTGGTGCAGCCCCACCCAAACCTAAAACACATGGCTCAACGCAGCGCAGTTTCATGTGCAAGGGCTTGTTGAGTTGCATTTTTAATTAGTGTGGAATATCATAATAACAAATCGCGTCAAATTTTGGATTTGAGGGACCAGTGCAACTTCTAGAAATAAGTATTTTGGTTTTTTTTGCATTTAATGAACATGTGACGTACATGTGACATATGTGATGTACATGTGACTTGCTTGTCACATCCATCATGGTGTACATGTGACAGGGTTAGCCCAAGAAGCATTAAACCATCCAGGCATGTTTTAATCTTAGCAACTGATCCTTCATCCTAGACTAGATACAAATCTTGCTTAAACAATGATGTCATGCTTTATTCCATCATGGACTTGTTCTAAGTCTTGCACATCGTTATCATGAATGTATGGTGGATTCAACAGTCACCCCTTTTAATCATATCATACTGCATTTTTCACCCTGATTCTCGATGAAAAATCAAAATGTCTTTCAGACTGTAAAGGGTTAACAGTAGACCTCATTTTCACCCCATCCATTGACAGCAGTCCATTATGACTGACTTGACAAAATCGTGAATGATTTGGGAGATTCGTTTCAATTTCCACCCAGGTCTTCCTGTGTTAGTGTGACCCCGGTGCTGACCTCTAGGTATTACGGAGCAGTTTATTTTGAGTTCACTGCACTGACTTTAGGAATGTACTGCATTGTTCCCTGAATTGGATTGGTGCCACTATGTAAACTTTTAACATATACTGTACACTGTGTTATATTGAGTCAAATGATGTCATTTTGTCTTGTATTTTTCTTAATTGGTTAAAAAGTCACACTCAACAATATACTGTAAAAGTGGTAATTTTTTGCGCAATTAATTGTTCACGCTGTGTCGATTTTAACTGTTCTGCATGTTTTTAAATTCGCGAAGTGTAGCTTCATCACATAGACCTATATGCGAAAGAAATATATTCACACATTTTAATTTTCGCGGTAGCTGCTTTGAGTGTGAAAAGTGCGAAAATAAATGTATCTTTTGTGTTCATTTGACTATGACCTGAGCCAAAATTGTATTGTACCTTGCATTTCTAAGCCTGGTTAGGTAGTCGGCGTAGAAACCATGAATAAGATTTAGTGGTACATCTTGTGCTCAAAATAAGCCAGCAATTTGGATTCTTGATGGCTGGGTTGATGCTCAAGTGTTTTTGTCATGGAGCTGATATAGGCATTGGACTGAAGGGCCCTGTTTATCCAGTGACAGTTAAGAAAATAACTGTCACTGGTTTATCCAATAATCCTAACCCTAGAAATGTAGCAGTGGGGAAGGGCTGAAGAACAGGGGGAGGGGGTTAAATGAGAGGACCAACAAAGTATGTCTGCCACCCCTGGGAATTGAACCCAGGTCACCGGGGTGACAGGCGAGTAATACAACCATCATTCCACAAATGCTGGGCTTCCCAGGCTAGATTTTCGTAGACCATCTGCACCCAGGGTTTAGTGCACCATTGGATAGAACTTGTGTTTGCACGCCTAGAAGTGCTGCTGGCTGTGTAGTTCTGTATGGTGTTGGAGGGTTAAGGTTATAGAATTACAAAAAAAGAGCTGTAATAACCCTAGAAGTGTAGCAGTGGGGATGGGACGAAGAACAGAGGAGGGGTAAAATGGGAGGACCAAAAGATCATGTCCGCCGACCCCGGGAATTGAACCCAGGTCGCCGGGGTGACAGGCGAGTCATACAACCACCACACCACGAGGAAGGCTTTGCAGACCATATTTACCCGAGGTTTAGTGCACTATGGGATAGAACTTGTGCGTTCGCGCCTAGAAGTGCTGCTGGCCGTGTGGTTCTGTTTGTAGCAGTGGGGATGGGCCAACGAACAGGGGAGGGGTAAAATTGGAGGACCAAAAGATCATGTCTGCCGACCCCGGAATTGAACCCAGGTCGCCGGGGTGACGGGCGAGTCACACAACCACCACACCACGAGGAAGGCTTCGCAGACCATATTTACCAGAGGTTTAGTGCACTATGGGATAGCACTTGTGCGTTCGCGCCTAGAAGTGCTGCTGGCCGTGTGGTTCTGTATGATGTAGGAGGTTTAAGGTTAACAATGAGAGTGGGCATCTGGCCCATGCTCTCCTTATTTCAAGCAATCAGTGCTACTCAATTGATATCTCGCATTATGCAATACAGATGTATGTCCCGATATCATTATAGTTAGTGTTTTGAATCTGAAGATATAAATAAGACTCGGTTGTCTGAAATAGCCAAGACTTTAGAACTTAATTAGAACTTGCAGAATCTCAAAACACATTGTGCATTAAGTAAAGTGGGTTAACCTTTTGGGTATGGTGGCGTTGCATGGCGTAATTAAGAGATCTATGGTAAGTAACTAGCCCTCCTTTTCCTCAACACTCCTTCCTAGAGGAAAACCCTGGGTACACTGTGCGGATAAGATAGGGTTATTTGGCAATGTTGCGGAGGATATTTTGCTGTTTAATTGTATCCTGATTAGCTTGAGATGTGGAAGCTAAAAGCAAGCAGGTTAGAGAGTTAGTTGTGCTCTGATGATGCCGACTTCCCTTGACTAGGATGTGAGTTTGGGTGCCCATTGCCACGTGTGCCATTGCCACGTGATTGGTGTTCAAGCCTATTGGAATTATGACAGGATTAGCCCACCAAAAAGTTTTTAAAAAATAGAAAAAAAGATAGACAGATCGACATACCGACAGATAGACAGACTGCCTGACAGACAGACAGATAGATATATTTAGTAAAGTCCATTTATCTCCCCCTGAACATCAAATGCATTCTCATGACAGATGTATATAACGTTTGCAATGCAGCAGCAGCATCCTCTGATCAGTGGCATAACTAGGGTCTTCAATTTGGGGCAAAGAGGGGGGAGGGGGACGGGTCTGTGATATGGGCACCACCAACTAATTTGGGTTAATATACTACATGTAGATGGCAAGGAGATCAGGAGGGGGGGGGGGGGGGCTTTTAACAGGGGTAGCCCCCCCCCCCCCCCCCCCCCCTCCCCTTTTGTTACACCCCTGTCTCTGATAGCGTAAGAAAATTATGCCAGCAAATAATGAGATTCACAAGAGGTAGGTTGTAAGCTGAACTGAGAGCGGCAAATAGAGTAAAAGTGGTACAGTTTATTATGCTTTGTTTGTTTCACTCACGATTGGTCTACATTTAAGGTTGGTTCTTTATCGTCTTTGAAAAGGGTCTTATTATAAAAATACCATGCCCCCCCACCACCCCTCCTTAAAAAAGTGCAAAGGCATTTCCCTTAATAATTTATGCCATCCTTTAGATTACAAGCCGGCAGCGTGTAAACCGAAGCTTGACATCTTTGTCAACTGAAACTCACAGGAAATAAGCCCTCGATTTGAGAGAGAGTTGCAGGGGAATCTAGTCGTCACAGTTAATTTCCTTGCCTACATGCCCCGCAATTAACGCAGGAGTGACAATTATGATATTTGTATCGCCCCTTACGGTGGTGGCTGGCTGGCTTTTGAAACTTGTTGATGATCGATAATATTAATAGCTCGAGGATTTCCAATTCATTAATTTTTTGAGCCGAGCTACCTCATACATTGCATCTGTTGATTCCTTTATGGTCATAGTGCGTAACATTGCCGGTTAGAATAAACCCATGATGTAACGCACTTGTACCGTGTCAGTTTAAGAGAGCGGCAGAGTCTGTTAATAGGCTGTTTTAATCTCTTCAAGCATATTGAGATTTGTTTACGCTGCAGCATTGGATATGTATGTTATTCGGGGTCTCGTGCGCTTGTGTTGATACCATATTAATTCCATTTTAGATTTCTTTATACTTGACCTACTTCAGAAAGATATAGATTTAGAACCAAGGAATGCTAAAATCTAGAGGATGCACTGACGTCCTAATCCAAAATCTGATGCAAATTGTTATTGTGACATTTCACACTCAATTAAAAATGCAATGCAAGCCCTTGTTGAAGAAACTGCGCTTCAGTGTGTTTCAGCCTTAAAAAAAAGACGCATCGGGCATCTGTATTGTACATGTGTTAAAAACGTTGCGTTAAAATGAGACGCAATTACGCGGTACGCACTTGACGACGAAATTGAACAAAAAATGGCAAATACACCTAGATCTCACAGTGACCAAGGCCAAAGTTCCTTAGTGCTTGGTCTGTGTTTATAAAAATCTCAGTACAAGAAACCTGCAACAATGTCCTTTATAGGATACCGTTTAAAATATTAATGATAGCGAAGTAAGAATCCGAGAATCCATTCTCGCAAACATTCCTGCTGGTAAAAATGCGAGAATCCAAGAATTGATTCTCGTAGATATTCTGTCTAACACACTATTTGAATGGAGGAGAATCCATAGATTCTCACAAAATCTTTTGCAAGAATATAAATGAACTCTCGCAAATTCCTTTGCAGAGTTAAAGTGACTGAATTATAGTGCTGTGTTTTATTCATGTCCCTTTGGCTACATGTACCAGTTTACGAGCATATGAGGAACCAAATTCTGGTTTATGTTTTAAAGTTCAAATGCAATAATCTAATATCATTTATCATTTTTCAAAATTCAAAACATTGTTTGCCACAAACACTGACAAAACCTTGATAAAAACTCCCATGATATAGAAAATATCATATTATACACATTCTAAAATCAAAGAATCACGTAGCTGAGTGTTTGAACTTGAGGGCAGCAGACTCGTATTGGAATTGGATTGGCCCTAATCAAAAGTGTTGAAGTTGATCATTGAGCGTATTATAGATTTACATGATTTACACCACAACACTTTGGTCGTTGTAGACAGGAATGACATTTGACTGGTTTTAAAGGCATTTTATTATGTGATCTTTTCCAGGGGGCACCCTCTATTCATGATTTTTGTAGAAAGTATATTTTCTTGCAGATTTACATTTCTGATCATAAATCATAAATATATTCTGAGTTACAGAGCGATACAATTCCTAATTACTTCAAAATCATGCTTTTAGAGTGAATTTAGAGTGAAAAATAAGTTGTCGCGCAGACCTGACAGTTTATGTTCACTCTTTAAACCATAGTATAGGGAACTAACATAGTTTCATTTTCATAACAGGTTTACAAACCCTAATCCAGCCCTGTACCCCGAAACACCCCGCAGTGTGCTTTGAGCCTGGTGCTCCTATCTGATTGCGTCATCACGTAAGAGTATTAATGGTGATGATTTCCCCCTTAACCCTTACAGCCCCACACCCCATGAAATCCCATTTCCCAGCCTGTCGGTTCCACCCGGCGCTGAGGTTTTTGGGTGAAATAATGGCCCCGGGCTACATAGCTGGGCGAATACACTCGCCCAGCATAGCTCCCCCCGTGGCTCAGTTGGGAGAGCGTTGGACTTGTAACTGAGAGGTCGTGGGTTCAAACCCCGGGGCGTGGCACCTCTTGTTGTGTGTGCTTTTTTTGCTTGAAAAAAATTTCGTTGGAAAATCCACCGTGAGTGTTAGGGTTAAGCCAGACTAGGTGATGTTGTGATTGTATCGCCTGCCCACACAGGAGTCCCGGGTTTAATCCCATTGAGGCCATGTGTCAGTGTCTTTGTCCAACAGTTCCCCGATAATACTTAACAAGAAGTTGGAATATAACTGCGTCCTACGAAGGTATCAGGGTTTCACACCATTCAGATGTGTAGAAACTCTGAAAGTACATGAACTTATAATATTGTTTTTATATTTTTACGACAGGTTTGCACTGAAGGCAGATTGGTGGTAGAGTTCACATTTGATGACCTGATGCGAATACGATCCTGGCATTTTGCAATCAGACAACACCGTGAACTAATACCAAGGAGCGTTATAGCAATGCAGGTAATGTACCAAGACCAATTGATATTCGATCTTATTAACCCCCTGAGAACTACCAGCCGATTGGTTGAAATTTAGAATGTGTCAAATATTGTGCCAATCAGAGACATCGTTAGAATAATTACAATTTTCAAAAATATTAGCATAAAATATTTATAAGCAAAACTGCAATTGGTCATCAAAATGATTATATCATGTAATTGACCAATGGGAATTATTGTACGAAAGACAGGTAGTGCCCAGGGGGTTAAATAGAGGTTAATTTTATTCAGCAGACAGCAATCGAGTGAGTGAATCGACGCAATGATATTTATTTCATTTCGTATTTGGTTTCATGTTATATATCAAATCAAATGAACAAATTCTTAATATGCAGTTCGCGAAATAAGCCCAAACTCAAGGCCTTTGCTCTGGACTTACTATCGGTTAAATGATAATTTGAGAGATAACAACTTGGTGAAGGGTCAAACTTTTATTGATGGTTTCCCAAAACTTGTTTAGGGGTTGTTGTCTTGACGCATGTGTACATTGCCTTACCCCGGGTGCGCACCATAATATGTTGGTATCAGAATATATCAGTTCCGAGAACAAAAAAGAAATTGATGAAACCAAAGCATGATGGGTAATATGGAAATGTTACCAAGCTTCTGCGCATATACACACTCTAATGGATTAAAATATACTCAATCATATTACTTAGCGGGATTAAAGTAATTAAAATTACTTTATTTGTGATCATACAGCATCCATTCTCAAATTGCTTCCAATTTTAACCAAATTGGTTTTACCGGCAAACTGTACCTTGCGTTATATGTGGTAAATGTGATTGCGTGTATATTACATTATACAAAAATATGATTGTGTAAATGACATTATAGTATATTATGATTACCAGCATTCCATTATTATATTGCTTTATGTAATAAGAGTATGGATGCAAGAAAGTTATCAGTAGAAAGACACTCATTGCTATGTGTTATATACACACAATGTGAATACTAAATCTTAAATTCCATTTTATTTTCATGTTCAGTAGTCCAATTCCAAAAACAAAAGGCCTTATCTCCATTTTGACCATTTTGAGAAAAAGACTATTGAAGATTTTTAATCACATTGGGGGGAGATGGCGATAGGCCTAAGTGATACTGGCTATAACTTTGAAAGGGGTTGTGTTATGGAGATAAGGCTGTGTTACTGGAGAGAGAATTAAAAAAAGAAAAATGTTATTGAATATATAAAAATATTCATAAGTCTTCTTTGAGCAGCCCATTAGTGAATTATAATGCACTTGAATTGAATTGATATTATATATGGCATCAAGTGGATTGCTTTGCTTCTTTAGATCCACTCTGGCTCTTAGTGCCAAATAAAAAAATTAACATGTTAGTATCCCCTCATTTTCCCCCTTTTTTTTAATGTCCACTTAAATTTTAATATAATTTTCTGTATTTAAAGGTATATTATGTGATCTTTTCCAGGAAACGCCCTCAATCCTCAAAAAAAAAAATTGAAAGCAGATTTTCTTGCAGATTTACATTTCTGATCATAAATCGTACATACATTCCAAGTTACAGGGCGATACGATTCTTAATTTTCTTCACAATCATGGTTTTAGAGTGAAAATAAACTATCAGAGTCTGCGCCGACAACTTATTTTAACTCTAAATTCACTCTAAAACCATGATTTTGAGGTAATTAGGAATCGTATCGCTCTGTAAATTGGAATATATTCATATTTTATGATCCAAAATGTAAATCTGCAAGAAAATCTACTTTCTAAAAAAAATCATGAATAGAGGGTGCTACCTGGAAAAGATCACATAATATGCCTTTAAGTCATTACCTTTTTGTTCAGGTGTTTCAGAGTTTGAGATGTTTGTAACAGCTTTGCTTCTTTCTTATAAGCATCTTTAACAATTTTTGAGGTGAAATAATCAAATTTTAGCGAGCATAAGAGTACCAAAAACGCACTGATTTGACGAAGTAATCCATTTCAAATGAATCTCCACTACAAATTTGCATTAAATAATCGTGATTTAGCCGACAAGGTTTTTTATAAGTAAGCTTATTTGTTTTCTGAGCACTTACACTTAAACTCTTTATCCATCCATCCCCACTTGAATATTCAATTGTGACATATATTTTATTGAACACAAATTGATTGGCGATAAAAAATTGCCATAAATATAGCTGAACTTTGGGATGGTTGTTACTCAATGGGGTAGAATTTATAAAATATATAATCCTAATGTATCACAGTAGGTGCTTTACTGGCAATCTGGATACACTGGCTTCTTGGCGGAATTGATTTCAGTAAACACTGATATATATGACGTCAATTATAATGTTGTGATTAATATCATCTCCCCTGTACAAATGAGGAAATTAGATTGTTCCATTGTTTATTGATTTACTCGATTCTTCTCTATTGGCCCCTTTAGCAAGGTTCCACTATTGTTCTTGATTATGGCACACAATGTAATTAATTAGCTAGCTATTCGCTCGTTATTAGGATAATCATGATGTAGTGTTTGACCTGTATATGCTTTATAAGCTTATTGTCTATTGTAGATTTCTTACCTGAAGTAAACGCAAACCTATCAGGATTGAATAATGGATATACAATCGCGTTATTGATACAACTCTAGTTATATCTCTATTTGAAATGAAATTAAAAAAATTGAGAAGATATTTAACCCTAACCATCCTGCACACTACAAATTCTTACTGTGCTAGTTGATACTACTGCACGCTCGCCCGATGCCACGATCGGGCGGGCTATCAAATCGCAAAAACAAACCTTTTTTTTAAAGCTGATCAGTTAGCGCAGTCGGTAAGGTATCTGACTTGCCCGCACGGGGCCGGGTTCGATCCCAGGCGCATGCGGAAACTGATTTCCTCTCTAAAAACAAATTGACCGGGAGAATTGAGCTAACACTATTTTTGTTGACAACAATTTTAAGAAATGACTTGACACTATAGTCTATTTATCCATCATAAGACAGTGATGTAACTGCGCATTTTAGAGTATTCTACTGATTGCAGCTCAGAAATGCACTCGCCTACTTGTGGTGCTGGCGTATACACACGATTTAAAAAGATGGAAGATTCATATGTGTGCGTGAATGCTGCGCCTGTGAAGTTACGTCACTGCCCAGAGGAAGACAAATTTACAGAGTATAGATCAAGAGATTATAAAGCATAAACCGGTATGGAAGAGTGTGATCAGAACTTGTCAATAGTTTGAATTTGTTGATCATCGTATGAAATTAAATTACAATGAGATTACTAATTGTGAATATATAAAGGCAATACACTCTCTTTAATTAGTAATGGTAGTAGTTTAAATCAGTGAACTGCCTGGTTCTAGTCAAACTCTAAAAATGATGTATCCATGAGTCCCGTGACCCCAAACAAACCATGAAAAAACGGCCTAGACCGCCGCATGTCGTTTTCCTGTATTTCATATTGTACAGTATCATTCCCAGGATCCGGCAATGCTTGAGCAACTCTCCAAGAACATTACAAGGCAGGGACTCACTAATGTCACACTCAACTATTTAAGGGTAAGTTACCAGAGCACAGACTTTCTTTTTAGTATGCTAGCTTTTGCTTGTGATAACTTACTAACTAAACATGCTTTCTTGCTATCTATCTTGCTCGCTGGTTCCCCTCAGTCTAGGCTTCACCATGGAACGTGCACTGCGAACATTTGTATGTGGTATAAAAAGCTCTATACCAGAGACACCGGGAACCAGCGAACATACTTGGTTCACCGCAGTCTTGGCTTTGCCTGAGAGTCAGCTTTATGAGCACAGGTGTGTGGTAAAAGGAGCAGGGAACCAGCAGACATGCGCAGTTTACTTCTGTCTCATCTTTGCCGTAGTGGCTGCACTATACACACTGGTGTTTGGTTGATGAAGATAGGCTCATGAAACCATTGTACACAGCTGGTTCCCTTGTCTTTGTTGTAGATGCTCCACTATGAACAATAGTGTGGTGAAAAGCCCTAGGCAGCACAGGGAACCAGCATATATACCCACCAACTCATTCCTATGGTACAGATTGCAGCAATATTTCTCTCTCTCTCTCTCTCAGCAAATCTCACCAAGCATCTTTCAATTTCTACATGAATTCCAAATTTTACCTCCATGTAAGGTGTCACGAAACTAGTCTAGTGTAAAAACTTCATTCTTGGATTATAAGCTTTATCCCATATAATCCCTCAACAAAGTCTTTGCCCTAGACTAACTCTGCCTCCCTTACATCAAGGTAACACCAGAATTCCAAATTAAATGTGACCCAGCACATCAAAAAAGAGAAGTTTGACAAAAAATAAAGTGCATACATAACAAGAAAAATATAGGATTTGATTTCTTATCTCTTGATATGAAGTTGGATTTTTTTTACCAAAAAGAAGATTTTTATTTTGAAAGAGACACTACATGAACTGGTATAGATTGATTCTGATTTCACTTCTTTTGATATATCGAGGGCTAAGGGCAACAAAGTCCTATCTGCAATGGCTGCCATTTGTTAGATTGTGTCTTCACAATGATATATCTTTAAGCACCCTTAATATATAACATGTGGCAGCTATTGTAGAAATGGTCTTTTCACATAACTGAGATTTAAGTGAGAAATAGCCTATTTTCTATAGCTGCCCTGTGTTACTTAACGTTTATATCAAGGGGTCTGCTATAGATAACCACACATGATTATCATCTGGCAGCTATTGCAGATGGACGCTTGTTGCACTAAACCCTTGATATGTTGGGTCACATGTATGCTGTGTTTTATATACTTACTAACTCATCGTTTTTATCTATCTCATATATCCTGTATCAGTCTCATTTCTAACTTATCTCTAATCTCAACCTACAATTCCAAACCTTATGCCACAAGAATTTCCTATTTCTACAAAGTTCTTGCATTATGTGCACATTTATCAAGCTTTTGTCAGCCTGATTAATGCTAAATCTTGATAATTCTAAAACGTCATACTTCTCACACCTAACTAATTAGCAAACATAATTGAGTGAGTTTGTGAAATGTGTGTGGGAGTGATACCAACTAATGCAAAAAATAAAGATGTGTGTATCAATTTGTTTAAAAAACAACCCTGTAAAATGCTCCAATCTCTCCATTTAATGTCTGTTTGCTTTCATTTGCATATTTTGAATTGCAATAACAACCACATTTTACAAAGTACACAAATCCACCCAAATTTCACTCAAATGTGGCAAATACAAAACCTGTTGTCTTAAAAACAGTCGTGCCAATTGCTTCATGTGAAGAAGAAAAAAAAACGCTTTTGACTTGCACTGAACTTGCCATTTTGATCTATTTGCTATAATCTTCAGAGCATCTGTGTGTAACTTGTATTCTGTGTTTATTCCTTGAAACTTCTTACAACATGACCTATGACCCTTCTGTCTGTATCCATCCAAGAGTTGATCTAAACCTCCTTCAAAAAAACATGGAAACTTGTATCAATTGCCTTAATGATGTATATTTCGCTATATGTTCATAGTGTGTTGTACATCAATGTAAAGCTGATGTGTTCGCTTTCCAATTACTGTAAACGTGGACATTTTCGAGCTACACTAATTTTCGTGCTCCAAACAGCTACCGCGAAAATAAAAACACACCAACATATTTATTTTGTGTATAAGTCTATGTAATGATCTTTCAAATAGCGAATTCAAAAACAAACGAAAATGGCTGAAAGTTGGGCAAAGCGCATACATTTGATAGCGTGAAAATTACTACTTTTACAGTATACCAAATTTATAGCTATTACTTGTTGTAGTGCTCATCCACTTGCTTGAGAATATAGTGATGTTTCAACCGGAATGTGCCGAAATCACCGCTATTTTGTGCTCAAAAAGTCAATAGAGCATCAGTAGTTGTCAATGTAACGCTCCATTGAACATACGATAGAGTGGTTCTTTTTAGTGCAAAATAGTGGTGAATTAGGCACTTTTTGAATGAGAGCTCTCCCATTGTCAAGCAAATGGCTGAGCAGTAAAACAGGTGATTGCTACAGATGTGGTATCGTTGGATAGAAGAACACACCAACATTCCATCGAAACATAGCACAATGCAAATATTTAAAGCAAACATTGGCAATTGAAACAAGAATTTCCGAACTTTTTTGAGGAGTTTATTAATACATCTTAACTATATCTTTCACTCGTACTAACAATAACTCTGGCAGAACATACTTCATCATACACTTCGAATTACAAGGTTTTAACCAATATTTTAGAAGGTTTTGAGATAATGTTGTTTTGATAATCCTATTTCATTTGACAAGATCTCACTTCTGGTCAATTTTTGTTGGGTATATATATTGGGTGTTTTTTGTGAACTTAAAAAACGGCTTTATCTCAATATGAACAAAATGTTGGTTAGAACTGTGTTATTCTGAGGTGACAATATCTTCAATCTCATCCAGGATATCTGTTAAAACGAGTTAATTTTGCGGATGCTTATTTCACAAATTATCAACGTGCCTTGTTTTTTTACCAATATGCAACTTGTTAAAGCTCAGCATATCAGCAATCCACAAAGATAATTTCACAAGGCGTTAAATCCTTGTGAATCGATTGCCTTACGAAATAACCCACCTTTCAGAATTAGGTAGTTTTTACAGTGTCTTTATACACGTTACATGAACAGTTAGTTACCACCGTGATGTTTGGAATGTCATGAAGGTTACCAGCAAATAGGGAAAATAGTGGAATGATAAATGTGATGTCAATCGCAAAAAAATATATATTTGCGAGTTTTTTTTGGAATTAGCTATATCTATTTTTGTCGTGTAATCAACAACCTGTTTGATTTGTATATGGTTGTATGGTAAATTTAAAGGTAAAAAGTCAATGCATTTCATAATGAAACATTGATCATTATGTACCAATACCGTCCCATTATAATACAGTGGATGAACTATGTATCGCAACCAGACTCTATAGTGCATTCACTGTGTTTTTGTACGGCAAAATTATAAGAGTTAATTTCGGTTTAATGGTGATGGGTTTTTTTCTTTGGAGATGCAAGATTTTGGTTGTTGGTTGTTGCACAATAGTAGGGAATAGTGTATAACTTTTCAAAAAACAAATTCAAATTTCAAATTTAAATAAACAAAACTGAAAGTAAAAGAGAAACATACATGGAAGAATGCCTATGTGGAGGTCAGACAAGATTCTTACCTAAAGTGACCTTTTATCAAAATCAGTCAAAATGGAGTATGACCTTTCAATATTTACTTCTCAACCAGAATGCATACCAAACATGCGGTGAATAGACTATACTCTGCTGTGTTCACCAGAGGGATCATACCCACAATCATTCCCATGCTGTGCCACACATACTAACAAAGGTCATATCTCATTATAGTGAACACAGTATAGTCATTCAGCTACTAGACTGATGCCTGTAGCAAGTTTTCTAGCCTCTTCTTCTCTCATCTTGTCCTCTCTGTACTAAGTGTTACCAATTCCATGGTTTTGTAGCCTAATTTGGGCTACCTTTTAAACCAGAACGCACATTTTATGTATGCATCTTTTTTTGTAAATTGTTGAACCATTGAAACCAATGGTTAAGAAGTAAACTGGGCTAATTTTGTCACTTCTTTTGCCATTGACATTGTTCCATATTAGACATACTTTTGGCTCATTTTAGTATATTCTTGTCCCATAGAAAATCAGTGGTTGATACATAAATTGTGTTCCTGATTACCACTTTATTGTTTCATTCCATTGAAACCCAAGGGATACAAAAAATAATTTTGGGCTACTTTTCCCACCACAAATTGGGCTACTTCTGCCATGATCCTTTGGTAACACTGTCTCTATCTAACCTGTGTTCTTTTATGCCATTAGCATCAGCGCATCTTGTCTCTCAGCCAATCACATTGCAGTAACAATGAGTGCATCGTACCTTGCCTGGCTAGCTGGATGGCTGGCTTGCCTAGCTACCTGCCTTTACTAATGGCCTGATTTGTCAGGCATAATAAATTGTTCTGTTTGCTGTAATGGATTGAATATTGTGAGATAGGCATTTACGACGGGTATTTATAACCGTTATTAATGTAATGGTCAGATAATTTCAAAAATATAGCATTTAAAACACTTGGTTTGTGAGATTTTGACACTAATATAACATCTCCTTTAGTGTAAAAGCACAATATTGCATACTGCATGCAGTGCCCCTCCTGCCTAACCCCCAACCCCTCATCCAAAAAAACCAACGCATCAAAAACCAAAAACCAAACCAAAGACAAACAAACAAACAAAACAAAAAAGATACAGAAATAAATTCATGTTACAGATTTGTTTTAATCAACAGCGAAAATTGCTGCCGTTTATTTTTTTAGAAGGCTTTTAGGTCAATTTGACTATTTGTGTTAACATGGGCCCTGCGAACAAGCAAAAGGCGTGTATTTATTTGTTATTATTTTCTACCCAATTGTATGAGTCATTTTGTCAACCTTCTGGCCATTTTTTGGCCATATGGCTTGAGAATACTGGCTATCACATTTTTCTCCTCGGACACTTTCAGAATGGTTTAAAGCTGCATTTATAAGATTTTGAAAGACAACGTTTGTCAGTTTTAGATCTACTCTTTCATTTGGATAACAACCTGACAATTTGTTTTTAAATACACCGAGGAAGATATGCGTTCAAAGGAAAGTGTTCCGAATATTTCCATGTTAGTATCCACTCCAAACCAATAAATAATAATAAACCCTTTGTAATTAAACATAATTATTTGTTGGTCAATCGTAAATATGGGTATCAAAATCAGCCCATTCTATTCATATTATTTATCCAGCAAAATTAATGATATTTGTGAGAGCTTCATGTTCCAGAATCTAACACACTGATCATGTATGCCAGAAACACACAATGTGGTAGACATTTTAGAGTGCCATTTTGTCTTGAATATAAATACCAAATCTACCAAAAACCAACCATGAAAAGAGACAACATTTCAAGGGTTTAGTGCAACAAAGTCCTATCTGCAATGGCTGCCATTTGTTAGATTGTGTTTTCACAATGGGCATGTCTCAAGCACCCTTAATATATAACATGTGGCAGCTTTTATAGATATTGATTTTCACATAACTGCGATGTAAGTGAACAAAATATCCTATCTGCTATAGCTACCCTGTGTTACTTTTAGTTTATATCAAGGGGTATGCTATAGACTACCACATATGATAACATCTTGCAGCTATTGCAGATGGACCCTTGTTGCACTAAACCCTCGATGTTCCCACGTCAGACAAAATAATGGCACAGTTTTGTCCTGTCTGATGTTGTCTTGTCTTGACAATGAAAACGCTTATAAAGCTATAAATAGACCAAATCGTAAGGGAAATGGAAGTGCACAGTACAAGCTACAGGTAATTAAGTACAATGCACAGTCAAAATATTACAAAAAGGCCACAAAAAACAAGTTTGTTTCCAGTAGCAAGCCTGAAAAGTCAAATACAAAATGCTTTTTTATTTATTTTTTATTCTTCTTCTTCAAATCTTTTTGTTACTGTTATGCTCACTAAAATGTGATTTTCGCCGCAAATTTTCGCTTCCATGTTTTCCATATGTCGCCAATCGCCATCTTGAAACATGTTGGACACAATTTCGACAAAAGATGGCGCCCTAACAATAATTGTCCCCATTTTTTCTATTAAAAAAATTAAATGCGCAAGAATCAAGCGTCTCATTCAGAATCCTTCTATTGTCAGGATGGTTGGTCAGCTATATTTTTTTCTTTCAAAATTTATGTGAACATTTTGGTAAATTTAAAAATAAAATCTTTTTTTTCTTTCATTTTCAACAATCAAATGAAGAAGAAAAGTCAAAACATTTCCATAAAAAACCTCAAATTTGAAGAAAAAAATGGGTTGGTCAGACCCATAAAACAGGTTTTGTTTCCTTGGCCTAATGGATCGCAGGTTATCGCATATTGATAATAGCTATCAATCTTTTTTCCCCTCAAAAATATACCCCAGCAACATATTTCCTCTAGGAAATAAAGAAATTTTAAATATCAATCATTTGACAACCTTAGATGTTGATCAAAAACTGATCAATCTGTTGCAGTTGTCATACTATGTTATTTTCATTCCTCATTTCAGCCCTTTTATGGCAAAAGGATGTATGTTATATGCACTTTCCTAATGATATACTTCCTTTTAACATGGATTGTGTTAACTTGGTTAATTAATCCTCGCTTAGGAAAAGGTTGCAACTTGTAAAGACAATAAAAGTAATATACTGCCTTTTACCACTACATGATTTATGGAGAAAATAGCTAACTTTGATCATGTTAAAAGGAAGTATACTGTTAGAAAACTACATATAAGATACATTCTTTTGCCATAAAAGGGCTGATTTGTTAACAGAGTCTTGCCGTTTTCATTATTTTTATGTTGGCATTTTCTGCAACTCTTGTATGGCATACAAAGGCATGTTCATTAGAAGCATGCAATGCATCTGCGCAAACAACATCTTAACATAATGTGCAACATTACCGAGGCTAAAAGCATTACAAAATTATAACGATGCAAAAAATGAGTTTTGGCCACTGATTTGTGCTATGAAATATTGGTACTACCAAGGTGTACATGCAGATTAGCGATTGCTAGAAGTGGTTAAACTACTGTTTATAACACAAATAGAGCACAGATTTTTAGCCGAAACTCTGCAGGTGCATTGTTATGATTATGATTTACTAACTCCCTTGGTTTGTTGCATCTGTTTGTTTGTGTTTTCTTATCTCTACTCAAGCAGTTGTGTGTTATACTGGAACCGATGCAGGAGCTGATGTCGCGACACAAAGCGTACAATCTGAGTCCTCGCGACTGCCTCAAGGCGACGCTTTTTCAGAAGTGGCAACGCATGGTGGCGCCACCTGGTAAGTGGGGGAAAGTAGAGGAAAGGGGCGGGGGGACGGTTGCGAAAATGATGCAAAGTATTCAATTTGGAATGTTGTTGTGTAAGTAAAGCGCTGTAGGCATAAAAAGATTGTCACATGTGTCCTGTATTTACATTGATACTCGTAAAAAGTAGTAAAATAAACACAATATTTGGTTTGTTTATGCGAATATTTACTAAAAATCTGCAGTAAAACTGATTTAGGAACACATATTTAAACTCAATATCTATTAAAGCTGGTATTAATAACCAAGAAGAATTATGTACTAGGATATTACACCAACTGTGTATATCTGTTTCGATCAGAGTAGTACAACCTTTTTCAGTTTTTGAATAGGCTAATTGAGATTAAAAACAATTGTTGAAAATGGCACCAGTGGTTTACTTTGAAATGGAGAAATATCACAGCTTAATTCAGAGAAATCCATACCAGGGATTCTATTAATTTTGGGATAGGAGAGTCCTATACGGTACATACGTGAATAACAGCTCATGATTTCTAGGCTATTGAGCTCATTAACTTTTGAATGAGCACAATCTTGATGGTGCTGTTTGTCATCTGCTTAGGCTCTTTTAAAAAAATCATTTGTCTCAAAGCTCCCGCTTTAAGTTAATTGATGCGCGTTAGAAGAAAAAAAAATGTGAAAAAAAATCAAAAAAAAAGAAATCCCTAAGTTTCACAGATTTTTCAGATTTTCATTGATCACATCATTTTAAATACAAAAGTTCACTTTTACAAGGATTTCAATATTTTATATTTATAAAAAAAAATATTAAAAAAATTATTCCGCATTAGGTTTTGAAAAACTGAAGAGCTTTGAGACAAAAGATTTTTGTATATAGCCTTAGGTATAATATACTTAGTTGAAGTTAACACGGATTTGTTTGAAAAAATCCTGAAAAACTATGCAGTTTCGAAAACTATCATAAAAACCTTAACGTGCTGCAGGGTTTTTACCTTCCTGAATATGATTAAATCACATCTAATTGTTTGTTTAAACATTTTTAGCTCAGTTTGTCACTTCCCTTTAAAATATTTACCATACCGTTGTTGCTTGTGTCTGACAGACTTGATGCAAGTTTATACATAAACAGACGACAAACAGCGCCACCAAAATTATTGTCAAGCAAAAGTTAAGTAGCTTCTGATCAGCAATTTGAGTCGCACACCCCTGTCCATACCATAATCAGTCTTATACCACATTGTGTTGTGCTACAGAAATGGTAGTTGGAAATAAATAACTTCAGTAAAATCTTTATGTAAAAATAAAACATATTCCTTCTTGTTGTGTACTTGTACTGCACATTTCCAAATTCTAACCCTGAATAAATATTCATATTTTTATATATATTTTGTATATATTTCCATCTTTTGTAGAAATGAACCTTTCTTCCGGCCACTAAAAACCTCAATGCTCACACCACTGTATACCTCTACTTAAACTGATATAAATGTAAATTCAAACACCCAACTTTCCACCTCCCCAAAAAAACCCACAACAACAACTAAAAATGCACCACCCTAATGTCTTCAATTCATTCCTAAACTGCATGTACCCAAAATTTCAATCCAAAACTGATTCAGCCATACTTCCCATCTTAGCCTTGTAGAAACGAAACCCTGATGGTCTGTCAATCTACCCACGAATGCACATTACGAAATAATCACAAATATATTTAGTAAGCAGCTGTACTACTTCCCATCTATCTCAATCAATTAGATCAATGGCAAACACGTCCAGATGAGGGCGCAAGTACACCTACTAAAGTTGGTATGTTTGTTAGTGTGGTTTATGTCTAAATTTGTTTTATCCTCGTTTATGTGTTTGGGTTGTCGTCTTCTAGCAATATTCGGTATAGGTTGAGGGCGTTATTTAGGTTTTCCGACTCTAATCATCTTCTCTTTCATAGTTTTGGTGTTGAATTTGTTTGTACAATTTTGTTTACTTTCAGGTAACAGTTTGTAAATTGTGTCACTTGTTTCTTATACAGGGTGTCTCAAAAAAATTAACAACGCATCTTTAGGTGATTGTAACTACCTAAATAAGTGTCGGAGAAGAACAATCCAAATGACAAAATAAAAGCAAATTAGTTGGCTATAATTTGCAGACAAATGTTGTTTGACTACCGTTACATAATCGCTTTTTTCTTTACTTTACTGAACCGAACCAATGCGGTTTTCTGCAAATTATAGCTAACTAATATGCCGTTATTTTGTTGTATGAATTGTTGTATTCCGACACTTATTTCGGCAGTTATTATCACCTAAAGGTGCTTTGTATTTTTTTTTGAGACACCCTGTATAAGACACCCTGTGTATTTCTTCTACAAAAAAAATCCAAGGTTCAAATAAGGTCACAGTAGATATACCAATGGTATGTACTTATCTTCTTTGTACTGATTGACCCAAAATGATGATCACTAAAGGTTGAAACATATTATACAATGTGTGACTGCTTTACTCTGTGTACTAGTATACCACATGACACAGGGGAGAAAAACTGGTCAACTATGAGGGGGAATCGGTTTCCGCATGCGCCAGGGATCGAACCTGGGCGGCAAGTTTGATGCTCTACTGACTGAGCTATATGGGTCAGATTGAAAGCCTGGAGGAGCGTGGTGTCTATAGTCTGTTCAACGTAAGATGAAACATCACTGCTAAAGAATATGATGCAAAATTAATGGACAGTAATAAAGCTCATGCTCTTTGTTATGACGAATAAACTATAGAACTTATAGTCTAGTCTGGATTATGATGACCTTTCACATTGCAAAATAAATATATATCATAAAAGGTCATGTTTCATCTTATGTTGGATGAACTATAGGAGCCTTATGAATTATACCTGATCATAAAAGAGTTTCCTGGTAAAATAATCAATCTATAATTCGGGAATGTGACCAACATGAGGGCTGATGGAGATTTGGAAACGGCACAGATTTTCATGAAATGGGTTTAATCATGGCTTATCTTTGTTGTTTGGTGGCAAATTTGGTACCAAATTTGGTACCAAATTGTGCCAAAAAGATTCATCCAAATGTCTATCTAGCCTGTTTGATCAAAATATAATTGGAAGTTACTCTATAGGACTTAAACAAAGTGTATGACTTTTTTGTTGTTGTAGAGCTCTTTACAGTTCTAGGTGTACAAAGTGTTCATTGTTGCCCAATAAGGGGGTTATTTATTAGATGCCTCGCTTGGCAGCTGACATGGACCCTGTACACACTATCAAAAAACTCTTAGTTCGATGAAGCGCTAATGAAGATTAACTAATGAAGGTGCATAGTGTGTTCGCTCCACCCTTCATTGAACAAAGATAAAAGTAGCTTCATTTGATGAACCTCAGGAGGTTCTTTTGCCGAAGATAAATATTAATTTGATGAAGAAAATGTGTGATGTGTACGCTCGCTTCATCGAATGAAGGGAGCCATGCGGAACGAATGACATGCAAGGAGTCAATTTCCGATATCGCATTTTAACCAACCTTAATTTGATTTTCGTTAATATTTACTAATGTGTACGCCTCTCGAATCTACGTTAGTTCATGGTTAGTTGTAATGTGTACTACGCTCTCTTAATTAACTAATGAAGATCAACTAATCTTCATTAAATGAAGCAATTTTGTAGTGTGTATGGGGTCATGGAGCATAAGTGATACATGCTCTGGGTCAATCAGTATCAAGTAGATTACCTACCAACAATTATGATCACAGCGTTAGTTGTTTACCATCTCATCAAATCAATCTTTATATTTCATTTTCAACAAATCTTGCTTATTACTTCTTAAAGAAGCAAGTTATTGTCAATCTTACTGATTTCATGTTGTGCCTTCTATTTTGTATCATCTCGAAATGCGAATATTGGTTTTTAAAAAAGTACTGTTATTTTCTATTAATTTTAGATTTGAGGAACAGAAATATGACTATTCTGTATTAGGTGAAGACAAAATGGTCCTTATTCTTTTATAGTTCTTGGTAAACCTTTGTAGTTGATGGCAACAAACCTTGACAGAGTGGTGATTAAACATATATGTAAAGCTATTGTAAGAATCTGTACATAAAAAAACCCTTGAGGATTGATGTTTTGATCACTTGAGCTTGTTTTGCACATCAACATATGTGATGCGATCTGAGAAAACCCGTCGGATGTCGCAAAATGTGAACTAGGGATCATGGGTAAAATAGAAAAGAAAAAAAACCTTTTTCTTTTTTTTAGATTTTTTAGAAAATTAGTTTCCAGTTCTTTGTGTCATCATCTTTCATGAAATTTCACCTTGACAAACTTACTTAAGTCACTTTTATTATTAACCTTATAATGTTATTATATTGAATTATGTATCTTTTTTGGCCTGTTTTCATGATTTCTTGTTTTGTAGCTTTTGATGACATCACAATCATCATTCACTCATAACTTTTTTTGTAGTGATCGTAGAAAAATGATCGAAACAGTTCTGTAATCAGCACAGTTTTAGCTTTCTTATGATATAAATATCTCCAATATGAAAAATGCCACCATGTGGCGGGTTTTCACAGATCGCATCACATATTTGATATCAGAAGAAACCCCATATTGTACTCATTATTTCTGTAAAATGTCTGGCGCAAGATATGTTCCATTTAGACGTTATAGGCCAAATTGCATTGAATTATTGCTGAAAGGTGGTTAATAACCACCCGGTCAGTTTGTGTACTACTCAATGTGAACATTTCATGTCGCCTTGTGCTTATAAAATGAAGTTATGCAATTCGAACTTGAAGTTATGTAGCTCGAACTTATATATGACTATTTTAAGGATGACCCTTCACGTGGAATAGAAAACATCAAGTTGAAAATCAGGCCTGCAATGGGAACACCATGCCTGAATATGAGAAAATAAAAGAAATATTCTAAAACAAAGTATTTGGAATAGATGATTTTTCACTTGGCCGTACATGAATATTGAATACTTGGAAAGGGACAGGAAGTTGCAAGTTGTGTGTCTCTGACCATGGGGATTTTCAGAATGATAGTAGGACTATTATTTGATCAGCTCCAAATTGGTGAAGCGAATGAATACAGAAGGATGTGGGTGCGTATGAAGGCAACCAGCACACTGTATAATATGTGTGACGCCCAGGCCTCGAAATAAGAAATGAAGAGGGCATGCAATTTAAGGCAATTTTAAAGGGGCACCAACTTTCTCCAAGGCAGTTATGTACTTTTGAATGAAGTGAAAACAGCCAGAAATTGAGGGCATCAAGGCAACTAGGTGGGGCATCGAAGGCAATTGCCTTCGATGCTTTTGATTCATTTGAGCCCTGGTGATGCCTGCTTGCGACCCAAACCGTGTGCCGGTGTGCCCTATGACCAAAAGTGTGTGTGTGTGGTCATAACCGAGTGCGTATGCTTGGATTACTTTTGCGCACGGATTCATTTTTCTGGCCAATTTGGAACTGATGGTAGTACAGAGGTCTCATTTCGACTTTAATTGACCAAGGTATGAAAATGGCAATTTATAAAGTGAGGGTATCCAGTAAAACTGAAGCACATTTCATCAACAATATAAAGTGGAATTCAGGACATTTGATTTTGAACAGGAATTGACATTTTGTGTGTGTGTAGCACATGCAATTTTATAGAATAAACACGTGCACCTAGAATTAATTATGTGTTGGAGCTCTTTATTTACAAGTGAGATTTGCTTTGTTGTCTTCTGATGAAGTAGATCATGTGGTCAGGCGATTAAAAAGGCAACACATTTTTTTGTTAACAGACAAAAATGGGCTTCAAACCAGAGTCCACTGGTGTTTTGGTTTGAGTTCTATAATCATGGGCATTGGAATGTTTGAATCAAGTTTAGTGGTTTTTTGCTATCAGAAAACTGTGATTTGAGAAGGTCTATAAGGGGGTCGGTTATATGTATGAATAAGCTTACCTCATAACTCTACTGGGTACACATGGTGGTTTATGGTTATGGGCAAGGTGCATTCATGGGTATTAGTATTTCTTGTTTAAAAATGGCATCTTATGGGTACACATGGTGGTTTATGGTTATGGGCAAGGTGCATTCATGGGTATTAGTATTTCTTGTTTAAAAATGGCATCTTATTTGGTATGAAAGGTTTATGTATCATCTTCAAAATGAGAGACGTCTTAACACTTCCCATGCGGCAGGCGTCGGCAGACTACATTCCCAAATTTCACAAAATGTTTTAAACATTTCAACATTATTGAATTTTATTACCATATTTGGAATCACCGTGAGAAATGCATTGAAATAAGTGCAAACATGTCTAGTATTGGTTCAGTAATCCTTGAGATAGGCTTATAGGAAAATTGGGCAAGAAAATTAAGAAAGGTTTCTGACAAATCTGTTTTTATGGTAAAACTATAGCTGCGTGGAAAGTGTTAAGGGTGAAATAAGAATTTTAGTTGATAATGGTCCATGGTAAATTAAGGATATAAATACATAACATTTACCAAACTGAACGTGGTTTATAGGATGGATAGCTCAATCGATGATGCGACACAACATATCGAGGGTTGAGCGCCAGAAGGCCGTAACTCAACTTTTGGGCAAATTGATATTTTGGTACAAAAATAATCCATATATAACCTAGATTTTCAGAACCATAAAGAGATAACTCATAAACACTTGGAATTTGACTAAAATTAGAGTTATAAGCGGGTTGCTACAGTGTATTGTAATGAGTCCCATATATTTGAAAGTCGATTATCTCAAAATAGCATTTCTTGAGTTACGGCCTTCTGGCGCTCAAACCTCAATATGGTCTTTAGTCACAATAACAGCTGTGTTTGAAGAAGGAATGTAAGAAGTTGTTTTAGTGCATAAGCATTGATTGTTCTGTCCATCTCAAGAACCGCGTAGGTCTAGTTATTATAAAACCTGATTTGAACCATATACTAAAAACAAGTGATGTGATATCATTATCAAAACAATTATTGAATGCCTATTGTTTGTGCAATAGTTGCACTTTATCGCTCGGCTTGGCTTACTCAGATTTTGACTTGCGTTATGAAAAAGTCTGAATTTTATATATAGTTTTTATTATATAATGATAAGCCTGATTTCAACCATGTTTTTACTATCACATGGCTTGAAATTGTTTCAGCCTAGCCTCGTGTATTGGTAGATTCCAAATTTGACCATGTAATATATTTTTTCTATCACACTCTCAGGCATTCAATATTTGTATACTATTACAATCTCAGGCATTCAATATTTGTATACTATCACACTCTCGGGCATTCAATATTTGTATACTATCACACTCGCAGGCATTCAATATTTGTATACTATCACACTCTCGGGCATTCAATATTTGTATACTATCACACTCTCGGGCATTCAATATGTGTACACTATCACACTCGCAGGCATTCAATATTCGTATACTATCACACTCGCAGGCATTCAATATTTGTATACTATCACACTCTCGGGCATTCAATATTTGTATACTATCACACTCTCGGGCATTCAATATGTGTATACTATCACACTCGCAGGCATTCAATATTTGTATACTATCCCACTCGCAGGCATTCAATATGTGTATACTTTCACACTCGCAGGCATTCGATATTTGTATACTATCACACTCGCAGGCATTCAATATTCGTATACTATCACACTCTCAGGCATTTAATATTCGTATACTATCACACTTGCAGGCATTCAATATTTGTATACTATCACACTCTCAGGCATTCAATATGTGTATACTATCACACTCGCAGGCATTCAATATTTGTATACTATTACACTCGCAGGCATTCAATATGTGTATACTATCACACTCGCAGGCATTCAATATTTGTATACTATCACACTCGCAGGCATTCATTATTTGTATACTATCACACTTGCAGGCATTCAATATTTGTATACTATCACACTCGCAGGCATTCAATATGTGTATACTATCACACTCGCAGGCATTCAATATTTGTATACTATCACACTCGCAGGCATTCATTATTTGTATACTATCACACTTGCAGGCATTCAATATTTGTATACTACTAGCGGCGTACCCCCGCTACGCTCGGGTCCCCGCTAGATAGTTATGCCACATTACCTACCTCTGAAACCACATAAACCTCCTGGTTATACCACTACCTACCTCTTAAACCACATAAACCCCCTACATCACCCCCCAAACCATATCCCTTCTAAAGGCATTTAACCCCCTACAACCCCCACCCCAATCAGGTTGATTTATAACCATATCCCTCCTAAACCATTTACCGTGTCTACTTTATTAACCCCTACCTCTCAAACCGCATCAAGTTAACCCTCGGTACTTTTAAAACCACATAAACCCCCTACAATTGCCCACCCTCACTGCAACTACACCAACCAGGTGTGGATTTATAATCATAACCGTCCCTAACCATTTCCCGCGGCTACTTCATTAACCCTTAACCCTATCCTAAAACATTTCCCGTGGTTTTACGCCCACCGCCCCCCCCCCCCCTCCCTCCATGCACACACCCAAACCAGTTTGATTTATAATCACAACCCTCCCTAAACCATTTCCCGTGGCTACTTCATTAACCCTCGGTCCCTTAGATTGTTTGGCATGCCAACTTAAAGTAAAGAAATCAGGTTGCTTCATTAACCCCCGCAAAACGCTACTTGTACCATTATAACCCTAGGCCTATCCTAAACCATTTCCCGTGGTTTTACACCCCCCCCCCCCCCCCCCCGTTGGTACTTACCCTACCAACACAGGCCTCAGGCCTATTATAATAGCCATTTCCCGTGTGGCTTCTGCGCCATGTGTAGGAGTGCGTGTGCCGCGCGGCAATCAGCCCTTGCGCAAACATGCACGCGACGCGTTACCACGGTAAGATTACGCTGTAGTACGCGCAACGCACAATGTTGTTCAATTCTAGCGGCATTTATGAGCCAAATCTGAGAGGTTTTTTGCTGTTTTTGGAGTCAATTGTTAACCAATCTCACTGAAATAAACTTTAACACCCTTCCCGTTATTTCCTCTATCTTTCATGCAAATTAGGCGCCACTTTGATCACAACTAACGGAGAAATAGGGATAACAAATAAACACACAAACACACAAACACACAAACAAACAAACAAACATACACCGTTTCCAGATTTATAGTAAGATCACACTCGCAGGCATTCAATATTTGTATACTATCACACTCTCAGGCATTCAATATTTGTATACTATCACACTCTCAGGCATTCAATATTTGTATACTATCACACTCTCAGGCATTCAATATTTGTATACTATCACACTCGCAGGCATTCAATATTTGTATACTATTACACTCGCAGGCATTCAATATGTGTATACTATCACACTCAGGCATTCAATTTGTGTATACTATCACACTCTCAGGCATTCAATATTTATATACTATCACACTCTCAGGCATTCAATTTGTGTATACTATCACATTCGCAGGCATTCAATATTTGTATACTATCACACTCTCAGGCATTCAATATGTGTATACTATCACACTCGTAGGCATCCAATATATGTATACTATCACCCTCTCAGGCATTCAATATTTGTAGACTATTTCCCTGTTCGTCCTATACATACAAAATGCTTTATGTTGTTTTTCTTCATTTTGTGTCTTTTGCGGGTGTTGCACCTCCATCAGAAACAGGTCGGACGCCGGCACGTAAAAGGAAACGCAAAGCATCACAAGGTATGGCGCCGGTCAACAATGTAGGCGGATCGGGGAAGAAGAAATCGCCGGGCGGATTCACCATGGGGGCAACCACAGAGGGAGCGCCAACAGTAAGTAACAATTATAGACCAATCATGTTTGCTTAATGATTATTACGAGTTAGTTGTTTTATCATTTGCGTAATATGATGTGTAAGATACGGGATATTACTGTTTGGGCAAGATCTTCAAATAGGTCTCCTCAAATAGGTCTCCTCAAATAGGTCTCCTCAAATAGGTCTCCTCAAAGAGGTCTACTCAAATAAGTCGCCTATTCAGAAGGAATGACATGACAATAGAAAGCAAATGTAAAACAATTGGTATTAGTAAACTATCACAAATGAGCCTAGTCGTATGGATTCTGTCTGAGAAACTTTGTCCCCATTTGAGATTGTCATAACAAATAGAGGCTGTCGGTGCCCAGGGAGCGATTTTAATCGTACAAAAGATGTAGGGTAGCCTATAGTCTATGTGTATTATGGAATAAATATGTTTAAATCATACAATAGAAGTCTTTGCACTAGACGAATCTGTGATAGCTTACTGATATTTAGAACCAAACAATTGGTGACCCATGCATTATTCTGTATTAGAGTCCTATTTGAAGGTTTGTTCAGTTGTGAATACTAGATATGATAGCATTGAAAACCTTTTTTTACATTTAAATGCGCATCAGATTAGGACTGAGACTGTTGTATATTTAAAATATAAATGGGTCAAAACAGATTCCAAGATGGGTCATAATTAAGATCATTTGTAAATTAGTTGCAGAATTTGTCAATGTTTACTACATCACAAGCCCAATTAATTACTGTGATGTTTTTACACTGAATCAAGTTCCACCAAATTTAACCCATGTTTACCGATTTCAACACATTTTGGATCTATTTTGACCCATTTCATATTCGGAGGTATCCCTTTTTGCAGAAACTTGTAGGATTTTGTCCCATATTTTGTGAATTAAGTATAGAGAAATGGGGAATCATTCAAATGCCGGAACACATGAAGTAATTGATTGATCTGCTTGGCAGGTGCGTCATTTATTGTCAAGCTACTGGTTCATATATGCAAGCTTCATGATACTGATCCAATGGAAAGGACTCACATGTGCAATTGTGATACCACTGTATCCTTTTGTCAACAGTTTTGGTCATGAGGATCTTGACAACTCGCAATGCTTTCCCAGTCTTGAAGTTACCAGTTGATCTGTTGTCATATGGTGATTTTCATTCATATGATAAAAGATTAGCCAACAAAAGTGAGTGGGGTTGATGGTCTTTCATCATCTTCACTACCAAAAGTGTTGACAGAGAAAAATAGTTGTGTCTGAAACAAGCATAGGAGTACTTTCACTATATCGTTGCTGTCGTAATAGTTTGGTTGAAATTCCAAACAGGTAAGCGTATGCGGCGCGAATCCGAAGTGATTTTCAATGCGTGACAAATATGCATTCGAAGCGCACTGAAAAACAGCTATGGAGCGCGCTAAAGTGTTGTAGAATTTTGTCCATGTAGCATTATGACGGCAACTGTAGATCAGTATAATGAACTTGCCATATATGACTCTACTCAAAGATCTGTATGAACCTTATTTGGTAGTAAGCTTCACATAATTAGAGACTACATCATGAGCTGTATGAAATATTCCTTTTGTTTCTGTTTTTACTTAAAAAGGAGTGAATTAATACTGAATTTAGAAAAAACCCACAAAAAAACTTAATTTTCATTTCTTTCGAAATAAATGCTTTCATGGAATTGTGAATAAATGGAAAAAGGTCAATCTCTAATCAAAACCAAAAACTGTCAAAAAAACACAATGGTTCTCCCACTGAATTTTGGCATTTCATTTTAGTTCTTCTTTTTTTTCTAAACTTGAGATCCCCTATCAGCTATCTGCCTCTTTTTCCAGTTGATTTCTAGTGTGATGCCCTATTTAGATAGATCTAGACTACTCTGTTGTATTGTAGCTTTCTCATGTATTTGTTCTATTATTGGACTTGATAGTATATTATTGGGACCAGCTAGTGTTTGTATAGGGCCCAGATAGTTTTGATGAGACATGTTCAGATGGTCTATTGTCAATGACGGTAACTTTAATTGATGATGCTGATAATGAAATACAGTCTGTAAAAAGTGACTTACCAGGTAATAAATGTGCTCACAACTCCCAAACTGTAGTTCCAATATAAAGATATTCATTTATAAGATGTAAAGAAATTTGTTCTCTTCAATTTGAGATATTGCACTTGAAGATTGATGGAATATTCACAAAGCTATGTGTCGTAAACCAAACCAAATATCTCAAATTTAAAGAGAGAAAATCCCTTCACAATGTTATAATTCATCTGAGGCTATAGTCATGGAGTTATGAGCATTTATATTACATGTTTAGTTACTTATTTTGATCACTGTACATTAGGTATACTCTGTTCATTACTAGGTGGTTCTTCACTGGTAGTTTCACAGTCCCCACACAGGTACTGGGCATACCATACCTGCATAGGTACTTGGCATACCGTACCTGCACAGGTACTGACAGCAAAGTAACCATGATGCCAGACTTAAGAACATGGCTGTGTAGAATGTTAACGTCAAGTTAACATGGACCATCTGAACATATCTATCGTTAATTCAGCTATTAATCGTACTAATATAAAGAGATGTTTAAAAGCAAGTCATGTAAAGAGATAAATCTGTCTTATCGTGATACTTTGATCCTTGGTGTAAGACATTCATAATTTAGTCTAGTGTCAAGACCCTATTACAGAATAAAGCTGTATAATTCTTTAATCTGTCAATAAAGGATTTTGCGCTAGTTAATTCTGTGCTGTCTTACACCAAGGATAAACCGATACCTTTGTTATTGGATTGTCAGTTATCGTTCGTAATAATAATTGATATTGTTTTTATTCTATAATATAAACAAGAGCATTTTATTCTATAATATAAACAAGAGCATAACAAGAGCATGGTGTGAATAATTTGAAACACAACATCTTTTGTAAACAATTGAGGCACATCATCTGATTTTCCCTGTTTCCCTGTCATCTACTAGGTGTCCAGCGACAAAAGTTACTACATTGTACAAAAATGCACCACTATACAAATAAAAAAATAAATCAAATAAATCAAAATAAATCAAAAGTATTAAAGTGAAATATGCAGATGATAGATAGATAGCATTTTCATTGGATAAGTCCAATGGAAGAAAACCTACTAATTTGTGTCCCTACCTCATAAATGGTGATGAAGGACCCTACCAACTCATCAGTCACTTTTACAACTGCACTGGTTCCCTGTGTCCTCTGCTCCAGAACTCTGCTAACCAAGGCTACAGTTGGGTGCTGCCATTGGTTCGCCTTGGGCAAGATTCATCCAACGTCGTACCCGACTACATTACGACGCTGTCGTATTTCAGCAGTATAGTGACCAGAGGGTGTTTGGTGAAGGAGACTGAAAGCAAAAGTGTTGCGTTTACCTGATTCTTTCATGTTTACATATCCACTCTGCGTACACGAATGCACACTTTGGAATGTTGACCTTTCAATCATTGTATCGGAATAAAAAGCACTGCCTGCATCTGTGGTCGGTCAGTCAGTCCGTCCATGTGTAAGGTGTGTGTGAGAAGACTGTCAGATGCAGGGAACCAGCCAGTGTACTTTACAACACCCTTTATCCAGGGGCCATCATCCCCCACAGATAATGTCAACAAACAGCATCAGGAAATACTGGTTAGAAATGTCTCAAAAAAGCTGCAGACATTTTCTTTGAGTCATTTATTTCTTTGTGTGTCTTATGATACGTTCATATTGTGTTGCATATCAATGGAACTCTGATATTATGTTCATCTCTCCATTGGTACCCTATTTGTAGCGATCACTTGGGCCCCCAAAAAATGAAGTTCGAAGAAGTGTTACATAGACATTATTCATAATTGGCGATTTCATGTAAAGCCGGAGACATACTCGATGTCACACCGATAAACATACAATCATTTACTTTTACTACAATATAATGAACTGTGAACTTCTACATTTTCCTAGATAGTGTCAGTTACCAGCACACAATTCATTTCAAACTAGTGGAATATATAGTTTATACGTTCAAGTTTATTTCACAAATATAATAAGGTCAAATATTGAACAGCTCAGAAGTATGAAGCATTTGTTATGATTAATGCAAAGTTCACCACATTAAAAAACTACATCACTCTCATCTCAGATACATCCCTAGCCTCGTTTTCGGAGCACTAATTGCTCTGAGCATGCTCAGTTGGATAGCAGGACCCTCTTTTGACGTACATGGGCCAATTATGAATAACGTCTATTGACAACTACAGTGTAGTGTAGAGTGATGCTCTATTGACTGTTGAGCATCAAAAAGTGATGGTTTTGGCACATTCAGATCAAGACCTCCCTCCCCATATTCTCAAGCAAGGCGGCTGAGCATTGAAACAAGTTTTGTTGCAAATGCAGTGCCTTTGTAAAGATGAACACATCAGCTTTCCATTGGTATGCAACATAATATGAACATATTACGAGACATCGGAAAAATTGGCAATACAAAAAGTTTTTTGAGGAGTTTAGATCCATTACAAACACTTGAAGGAGACAAACAGATTGGTTGTCAAAACCTGTATGTGAAAAAATCAGTACATTTTTTTCAATTGGAATTGGAATTTCTTGAAAAAAATTCAAAAATGTTTCTACCAAATTTCTGATGAAACTTTTTCAAGAAATACACTCATGTTTTTGAAAGTACATCAAATACTTTAGATTAAATCCAACTAGAAATGGTTAATTTACATCAATTTATTTGGATCTTTATTTGATAAATAGTCATCTATTGTTCAAAAACATAGAAATAATTGCAATCATTAAGTGCTAGTAAGAGATAGAAGTGTTCAGTGTTTTGAATTTTTATTTTGAACAATAAAATTGTTTATTAACTTACATGAGATTGAATTCTAAATCCAAGAAACAGCCGTCGTAATTATATCGGCGATACATATCTAGGAATCATCAGTATATTATTAATTTAACACTGTCCACGCGGCTATTAGTTTTACCATACACCAAACAGATTTTTCAGAAACCTTTTCCAACTTTCAAGAAATACTAAGCCCCTACTAGGCATGTTTGTACTTTATTGTAATGTAATTCCCATGGTGATTCAGAATGTGGTGATGAAATTAAATAATTTAGACATTTTAAAAACATTTTGTTAAATTTTGGAACTGTCGTCTCTGCAGACGACAGCCGCGTGGAAAGTGTTAACATTCATCCAAATGACAGGCAGGCCACCGTTTTTGTAACAAGTTATTAGTTGGCCGCTGTTTTCGTACTGGTTCATTGATTGGCCACTGATTTCGTAACAAGTCCATTGATTTGCCAACTTTATTGTAACCAGTTCATTGATTGGCCACTGTTTTTGTTACAAGTCCATTGATTAATCACTGTTTTTGTAAAAAGTTAATTGATTGGCGACTGTTTTTGTAACAAGTTCACTAATTGGCCACTGTTTTGTATCATGGTCATTCATTGGCCACCGTTTTTGTATTATGGTCATTGATTGTTGGCCATTGTTTTTTGTAACATGCTCATTGATTGGCCACCGTTTTTCCCTCCGTTCCATAGAGAAACGGACCGGTTGGACGGCACAAGGGCAAGCGTAACCGTCCCTCCACACCTCAGCCGGTCCCTATACCACCCTGGATCCATGATTCTGTTTCTGAGGTACCCATCGTACTACTCTTCTCTGGCTGTGTTACAAACCATGCATAAATGGAATATATACACCTGTAGTGCGTTCACATGATGATACAACATGACCTTTGCAATAACAGGCATTGTAATATGTACAAAAACTTGGGTTACATAGTGCTTTATAGTGAACAATTCATATACTGTTGTTATATAGCGTATTGTGATTGATTATGAGACAAGATTGAATTGTAATGATGAAGCTTAAGAGATCATTTTGATCCCTTCATTCAGCAATTATTGTCATTACAATGCTTTTTGTAACAAAGGCCATGTTTGATCTCTTAGTGAATGCACTATCAACACAAGAAAGTAATACATTGTAGTATTGACCATTGGACAATTTCTTTGGTGCAGAAGTCACTATAAAATTATCATATCTATGTTTGATGTTACAAAAATGTTAGAAATTATACAATCACATATTTTGTGTGGTTTTGTAATAAGTCCATAAATGGTACGCTGTAATGTATTACTTTCCTCTCGTTCGATGGCCGGAAAAAGTATACGCAGTGCATGTTTCACTTTATGTCCTCGGTATTCACCTCCCAACTTTGTTTGTGGATTTTATGACATGTGTCATTGGCTGCAATCAAATCAAATTGACCCATCTCTTGGGTAGACGCTGATTTCCACTCTACAGAATGACGTTGTATGGGCGGCCATTCGGGTAAATATATTGAATATAGTCTTGCACTTGTAACAAGATGAATAAATTATGATAATTTGTTTTGTAATGAATATTAATTAGTAATATGAATATTCATGATTAATTCGGGATCATCAATCTGGACCATTTCACTTCAATCTGGATCAATTCGATTAAAACTGAGCCCGGGAAACTGAGATGAACCAAGATGATCCAGAATTATTAATCATGAATATTCATATTGCTAATTAATAAAAATTATTAACTATGAACATTCATATTGCTAATTAATATTCATGGAACAGTTACCCTGATTTTTAGACTATATTCAATACATTAACCCAAATGGCCGCCCATACAACGTCATTTTGTCGAGTGGAAATCAGCTTCTACCCAACATCTCTTGAAAGTAACATACTGTAAGACCACTTTAATTTCGCAAATTTCGCGAGGGATGTAGACTCGCAAAATTAAGTACACGCGAAACTGAAATTTTGCATTGATAGTACCAGTAAAACTTCCAGATTCACAAAATTAAATGCCCGCTAAAATAGCAGAAATTTAAAAAAAAATAGCGAAATATAAAGTGTCCGCAAAATTATAGTGTTTTGCAGTAGTTTGTTTCTAAACGGCAATGAATGTTTTACCTATATAATTATTATTATACACTTACATTAGACAAATTCCCATGGACATAAAGTGAAATATTATAACTGCGTCATGTCTTTGCTGTGTGTTCCACCACCACATATTTATACATAGGCCTCAAATTATTCCTCAGAAAGAACTGAATTGTTTTTATAAGATCATATTGTGAGTGTAGACTGATTTTATGATCATGCGGCCCTCAATATTCTGAACCATATCAAATAAGAATATTTGTGTATACCCAGCAGAAGGAAGTTTTATGTCATAAAACTCAAAATAAAAATAATAAAATCATTAGAAATTCTGCAACAAATTAAGTTAGCCAAGCTTATTTGAAGGGTAATTTTCTGACAGCAATAATGTTGGCATCCAAGAAATTGTTCAATTGTGGAAATCTGTTCAAACCTATGCTCAATTTGACTACAGAGCCTTCTGCGTTCACATTACATGGACTATGTGTATATATGTGTGTTCGTTGGACCCTACACTTCTATGTAACCCCTTTCTTCCGTATTAATATTAGAATAGATACTGGGGTGTTTGTGCAAAAAGGTCATATCTACAATGGATTGATGTAGCAGATAGGGCTTTCTTGCACATACACTCTCTATTAGAACTCACCTCTCGCTGCATGATATGTGTATTTCTCTCCTTCTGACCTCATTTTTGTTGTTATAGTTTTGTTCGGATTTAATTTTTACGACCCCAAATGGGAGACCATGAAAACCCCGAAATGCCACCAAATAACATCAGTTCCAGGGCATTGTTCATTGACCTCGCATCTTGTCCTGTATGAAAACGGTGACCCAATTGAGAAGTGGGTATTTATTGTACCACATATGGCTCAGATGTTTCTCTAATAACTGAGTGACAACCCTTTTGGCCCATCAAAATTTACTCATAATAAAATGGTACCCAAAGTACCAAGGGTCAACTTGACTATAAGTTACTGCATATGAGGGTCATGACACTGTGTCCCCTGGGTTTGAGGTTATGCATGTTTTTGGTATCACAATTATACCCATTTCTAGTGACACAGCCAAAAGCCAGTATTATTATTTTGTGTAAGCAAATGATAATATATTAGAAATCAGTGATCTCATTGGGCTCTCAAAATTCAGCATACATGTGGCGGTCAACTCACACTGGTTAAAGGGCAAGATTCTTTTGCGGCAACATAGTGACAAGGGTATTGCTGAACTTTGCATGGCTGGATGACTATGTTTTGGTTCATAATGCACTTTGAATGGCCTCGATGTCTTTTGATATTTGTATTGAATCCTACTTCAGCAAGTGCCAAAAAAGTGGATTGTGATACGTCAAGCAAGCTGGCTGCACAAATAAGTGCTTGTTTTACCTTATTTTGCCAATTTTAGTTAATTTCTGTGTTCTTTTTTTAAGTTTGCAAATCAATTGTTGAAAATGTGTATGATTTTTGTAAGGAGGGAACTATGGTAGGGGGAAAATCAGAAATATTGTGTATTTACAGACGGAATGTTTGCAATGCAAAAATAAATGGACATTGTAAGATTTCATCATGGATGAAAACTTTTTCAAGGACAGATTATACATACATCATGCTAATATTTCTACTTTTTGACGCTGTATCATTTTGTACACTGTGACGATAGCATATCTGATGAGAAGGACAGGAAGTATATGAAGTGTTTTGAGAAATGCCTTCACAATTCTGTAACAGGAACCGGAACAAGTCTTGTAGTCTCCTGCAGTGCAATTATGATACATTTGCGCATTCCAAGAACTGTGTAGTCCCCTGCAGTGTGTTTATTATGTTAGAGGAAATACAAGGTACTTGGCAATAGAATGGCACATGTTTTTAACATTGGAGAGTTACAATTTTAGAAAGGCACATGTTTAAAGCATTTGAGGGTGAGAATTTTAGAGTGGCACATGTTTAAAGCATTTGAGGTGAGAATTTTAGAATGGCACATGTTTTAAGCATTTGAGGGTGAGAATTTTAGAATGGCACATGTTTAAAGCATTTGAGGGTGAGAATTTTAGAATGGCACATGTTTAAAGCATTTGAGGGTGAGAATTTTAGAATGGCACATGTTTTAAAGCATTTGAGAGTGAGAATTTTGACAAGCATCTGAGAATTTATTCATTCTAGCCGACAATCCCCAAAATTGGGAAAATCTAAGTGCATTCTGGGGGAACTTTTTTGTCCATATTTTCTCGGTAGGATATAACAAGGTATTGTCTAAGTAAATTGCACAAATTCATTTTGATAACTTTGTATCGAAAATCCCAACATCATTTTTTAAATGCAATAATACAGATTGTTATTATTTTAGACCATACAGTCATAATTATATTGTCGGACATAAAAGTTGGCAAAAGTGTTATTTTAAGTTAAAAAAATGATGCCATTTAGAATTAAAAGTAAATTACAGTAATCGCCATACAGTACATCTGTAGAAGCTATGATACAGCACTGGTTTCTAGCATAATGGATTGCCAAGATTTGTCGTCACGCCAAAAAAAAGTCAAATATGCTATCGTCACACGTAATAATTCATCTTTAAACGGCACATAATAATCTCTTTCTCTTTAGGTTTCAACCAACTACTGGAGATCTACATGAGTGATTTAACATTGCTAACCATTATCACACGTACTGTGCAAAATAAACACAAAAAAGAACCTTCAAATTTGCACATAATAGATTATGCCAAATGTATTGTTATTTGCTGTATTATATAAAAGCACAATCCCCTACACTTTACCACCTAAGTCCAGGCTCTGCCTAGAACCTGGTCTACACCTCATCCATAAGAGATTTTGAGTTGTGGGACCTATTAAAAATCACAGAGGTGATTTGTTCACACCCCGGTTGGGATTTCGGAAAAAAACCAAGATGGCCGCTGGTGGCCATTTTGAAAATCGTTTATATACTTGTGTAAATTTGTTCACACCCCGGTTGGGATTTCGGAAAAAAACCAAGATGGCCGCTGGTGGCCATTTTGAAAATCGTTTATATACTTGTGTAACAATATATTTTCAGCATCTGCCAGGACATGATTTTGATCCCTCTTAAATATATACTGAATAAAGCAATGATCAGTACACACAATATTATGAATAGAGCTGCGATGCACATGATCGTCTACCCCGGGTTGACAGTCATGTGGGTATTTCCATTACTGCATATTTATTTCCATTACTGCTGGACAGATACAAATAGTGTATTGGCAACAAAGTAATTATAACCGTAACGTCGGGCATACATAAGAAAATGGCAGTGTCCGTGGAATCACTGGAATATAACAACGTGACTGCAGTATATTATCATTCACCACTCCGGATGGAGGAAGGCTTCATGATTTTGCTGTAACACTTCTTAGAAAGGAACTCTACCAATTTACACATGAACTCAAAAATTACAACAAAAGAAACAAAAGAAAATTGTTTCGTGAAAATTGATTGAACTCATACTTGTCAAAACATTTCTTTTTATGATTTTACAAACAATTTCACCAGAAAAGTACCACTTGAATCAGATTTTCAGAATTGTTTTGAATTATTTTGTGTGATTGATTTAAATCTGAGACTAACATCGTACAAGTATTCAGTAAACGTATCATAGATATGTGGATAGTGATATAGGAAATATCAAAACAAATGATAAAACTTGTAAATTATTTGAGACGATTTTCGAACACGAAACTGGATCATATGTAAAAAAACATAACAAAAAGAAACACACAACTAAATGCCATTTTTTATAAAGCGCTTTTCCAATTATGCTCAAATCGTGTACATTTAATCCACTGTCACTATCGGGTGACTATATATGGGATACATCAGAATCAGGTGGCTGCATATCATACAAATACTGATCATTGCGCACATTCCTATCAGAAGAGGAAGTGTGTTAAAGTGGCTTGCCCAAGGACACAACACGCTGGCCACAGTGGGACTTGTGCGGTACTCATACAACTGGACCACGCATGCCCTCACGCGTGACACGACCACATGGGCCTACACCTATGTTCAAGAGCTCCGTCCCTAATTCTGTTATTACCCTACTCGGAAGTCGCTAATGGAATTATTGAATACTTAAAAATTCTCTTCCCATCGAGGTGGTCAGACGGAGGAAGAGTTCATTTCCTTTATTGGGAATATGGCACTAATTCTAAGAAAAGAACCCAATTTTCCTCTATGGAGACATATCAGCTGTTTCTCTCAATTTATTGCAGCAAGTTTTAAAACGCAACACAATTTGTTTGCACAGTGTAACAATTGTTTTTATTATTCTAATTTGCTGTTATGTATTTGCAATCACTGCTTCAAAATGTGTATGTCTTATAGTTGGTGGTGGTGAATAATTAATCAATTTAATATTAATTTATTGATGTATTGATTAATCAGCAATATGAATTAATGTGTATGTTATTGTTTATGTATTTTACATACATTTTTCACACACTAATAACTTACTATTCACAATAATATTAACTATATACAAGGTGTCCCAAAAGTTTTGATACATTTTTAAAGCTTTATATCTCGTGTAAAATAATTTAAATGATACGGCTGAAAACATATTTGGATATAGAAAACTAATTATTTTGTTACCAATGAACAGGGCCTTTAACACTCTCCAAGCTGCAGACGACATTCCAAAATTTCACAAAATGTTTTAAAAATGTCAAAATTATTGAATTTCATTACCATATTTGGAATAACCAAGAGAAATGCATTGAAATAAGTACAAACATGCCTAGCATTGGTTCATTAATCCCTGAGATAGACCTTGAAAGTTGGGAAAGGTTTCTGAAACATTTGTTTTGAAATGGTAAAACTAATAGCCGTGTGGAATGTGTTAATATAACACACGCTGAAAGGTTTGGTAGCTGTAAACATGCACTGCACATTCTTCACATCCGTTCATGTGGTTGCAAAAAGATTTTACTTACTACATATTGTGCACAAAACATCAATAAGCTTAATACTGGCTTTCAGAAAACTTTCAGGATGCATTACAGCATAAATCAAGTAATTCAAATACTGTGACACCAAATCAATAAACATTACTAAAAAGTGCTTGATGTATTATGCATATGAAGGTGCAGTTTTACGGTTCGGAAAACGTTCTTCTGTACTTTAGCAACACAGATAGCTGTGACTGTATTGCTTGGTATCAAAATTATTGTACAAGTTTTCTGTATTCTAATATGCTTTCGTTTTTATACGGCAAATTGTTTTACTGGAGATATATAAAGCGTGAAAAAGGATCTAAAGTTTTGGGATATGCTGTAAATACAAATACTGCAGCAACTTGTTATTAATGTAATATTCTGGAATTTCAGGGCAAGCATATCAAAAAATAATTAATTACAATAACATTTTGTCTCTGGGATAAAGAAATAAATTGTGTATATTTTCAAAATATTATGATGATATCTGATTCATTTGACCTAAAAACACATTGACTCCTCAAAGTGGTAATCACATACGCATATGTGACGTGATCAAGCGAAATGAGTCACATGTCGGCAATTTTGACATTGTCCATCATTTAAAAGCATTAAAAAGGGTACAGTATGGTCCAAACCCCACTAAAATTGAACTTCTAGTTCTTAAGTTACAAACAGTTTACCAACTGAGAAAACAAGGTAAAACATAAGAATTTGTCACTTCTCTTTACCTGTAACTCGAAATTAATATTCCCGACATTATGACTCATTCCGCTTGATCGCGTCACATATGTCCGTTTGCCCTTGGAACAGGGTTGATTTTTTCGTCCCTGTGATAGTATAAAATGCCACGCCACTACAATTTGTAGGAAACCTAGGTCACAACTACCATGATACTTATCGAGCGATTGCAGATTTCAGATGTGTCTGTTGGTCAAAATAAATAAACACAATTTTATTGAATTTGTGAACCATGTAATTGACACACAAATAAAATCATCTTAATGTTGCAAATTACCCATACCGACCCTGGCTTAGGTAAACTCGCAAAGGAGGGAGAAGCACTTACAGGGAGGGGTACCCCTCCCTTTACCCTCCCTATAGCACTTGGGTTTAAATTGTATGTGTCACCAGGGGCAAATTATTGGCGTATTAGGATCTCTTGATTCTTGAGAGGTACCATTCTTACTTTTTCTACTGATATCTTCTATGGATCATATTTTATCACTCCTCAAACCTCAGTTAAAAAATCCCCTAAAATGAGTTTAAGAATATTAAACTGCAAATAACAATTGATGAAAAGGGTTAATTTTGCATATGATTTTGGTTCTAGTTTTACAACTTTTGGTTGTAGTTTACAGCTTAATTGTTTTTGGCTCTCTATGTTTGATCAAGGTGTTGTATTCGTGTCTGCATTGTCTGTTTCTGAAATGGCATGTGTTGTTATGAGATTTTGTACACTGCATGGAATATAAAGCAAAAATATTGATCTCAAATTCTGGGGAAAAAATCACTGAATTGGTGAAAAAGGTATGCATATTTGGATTAAAAGCGAAGTATCTTAATCATGTTACATCTTGTTTTTCCCGCACAGGATGTCATGGTGGTAGGCGAACCTTCACTCATGGGTGGCGAATTCGGCGATGAAGACGAGCGTCTGATCACTCGTCTAGAGAATACGCAATTTGAACCAACCAACGGCATCGACAATGAGGAAGATTTTGACGGGAATAATAGCAACAATCAGCCGCCCACTTCGACCACTCAGCAGCAGGGATCATGGAATTCAGGCGGCGACACAAAACCGCCCTCGGTGTCGCAACCACAGGATAGGGACGAAAAACCTGTGGTGTCTTCAAACTGACGAGGGCGCTGTTTATAGTGCGTTGAGGTTTTCTGATCAAAGGGCCAAAGAACAAAGTGAGATTTACTCAAGACTACAGACAGCTCATGACGATACCGTGTGTGGGGTGTTGTCGGATATTCTATAAACAGAAGTGAAAAATCAGACGATTGAGTTTTAGATGGTGTAAAAAGTGTAGACAGAATTGGTCAAAATGTTTGCCCATACGTCACAGAAAATTCAGAGCACATATGTTTAGTTAACTATGCTATAAGTTAACGATATGTATTAAATGTGGTGCTGCAAGTACCTGGCATTTTGTTTTTTAATTCTGTCAACAATTCGTTGCTGTTCAGACAAACTGGCACATCAGGAAAACAGGGTTTTGTGAAAATTGCGTTTGACAGTTGTTCAATGTTTGTTGACTCATTGGAGAGCATTTACAGCAAATATCAATATCATTGTCAAAGAACATTAATACATATATGTGACGCGATCAAGAGGGATGAGTCGGATGTCGAGGAATCCCAAATTGAGATATGGCCAATTCAAAATGGCGGCTTACATAAGTTTTGATGTTTCAGTTTCTGAAAGCTCTAGGGGTCTTCTTTAAAACTGCATTAAAAACTCATTTTCGACCAGGGTCGACATCCGACTCATTCCTCTTGATCGCGTCACATATACTTATGTTTACTATGAGCATGTTTCAGCAACAAATTGCAATTATTAATTAGGAGTAATTATGTTGTAAAGTCATGTGCTGGTATGTCAGAAAAAAAGAAGAAAAAAGACTTCTTATTCTTCCTTCAGTGATATGCCTTTGAAATGCCTATATGTCAGAACTGCAGTTACATGGAAGTCTATGGCAGAATATTGTGATGTGCCGGTATATCAGAACACAAAATCAGGTTTTCATGCCGGTAGTATGTTAACACCATGGCATATCACACTAATTAGTGCTGTATCTTATTCATTAATTACCTTTTTGTTTGAGAATAAAGAGTTTAATTCGTAGATTAAGCAACGGAACTTGTTTTGCCCAAAATAGCACATGCGCCATAATGTCAGAACAGCGACGAATGTAATCACAGGTACAGATGCCATGATTGGATGAATTTTCCTCGGTTGGATCCTTTGAAATTTGTACGCCCTAAATATCGGCCATTTTGAAGATTGATGTTTTTTATAACAGTAATTATTCAAATACTAATCAATCACTTAGCATAACTGAAAGCTGAACTTTTTTCAAAAGTATGTCTTGCGTATGATGACGCCAACTATAAATTGGAAGAAAAATACAGGGGTGTCCCAAATTGATCTATACCTAGGTAATATGATTTTTCTCGGTATGAACTTTGTTGATATTGTCCAAACCGTTTTCATTTCTATGGTAGGAGTTTTGAATATAACTTATGAGGTGTGGGGTTCATTGTTTGAAATGCTGGTAGTGCTAGAGAGAATAGCTGTAAAGATGAATCATGTGAGCCAAAATAAATATGAAAATATGCTTTTTCATTGATTTTCGATTATCTCTTGCTTCAGCGGAACAAAAAAGAGACATCTCAATGAAATTAACGTAATAAGTAGGAAACGTTTCAACCAGTATATCCCAAGTGTTAAAATTTGAAGCACTATTTGCTTTATATTTTTTATATATTTTTGAAACCTGGTATAGATAATTCTGGGACACCCTGTACAGTAGAGGACAATCACAACATGTTAATTCTACACAATGCCTCATGTGGATTGGACATTAATGAATTAGTATAGAAACTATGAGCTGATAGTCTCAATCCCATTGACCACAGTTTAGTGATTATATACACTTTTGTACAGAAAATAGTTGACCTATTGGTACATGGGTATGATTTTTACCTAACCAGTATATGGTTCGCTGATCTTCACCATTACAGGGTTCGAATTGAAGTTGATATATTATAATTGTATATTGGGATCAGGTTTACCCGTAACAGAAATTTTGTTGTCTAATATTATCTAAATATTTTTTTGTATAATTTTGCCGCATTTTGTCGGTACACAGACCACTATAATACCTGGTAAAGAGGGTATTTGGTATTGTTTTAATAGTTTTAACTAGTTTTAACTGGTTTGTTCTGATTCAATGTATTGATTCAAGTTGAATGCTCTACACAAAACTTGTTTTATCCGCTTTAAATTGGTTTACATTGAGCAGACAGATTTGAAGTGACTACTACTGGGTTAATTTGAATGAGACTATTTTTCACTGATTCACAAACTGATTTGATTTGAATCAAACTGGGTTGATTTCATTCAAACTAGTTTAAGTTAAATATGATTGATTTGATATAAACTGGTTTCGTCTGTTTCAAACTGGTTGTATCTGAATAAGGTTAGTTTGATCTGATTGAAAATGGTTAGACCTGATTCATACCAGTTTGATCTGTTTCAATCTGGGTTAGACGGGTTTCATCAGATAAGTAAACCATTTTGATCGGATATAAATGTTAACATAAGAAGATTGGTTCAGCTGGATTCCTAATGGATCTTATTGATACAAGTTTAGACAAAGTTCAAATTTCATCACCAATTCCACCAATTTTAATAAGCAAAATATTTATACAGAGCAAAATATTTATACAGAGCATTGGAAATTATGGCACAGCTATGCATCACATGGAATAAAGTGCTTATTTAAAGGCATAGGTCCACTTTGACTATACTCTATTTCCATTCCTTCGGACAGTGACGTAACTATTCGGGCGTAACAGGTGTGCAAGCGTATGTGTCTTCCGCCTTTCTAGACGTGCACGTTTATATACTGAAATTAGTGAATGACGCGGATACGTGATGGACAGGGTGAACTAGCTTACACCCGTTTATTTGGTGAGAGATGAAATAGAGTTAAGATGGAGAAATCTCAAGCTTAAGATATTCCCAAAGGATCTTGCTGATATGAGTGGGCTTTAAGTTAAGTTAAATCAAGGCACTATTGATAATAATATATCCATGGGCTAAATATATTTTAACAGCACAGGTACAGAAAATTGCACAAAAAGGTGTCATATTTTTACACTGCCTGGTTGGTCCCTAGCAAGTAGCAATTGTTTCAGAAATGAAGTAAATATAAGAACCATGTGGGTGCTTAATGTCAAATTATGGGTGTTGGAATGATAATGAATGCATATATATAAACCAATTTGATGAACCAATTTGCTTCATCAAATTGACTTCATGAACTGGTTGTTGTATTGTACAAGGGCATGTACTCAAATACTGTCATACATTCAAATATATATATTTGCAATCTGAAACTAATAATCATACATTAGACTTTCAATTGCTTCAATTGGTATCAAATAGCTTCAATTGGTATCCAGTGGCTGCCATTGATTTCAAATGGATTCAATGAAGCCATTTCTGAAATCAGTAAAGTCATTTTATGGCATCAGTGAAGCCATTTTATGGTATTTGTGAAGCCATGTTTTGGCATGGGTGAAGCCATGTTTTGGCATTGGTGAAGCCATTTTTGGCATTGGTGAGGCCATTTTTGGCATTGGTGAAGCCATTTTTGGCATTGGTGAAGCCAATTTTGGCATTGGTAAAGCCATTTTGGGGATGCATTCAGTTATTTTGCCATCGGTGAAGTATGTCTGCTACTTCCACGAAAATAGGACAATGAAACAGTTTCAGTTTTACATGTGTGAACGTTGTGTGAATAAGGGGGGAAGGGGGGGTGTACTTTGGGTCTCAGGCATGCATCAATTGCACGGTAGATAAAAGTTCCTTATTACAATTTTATGATGCACTTAATTCTATCAAAGATTTAATACATGCATGCCTGGGACCTATATTACATTATTTCCCAATAAAGTGACACTGTCATTGTCTGGAGGAAGAAAACGGCATTTGATACACTGTAAAATACCTTATTTCGCGAATTGAAAATTACTGCTATTTTAGCGAGCATTTAGATTAGCGAATCCAAACATTTTACCGTTACATTCAATGCAAAATTGACAATTTCGTGGCTATTTAATTTCCCGAATCCACATCTCTTGCAAAATTCACGAAATTAAGTGGTTTTACAGTATTCAAATTTGCAACTGAAAAACTGTTATTATGACTATCAGAACAAAGCCAGTAATAATAACCTATTGTAATATTATTAAAAGTTGAAGATTCATGAAATAATCTGTCTGTAATATGCTTAACCCCCTGAGAACTACCGGCCGATTGGTCAGAAAGATGGATACATCATTTATTGCACCAATGAGAGACATTGTTTAAATAATTGTATCCCTGATAAAGATCGGGGTGAAATAGTTTAAAAGCTGTATCGTAATTGGTTTTTCAAATGAGTATATCTTGTAATTAACTAATCAGAAGCGCTGTTAGATAGACAGGTAGTGCCCAGGGGGTTAATGGTGATTTTTGGTTCCCCCTTTTAAGCGGCACCATCTTGTACAATTGAGCTGGGAAATAAATACCAACATTTTGTGGGTATATTTTGTATAGTTAACACACAGGTGGCTAACAAAGCCTGCAATTTTGTTATTAATACTTTATTATTTACTACTATTATTATTATTATTTTGAATGAAGGCAGTGCTGCATATTTGTCCTATTTATGTTTTGTAAATATTTATGTGACCATCAATAATATAGTCTTAGACATAGTAATGTTACTATATGAATTACACCTGAATATTACAGTTTTTTTGTATCGTATTTGTTTGTTGGATTAATTACCAGAAGTGTGAAAAGGGGACATTTTTATTTGTTTTGTACTGTATTCTGGGGGAAATGATATACTGTAAAAGTAGAAATTTTCGCGAGGTTTTTATTTTCGCGAATTTCGCGAATCAATCCTCATCCGCGAAAATTTAAACGCGCGAAAATTATTGACTTCCATTGACTTTTGTTCTCAAATGTTGAAAACCCCCCCCCCCCCAAAAAAAATCGCAAAATGCCTGTTATGACCATTTTCGTGAAAATATCTTCTCACGAAAAAATTGACTTTACAGTAGGCGAGAAGAAGGAAACAGTACAGTACCCTTTCTTAATCAGCCTCGCACCTTTAAATGAGAGCTTGGGAACCTGGCCGGTTGACACGAATGGCTTGCGGTACTAAAATAAATTGATGGACTATAAAAAGTGGGAGGATTTTTTCCCTTTCAAATACTGTAAAAGTAGACATTTTCGCGAGGTTTTTATTTTTCGCGAATTTCGCGAATCAATCCTCATCCGCGAAAATATAAACTCGCGAAAATTATTGACTTCCATTGACTTTTGTTCACAAATGTTGAAAATCGCGAAAATAAAAAATCACGAAATGCCTGTTATGACTATTTTCGTGAAAATATCTTCTCGCGAAAATATTGATTTTTACAGTAAGTATATCCTGGTCTCCTGTTTATTAAGTCAATTGCCTTCAATTCTGACCATGATCAATCTGGCCTTAAACCATGGTTCACAAGTAAAGGGTTTGTCCTTGGTCTAAGACAGCACAGAATTAACCTAGCACAAATTCCTTTATTGACAGGTTATACAGCTTTGTTCCGTGATGGGGTCTTGACACTAGACTAACTTATGAATGTCTTATACCAATGATATATATACACGCAATAGTTTAAATATGCACATGACTCTCCACCCGGGGTTGATGATCATGTGTGCCGCAGCTCTATTAATAATATCGTATGTACTGATCATAAGAGCGATTAAAATCATGTCTTGGCCAGTTCACCACTTGCTAGTCTAGTGGTTGACTTACATGCTTTTCAATGCAGAGGTACATGTTTAGATTCCCAGTAGGGGCCACTTTTTCAACTGATTTATTTCTTTTTGTAAAAGTTGGGTTAGAACATAGAGGGTAACCATCTATGGTTAGAAATATTCCAAGTCCACAAAGTGTGTAGTTCCTAGTCAACCCCGGGTGGAAAGTCATGTGGGTATTTCCATCGCTGCATATACACTGAGCCAAAAAAAGAAACTTATACAATTTTAACAGATCACCATAGGGTCAGTGCGCATTTCTCTTGTGTCATTGAAGCAAACAATTGGTTATTGACTGCCATTTGAAGCAATACATTGCAGTAATATTGTATCCAAATTTGGTACATTTTCATGCACAGAATTTTATTTGGTGATCTGTTAACATTTTATAAGTTTTTTTTTTTTTATAAGTTTCTTTTTTGGCTCAGTGTATATACTATTGAATTCTAGTGATAGGAGCAACCTTTTTCAAAGTATTTGCTCCTTGTCAATGGCCACTGAATTGAAGATTTATTGGTAGCGTCTATCTCCGCATCATTTGATTTGATTCTGACGTCAGCACCTGATATTAGGGCAAACAACGGAATAATGTGTTTATATGTGTATAAGTAAAGTGTAAGGAGTTTTATGTGAATTTTTAAAGCAAAATTTAAAAAAGAAATGAAAAAAAGGAGTTTTAAGATAATGTTTGGAGTGGGTGTGCCATGCTCTAATCTCCTTGGGCATAGTTCAACTGTACTCATCTCTGCCAGCTTCCAAATTGAACCAAGCACTGTGAGTATCGATCATAATGCATACCCAGAACCCAATGGTTATTGTTCTCAGTGCAGTATTGTGTAGCACTCTGTGAACTATGCCCATGGTGTTGAGGCTATGCATGGCATGTTGTGAGTGTATGTGTTGTGTATATGAATAGAAAACAATTTGCCCCGGTATTTATGTTTGTAAGTAAGTAAAGTGTTTGTTATTTTGCCCTGTAAATTCGTTCAAACCATCCCACATCACAGTTGATGTCACACTCAGGCCAAATTGCTTGTGTGTGTTGCCCTCAAGTGCCAAAAATCTTGAAGTCGGGTCGGTCGGTCGATTTTCCTATTTTTTGCTGACAAATTTACTGACAGACCGTGGTTCATCACAAGACAAACTTGATAAATGTCAATTTGACTAATGTGTGATAATAGTTTAAAAGCAATAATCAAGCAAACTTATTCATTTCAAGCAGAAAATAGTAATATTTTGACAAATTGGGTTAACATTTAAATCTTAAAAAAAAAAAAAAAAAAAAATGCGATCCTGGGTTTTTGAGATTTTAGAGTCGTTCACTGAGGGCAACACACACCAAAAAAAAAGGTTGGCCTCATCTCTTGGACTCATTGCAAGTTGGACTTGGTGTGGCATCAGAGGGTACTGTGATCATAAGTACATCGTGTCCATGCCATGGCCTACATTCTCAATTAGAAGGCATGTTCACTATCTCCATTTGACTTTTTGGTCGCAATGTTTTGAAGCAATTTTGTTTTATACGTCACACCCAAATATGTTATATCACAGGGTATGTATAGTCTATTCAGCATATTAACATGATGCATGCCTTTTTGGTTATGCATCAAGATGTCATGTCATAATTGGGTTATACTGAATGGGTTATGGGTGCTTTAGCGCATTCACTGTTTGTATTATCGCATTCACCATTTGCATTGCTCAAGGTAACATTCACTTTCCAACATATTCTGAATGGACTATGAAATATAATTATTGGTGATCTAGGGAGCACTGAACTCATTTATACCTCATAGGCTGTTCATGTAAACTGTGTTACACTGAATGGGCTATGGGTGCTATAGCGCATTCATCATATTTGCATTGCTGAAGGTAACATTCACTTTCTAACATATTCTGAATGGACTATGAAATATAATTATTGGTGATCTAGGGAGCACTGAACTCATTTATACCTCATAGGCTGTGCATGTAAACTGTGTTACACTGAATGGGCTATGGGTGCCATAGCCCATTCACCATTTGTATTGCTGAATGCAACATTCACTTTCCAACATATTCTGAATGGACTATGAAATATAATTATTGGTGATCTAGGGAGCACTGAACTCATTTATACCTCATAGTCTGTGCATATAAATTGCAATCTATAAAAACCTTGTTTGTGATTTAATCTGTAAAAGTTGGGATATTTTCAACTAATCATGTTATCTCATAATGTGTTTTTAAATCATGGGGATATCACCAATTTATGGAAGTTATTTATAGCGCTCAAAAACACTGGCACACAATGTGTGTAAATCAGCAGCTGCCGGTAATAAACTAGCTATAATTGTTTTCATACCACACTGGACAATCATGTTGATTTCTTGAGCTTTTACATTGAATAGAAACAAGGATAACCACACTTAATTTGTAGTCAGAAGTTATTAGGTGTGTGCTCCCTCTAAGGTCCACAGCCACTTGCAATGGCTGTTGATCACCATAGGAAGCTTGCATGACCTGGAAAAGGAAGATCATTAGTTCAAATCTCCCCCCCCCCCCTGGAACATTTAAATGCATTGCAATACCATGCTAAATTGATATTGACTCAAGCAATTGGTATTGCATTCATCCATGCATAACATATGATTTGAACCAGTGACCTACCACTATGCTCCACTGCCGTAACACTTTTGTATTACTGACCAATTCAGGCTCCAAGTCTGCTATTATTGTCGACTATATATAGCAAGGCCACATCCAAACAGTGCTTTAGGACATGACCACTGGCCTGCCTTATCTTATAATTGGAGAATTTATGACCGGCCAATGACTAAATTGCTGGTATAAAAGTGATAAGGAAGTGGAACATATTGCCATGCAAGCACCTTATATGTAACCCTAATTTAGTCACTCTTTCCTATTTATCACTTGTACCCTTACCTTCCATGTTGAAAGAATTCAAGAGCCATTTTTTTATCTATGTAGATCTTCACTTTTTTTCTCTGTAACACGATGGCACTACATATTATAACAATATGTCAATGACAAATTTGTAAGGATAACGTAACTTATATAAATATTTAGATACATCAAAGAATGAAATGGACTGTGTATGTTTCCTTTATTGTGATTACTTGAGTCATTGACTTAGGGACCAAAAGAAAGGTCGGTCTCACATACATTTGGGGAAATAGGTATGCTATATGCGATTTAAAAAATAAATAGAAAAAATAGCTATGATAAATGCTAGAATTCTTTTGTTATTGTGTTTTGGCCCCCCCAAAATAATTAAAAATTGGGCTCATCGTGTGTGGTTATGCGGCAAAGGTGACTCCACCTACTTATGCCCATGCGGGATATGTGAGACAGATCTTTTTTTCTTCTTGACCTTAATCCAAGTTGGGAGGTGAAGTCAGAATTTAATAATGTGAATATGGTATTCTAGTGAATACATGATGATTGCATGAATAAATCCAATGCGACGGCATTTGCATCTGTGCGGTCAAAGAAGAATGTCAGCAGTTGTGCAGAAAGTGCTACGCCCATCACTCGATAGACCATTTCAAATTGAGATCGGAAATCTTCAGAAAAACAGGTCACGTGGAGTAGGTGCGTTGCACGTTCTTCGCAACAGTTAATCGCATTCACAGCATTGTCCTAGTTGGTTGTCCGCCTAGTGATTTACTATGTTTACATACACGCGTGCACACATGAGAAGTAAAACGTGGAACGAGACTATTTTGTTTTTTTAAACAAAGGTGTTGACCGGCAAATTCCAAATGTATCGAGCAGACGGTAAAAAGTGAAAATATTACCCCAAATCTCTTTCATCTCACTGTTTTTTGTTACTGAAATGCCGCAACATCATTTGCGCAACATCATTTTTGTGAGGGATACAATCTATCACCAACACCAGCGCAATCTACCACACCGGCAGACGTGTGAAAAACACGTTTGTTTTTCTCCAGGCACATGGCCATGACCTGTGAGCTGACGGGTCATGTAACCGAGCGTTAAATCACTCGGCTAATCGGAAGCATTCGGAACTGATCGTATACACCTAGCACATAGAGTCCCTGACCAGGTGCTTTGAGGTTAGCTAATTCAAAATATATGATCGGTACCAAAAATCTAAGATATACATTAAATGAGCAAATTTCTTCTACGCAGTTTGATACCTCATTCAACAAAATCGAATGGATACTTTTAAGGTTATGGCGATTTCAATGACCGCGCATGCAACAGAAAAGTTGCACTAGGTATAGGAAATCATTGATTTGTGTGTGATTTACCATAGACGGTAAAAATCAATGTTTTACCCGTCTATGGATTTACGCACTGACAAACTCACAGCTTATCAGCTAAGACTTGTATTCTTCACAGCCAGATACACCCTTTGTCCCGCACATTGCGGTTATCACTAAAGACCCATTCATCTGTCTCGTTCAGATAGCACACAGTTATGACAGTAATCACACACAAATTAATGATTCCTATACCTAGCGCAACTTTTCTGTTGCATGCGGCGCGGTCATTGAAATCGCCATAACTTTAAAAGTATCCATTCGATTTTGTTGACTGAGGTATCAAACTGCGGAGAAGAAATTTGCTCATTTAATGTATATCTCAGATTTTTGGTACCGATTATATATTTTGAATTAGTCAACCTCAAAGCACCTGGTCAGGGACTTTATGTGCTAGGTGTATATTCGGATTTGAAATGGTCTATTACGTGTTGACGTCACCTCTTAAAGGTATATTATGTGATCTTTCCAGGGAACGCCCTCAACATCGAAAAAAAAATAGAAAGCAGATTTTCTTGCAGATTTACATTTCTGATCATAAATCATGCATACATTCCAAGTTACAGGGCGATACGATTCTTAATTACTTCAAAATCATGGTTTTAGAGTGAAAATAAACTGTCGGAATCCCCACAGTTTATATTTTTCACTCTAAATTCACTCTAAAACCATGATTTTGAGGTAATTAGGAATCGTATCGCTTTGTAACTTGGAATGTATGTATGATTTATGATCGGAAATGTAAATCTGCAAGAAAATCTACTTTCTAAAAAAAATCATGAAAAGATGGCGCTCTCTGGAAAAGATCACATAATATGCCTTTAACTTGAGCTGACGGAGTGTAGAGTCCTGATTTACACTTAGTATGTGAACTGATTGCTTGCTTGCGTGCTTGCGTGCTTGATTACTGTTTGGCATTATCTCCAACTTTGCTACTCTTTGCAAAATTCTCCAATCATTTTTGTTTGGTGCCTTAGACTTGCATCGGATATAGGTAAACTGATAATAGATGACGATCTGACTCTGAGACGATGACCAATGACATGAAGCATGAACATATTAAAATAAATATGAAACATTACTGCTTTTAGCATCATGCACCAGTGTTTTTTTGTCTGTATGACATAAATAGAACTACAAATTAAAGTTTTAAAAAAGCCCTGAAGATTACGTATCAAACCATGCTGACGAAGTATTTAATTTACTGCTTTTTTATTAAAGCCCCCGCCCCTCTTCCCACCCAACACCATTCCCTAACACACCCCCTGGCCACCATGTCATGCCCACATCCCTCATTACCACCTTGTGCGCTCAACTGAATTGGGCTTTTTATCAACACATCTAGGTGGGGTGTGTCTATATATAACAAAGACCCAAGACCTAGAAAACAAAGACCTAAGACCCTAGGGTGTGTATAAAACAAATACCTAGAAAACGAAGACCCAAGACCCTAGGGTGTGTATAAAACAAAAGACCTAAGACTCTAGGATGTGTATAAAACAAAGACCTAGAAAACAAAGACCCAAGACCCTAGGGTGTGTATAAAACAAAGACCTAGAAAACAAAGACCCAAGACCCTAGGGCGTGTATAAAACAAAGACCTAGAAAACAAAGACCTAGAAAACAAAGACCCAAGACCTAGGGTGTGTATAAAACAAAGACCTAGAAAACAAAGACCTAAGACCCTAGGGTGTGTATAAAACAAAGATCTAAGACCCTAGTGTGTGTATAAAACAAAGACCTAGAAAAAACAAAGACCTAAGACCCTAGGGTGTGTATAAAACAAAGACCTAGAAAACAAAGACCCAAGACCCTAGGGTGTGTATAAAAAAAGACCTAGAAAACAAAGACCCAAGATCCTAGGGTGTGTATAAAACAAAGACCTAGAAAACAAAGACCTAAGACCCTAGGGTGTGTATAAAACAAAGATCTAAGACCCTAGGGTGTGTATAAAACAAAGACCTAGAAAATAAAGACCTAAGACCCTAGGGTGTGTATAAAACAAAGACCTTAGACAAATGAGTTACTGGGATTCATCACTTTCTGCCAATTCTGTCTTTTTAAAATTTCTGCCGTTTCTGCATTCTGTCTTTTATACCTGCCGTCTCCAGTGGGTCTTTTAATTAATTTCAATTGTCTTTATTTTCAACAATTACAACAAGAAAGTCTCTTTTTTCTTTACCTATAATGTTTTTTCCCCACTCATGACTAGCTAATAGTGTCCATTCACATCAATAACATGCATGAAAAGTGAAAAGTGCACTTTTTGGAAAGTATCATTTTGGGGAAAATAAACATGGGTATTGGTTCTTTTCCTTGGCCTTTTTTCCAATACAACCATGGCCAAAACCACGAAAGGTGAAACCAGGTTCAGATGGACTATAAATAGGTTTGGTATTTGGAAAAAGTGTCTGTAATCTTGTAATAGAAAATGTCTTTAAGAAATGGCTTTAAGGTCAAATAAAAAATAAAACAGTTTTACCTCCCCTCGCGAATCATTTTTCAAGAATTCTATATATATATATATATATATTTTGTTTTCCATTACTTTTTTGTTAAATTGTTAAAAATCTGACATCTTGGTATATTAATAGATTTCTTTTAGTCCAATGAGCATATTTTATAACAGGTGTTATGTTAACCAACTCCTCAGAACCATAAAATAAAAAGATTACAATCCTGGAGGTTTCAACTTTTTATAAAACAAAATCTAAGACCTTTGGCGAAAATCCGGCAAAATATTCACATTGAAGCTGCACTCCAAGATTTTGTAGGGACTGTTGTACTCTGCACGCTGGCCCGCGTAAGCTTATGGAGGTGTTTATCCTTGTTTCCCTGCTAATGAAGATTTCGTATCATAAATAGGCAGAAAACGTTAGTGTCCTTAGTTTTGGGAGTATGCGCGCCCTGTTGGTTTGAAATGTTATGCAAAGGCCAACTGGTTAGAGGCAGTTTTTATACCACACCCGACTTGTCTTCCACACTAGTTTCATCTTTGGGTTGATATGACCGTTGCTTTCTACTGAAGATAGACCAAACACATTTTGCATTTAGATAATATAACTTTTCGGCGGTTGCTATCTACAGAAGATAGCACCAAAAATATGTTGTTTTTACGTATGACTTTTCGGCGGTCGCTATCTACTGAAGATAGCACCAAACATAGTTTGCATTTAGATATGAATGTTACTGCGGTTGCTATCTACTGAAGATAGCACCAAATACATTTTGCATTTAGATATAACTTTTTGGTGGTCGCTATCTACTGAAGATAACACCAACCATATTTTGCCTTTAGATATGACTGATATACTGCAGTTGCTATAATTGATGATAGCTCCAAACACATCTAGCATTTAGAAGATGGCACCAAAAACATTTTGCAAAATGTGTTTGGTGCTATCTTCAGTAAATAGCGACCACCGAAAAGTCATACGTAAAAGGCTAACTGTGTTTGTTCCTATCTTCAGTAGATATCGACCGCCGAAAACTCATACTTAAACGAACGCAAAATGTGTTTGGTGCTATCTTCTATAGATAGCAACCGCCGAAAGGTCATATATCGAGTGCTTGGAGCACACGTCTTAAGTGCAATTTTTGGGATATTCAGTTTTTTGCGTATTATGATAGAATGTAATATTCTCTATTTAGTGCACACATCAGCTAAGTGCTTATAACACATTTTAATGGTTAAAATGGCTCGAACACTATCTGCACATTTCCATGTCAACAAATTGTTTGGAGCACAGATGTTTTAAGTGAATCCTGACACAAACGTTCTTAATATTGTGTGATAGGCTTTTATATTGTCATGCAATTATTCCATGATGTGTGCATACAATGTGGATGCATTGCAAATGTGTCCTATTGAATGTACAGTGAGGGATATTACAGGACAACACTCTAGCTCTTTGTCAGCATGGCGAAGAAGACCAAAGAACTCAGTGAGGACCTTTGTGTGTGCAAATTGTGAATGCTCACAAATAGGGGAGAGGCTACAAATCTATTTCTGAAAAGAGACAAAGAAAAACTCGTCTAGCATTTGCAAGAGCACTTCTGGACAAAGGTCCAAACTTTTGGTCCTCAGTGTTGGGGTTGGCTAAGATGTAAGACGAGTTTCTCTGTGTCTCTTTTCAGGAGTAGAGTCTTTCTTGGTCGGCCTCCATAGAGACCTCTCATGTGCAATGTCTGCTGGAGTGTCTGCCACTCTTGGTCCAAGCATTGCCAAGGGTGTTCAGGAGAGCATTGATGGTGATCTGTGGATTGTTATTGGCCTTTCGCAATACTTTGCTTGACACCGTTGGCTTCCAACTGCGTCCTTCAATGTGTTTTACTGAGTTGAACTTCATGTTCTTCCTAATTATGCTTTGTACGGTGGATTCTGGCACTTGGAATTGTTTCGAAATATGCACATAAAAAGGTCCTCACTGAGTTATTTGATCTTCTTCGCCATGCTGACAAAGAGCTAGAGTATTGTCCTATAACATCCTTCACTGTACATTCAATAGGACACATTTGTAATGCATCCATATTGTATATGCACACATCATGGAATAATTTCATAACTTTAAAAGCCTATCACACAATATAAAGTATGTTTGGAATGTCAAAACATGTGTTTTATCACACAAAAATGGCCTCAATCCTGTGACTTGGTATGGGGTATGAATAATTTTGGACAGGCATAAAAACACAATTCTTGTTCAATTTGATTGTTATGCCAAAAATGTTGAGCCCAAATAGGCCTATATTGATTTGTACTTGCAAACTTATTGTCTTTAATGTAAAGCTAGCTGGTATAGATATGAAAAAAACCCGCAAAAAACTCATATTTTTCAAAGGGTATGAATAATTGTGGGCTTAACTGTAGATACTAGAAGATACCGAAAGGATGTTGTCCAAATATTGTATACTGTAAAGCAAGAAATGTTCGCGGCAATAAAATTTCGCGAATCACCGACTTCTGCCTTTTTCGCGGCATGACAATTTCGCGAATGTGTTGAGTGTATAGTCATTACAGGCCTTATAAATTTCGCGTGTCAGCTGCACTCGCGAAATTCTGATGCACACGAACATTGTTTACAAGGCATGATACATGAACCGCGCAATACATCATGAACCATGCAACGTCATTGTGCAAGTTTAGTCAAGTGCAGGACCATATTTTTTTTATACAACGCCAAATAAAATAATTAACATGTTTAGCGTCCTGACTTTTTCAAAAAAAAGGAAGGAGGAGGCCCTTTTTATTTTTGGCACCATTTGGAGCAAAATCGTTCCGATTAGCGACAAACTCTGTGAACCTGAAAGAGGAGGAGGCCTCTTTTAATTCTAGTTATATCACGGTTATGAGGGGTTGGTCACCACAAAACTTGTTTAAAATGCATAGCCTATAAAGAGAGAAACAAAGCTGTTACAAACATCTAAAACTCTGAAAAACCTGAACAAAAAAGTTATGACTGAAATAATGGAAAAAGTAAAGAAATTTGAAGCAGACCCAAAAAGGAAGCGCGAGGGGACGCTAAACATGTATTTATTTTGATTTTGCCTAAATATTTTCCCCAGAAGTCTACCAGAGAGATATTTTTGTAATAAACTATTATAGATGTACAATGTACATGTACATGTACATGCAATATTTCCATACGCCGACATGTACATGTATTTATAAGGTCATTCCGTGGCTGTTCCTTTTGTGGCTGTTGCGGGGTTTTTCATGGTTGGAGCTTGGGTTATAGCAGTAAAATACAGGTATTTATTGACTTTGTTGCAAATAAAAACAGTGATTAAGTTGTCTGGACTGTCGAAATTTATAACCTATGTAACTTTTTATTTGAGTTCAAACCATCAAAAATCTTCATTTTGTCATCTTTAGCGGTCGTTTAAATAATTGTGTGTAGTGTCAATGTCGAATTTGTAATTGACAGTTGTTAATGTATAAACCAACCAAATATTATTTGTTTACTACTCATTCTCGTACTCAACTTTAGCATAATTTTAAATATCTTAAATAATTATATTACCGGCAGAATCATGGTATTTAATTGACTGGAAAAACATGTAGGGGAAGGTGGGGTAATGGCGGACGCGGGGTAATGGCGGACAGGGCTGTATCTAAAGGCAGGTGAAAGAAGGTGGTATTTTGCCACCCTATGATGTTAGGTGCCTCTCCATTGAAATCACACAAAACCTAAATGGGATGGTTGTCTCGCAAATTCTCGCGAGAATTACAAAAATCACTTTTTGGGCAAGTTGATATTTTGGTGCATTACTTTCTCTTTGAAACTGGTATTTCTACATCAAGGAAAACAAAGTCTTATTATTTTTTTATTTAATGTATGATACCTTCTGATAAAAAAGAAATGAATTCGGAGTCACAATGATGAGCATAATAATAAGAGAGGATGTGCCACAACATTGTACATGGATTGGGGTAATCCCGGACATGTACCGTTTCCATGGTAACCAATATGGGCGTGGTCAATTTAACATCATAAATCGGTAATAGTTGTTGACCATATAAATATGTGACATTGTTCTTTGATTTCTGCTACACTTTTAAAAAGGGTATTTTTTAACTCCCATTGAAATACTGTATTCTAATAAAAAGAGGGCTGCCATTGAAAATACGGTCCGTGATTACCCCCAGAGTGTGGGGTAATGCCGGACGACGCCATTTTTTTTATTGCGTCGTAGCTTCGAATTTCAAAATGATGAGTTGATAAAAACTTGATAAAAGGTAGAACCATCACAGTGCTTTGTGTTTACATGATTTTTATTGTTATATGACGTATTATATGTGTGTTATACCTCTCTGACAAAAGGTGTCCGCCATTACCCCACCTTCCCCTACTAAACAAACGAAAGCATACAAAATGTGAACTTTTCACTTTATATAATTTAGTTATGTTCTTGATATTGTGGGGAATTGTGTATTCATTAACCCCCTCCTAGAAATATTTTAAATAAAATTATGTATAATATGAGAGGGTTTTAACACAGCGTGTAATATCTACCATTGAGAGTATTCACAGAAATCACCTCTCATTTCTTATAAACACACCTGTAAGAACTGCTTTTTCCTTGAGCGATGCATGTCCATACCTAGAACTGATATCAGCCGCTGATGCCCCCGCTTCGCCGTTCGAAATCAGCCGTGGCGTACCCAGCTTTTGGAAACTGGGGTGGGGGGGGGGGGGGGGGGGGGGGGGGCACAACCATAATTGTACCGACTAAAGGCATGATGTACCGACAATTTTTGTAACAGACTCCCAAAAAGTCGTAAAACTTGCACAATTGTTCCCGTCAGCAGCTGAAATCCTGATAAGTGGTCGTTTTTACCGACGGGGATATTTCAGGGGGGGGGGGGGGGGGGCATAGTTCTTCTTCACTAAAAATAAAATGTACGTACTTTCAACTTTAAATGCTTCATAGAAGGACATGCAGTCGCGCTCAACTCGGATTCAGCATGCAGCGCAAGTATAGAAGGTCTTACTTATTGGTGCGCCATTATTACATGCTTATTTTGATCAGTAGAAATATATATAATAATAATAATGGCATTTATAATGCGCTGTCAATCTAGGTAAAACTATTCCGAGGCGCAACATATAAAACAAAAATACAAATTAACATGAAAAATACATAAACAAGGATGATTTGCATATACATGTACATGTATATACAAAAAAATCAATTATAAACTGAGTCAAATCAGCAATTTCACTGGGTTTATTTCTCGAGGGTGAAAAACCACAATGATGGCCAAAACGTGTGCTCGCGCAGTGTTTTGGGCAGTAAAACAATGACATTTTCAATATTTTCCACTCTTGAGAAAAATTGTGAAGGGTGAAAGTCAAAAGTGAAGGGTATTTCACCCTTTGTATAGGGTGAGTGAAAACACTGCAAATAATCTTGTTTTTAACAAGTTCTTAAAAGAGTCAAGTGAATCACAGCATCTTAAATTATAAGGTAGTGAGTTCCAGAGAGTTGGTGCAGCAACCGAAAATGCGCGATCTCCAAATGAAGAAGTAGTCCGTGGAACAACAAGTAAAAGTTTATCAGATGACCGGAGAGTACGTTTTGGATGATATGGAACAAGAAGATTAGCAATATAAGTTGGTGAAGTGCCATGCAAAGCTTTCCAAGTTAAAAGAAGAAGTTTGAAATGAATCCTTTCGCGAACAGGAAGCCTGTGGAGATCTTTCAAAATTGGAGTGATATGATCAAATTTCCTGGTCTTAGTGAGAATGCGAGCAGCTGCATTTTGAGCGAGTTGTAGTTTGTGAAGTAAGTGATCAGTGATGCCAAAAAGAAGAGAATTGCCATTGTCAATACGAGAAGTTATAAGAGCATGGACGATAGTAGCTGCGGTTTCAAATGTTAACATTTTCCTTATGCTATTGACATTCCGTATATGATAATACACTGATTGGCATATCCGTCGAACTTGAACATCCATACATAGATTATTATCAAAGACAATTCCTAAGTTCCGAGCAGATTTCGAAGCAAGAACAGAAGAAGTGTCAATATTGATATGATGATCACATATTTAACGTTGATTGAATCTGGAGGTCATAATTAAAAACTCTGTCTTATCATCATTCAATTTCAGCTTGTTTACAGACATCCACGACTTGATTTCTAAAATACAAGCTTCTGCGCGTTGACGGGCCGACATTTCATCATTACGATCATTTAAATTAAAAGGCACATATAGTTGTGTATCGTCCGCGTAAGAATGAACATTTAATCCGTGTTTGCGAGCAATGCTAGCAATGGGAGAGGAATAGATGGTGAATAGTATAGGTCCAAGCACAGATCCTTGAGGAACGCCATATTTTAGCGGAACATGTGTAGAAATAGTTCCATTTATGTTTACTGCTTGAGTTCTGTTTTTGAGGTAGGACTGAAACCATTTCAGAGCTGAATCCTTGACACCAATTGACTCAAGACGCCTGAACAGAATATCATGGTCAATGGTGTCGAAGGCGGCGGAGAGGTCGAGAAGAATGAGGAAAACGCCACGCTTACCATCCAATTCACGTAAAATGTCATTGTGTACTTTAAGAAGAGCAGTCTCTGTACCATGATATTTTCTGTATGCTGATTGATGTTGTTCATATAAGTTGTTTAGACATAAATGAGCAGCAAGACGATGCGCTACAACCTTTTCAACAATTTTTGATACAAAACGCAGATTGGACACAGGACGAAAGTTTTTCAAAATGTCTGCGTCCAAGGAAGGCTTCTTTATGAGTGGAGAAACAAGTGCATTTTTAAAATGGTCAGGAAATGTTGCATTTTCAAGAGAGAGATTTACAATATTAGTAATGACGGGCACCATGATGTTAATATGATCTTTCAACATCCATGTAGGAATTGGGTCCAATGTACACGACTTAGAGGGTGAAGACGACACAAGCTTATATATTTCATCGTCAGTGGCAGGCGTGAAAGACATCATGAATGTAGCAACATTATTCTCAGTAGGCAGAACAGGAGCAGTTGGAGCAATGGTATCAAGATCACGACGTATTTTAGAAATTTTGGAGACAAAATAATCATTGAATCGATGTGCAAGTTCCTTTTGACAAGCGTGCGAGGGTAGCTTGACATTGCCTTTCTGGTGTAAGAGACTCTCGACAACTTTGAAAATTTCTTTTTGGCTTTTACATTGCAATATTTTGTCTTCGTAGTATTTGGATTTGGCATCATTTATCAGATTTGAATAGCTGTCTGTCTATCTCCAGATTGGTTTTTCTCCATCTTCGCACAAGTTTTTTGCGAAGTTTTTTGGCCGTATCAATTTCAGGAGTATACCATGGATTAGAGGGGCGAAAAGTAATGGATCTATGTTTTAAAGGTGCGTGCTTGTCAAGAATATTGCGAAGAATAGTGTCATATTCATCAACAAAGGTGTCAAGATCTGATGAGCTGCTTATCAATTCACTTAGTTGTAAATCCTTCGCGAAATTATCCTTGTTGATGGATTTCCATTTGCGATAAGAAATAACTTTCCTTACAAATTTAGGTTTTTGTAAAGCAAGCTGGCAATGAATAACGGCGTGATCAGTAAACAAAAATGGAACAGTCACAGAATCAACGATATCATCATCTGAACGCGAAATAACAAGGTCTAAAGTATGTCCATCAATATGGGTAGGATCGCGTACAAACTGGGTTAAATTTGATGATGAAAGAATATCAGCGAGGCGGATGACATCAGGGTCAGATGGTATATCCCAATGAAAATTGAAGTCTCCGACTATCAAGAGTTTACAAACCGATGATGATAATGATGAAACATATGCAGAAAATTCCTCGAAGAATACCCTCGGTGTTACACGGTGCTTCTTGCTGTACCCGGGTCTATATAAAATGACAATTTTAAGTGGTAATATATCACCTTTAAAAGTAAGGTCACAGCAGAGACTTTCAAATGATGTTGCTTGGAATAGGCTGCTGGCAACTCTGGTTATGGACTCTTTGTGAATAATACCAACACCTCCTCCTGATCGAATTGGACGAGGGACATGGAAAAAGTTATATCCAGGGAGTGTCAGCTCTCCAACGGTTTGCTTATGTTTGTCAGAGTTTGACAACCAAGTTTCCGTAAGGGCAATAATATCAAAGTCATGTTCCAGTATGTAGTCACAAACTACAGCGGTCTTGTTACAAACAGATTGTGTGTTGAGAACACAGAGATTGGTGAAATTAGCAGAGATGTTATCGCGATTTATATGAGAGTTATCAATTAGTCTCGGTTCAGGTGAAAAATGTGGGACTTCGGTAGAATTAACATGCTCATGAGGGATGAAAGCTTTCTTTCGGCGCCCACCTCTTTTCTTACGAGGAATACGACAGCGGTTGTTTATACCCAAGTCCTTAAGGTGACTCCAAAGTTCACATGAGAGATGAGGAAACTGTTTGATGGTGATTTTTGTTCAGTTGAAGAAGTTCTGTTCTGTTGTAAGATAGGGGAGGATGGGGCAACTGGACCGGTTAAGCATATTTCATGATATAAAAGCTTAAAGCTGGTGTAAATATTTATGGAATTGCTATGAAAATATCACCCATGTAACTGTTTACATATAACATATAAATCAATGTTAAAAAATATCCAAACAAAAGGCCAATTACCACTAACTAAAAACTTTACTTGGCACGGTCCAGTTACCCCCATCGTTGGGGCAACTGGTCCTATATGTTCCAACGGTTAGAATACACAGAAATCATTGATTGACAACACGGTAACTTAAGCAGTATTTTCTTTACAAACTCATTTCCATATTATTTAACGTGTAAAAATGATACAGGTCTCATGAAACCCATGTTTTATACAGTTTTCGTGGTTAACGTGTAAATAGCAGTAATACTAATGGTGTACAAAGCAAGCGCAATTTTCGACTGCACGTTTATTATAGATAAAAACGGTATGAACCTAGTTAAATGGTTACATGGTTGTGATATTCAGACGCCCCATACATTTGTCTATATATACCCCTTTCTTTAATGATTTTATTTACTTCACATAATCATCATTTAGTACTTATAATAAACCATCTTGATATTTAGCCAGCTTTTCATGTTACAGGGGGAAGTTAGTCAATATGACAATGATGACCCAACGGTTGATATACACAAAAGGCAGTGGATAAAATACATAAATCATGATATTTCGTCATAGCAAATACCTTTACAGACACCATTCAAAATATAATAAAGATGTAATTCATAATACCGAGGTTTTAAACCATTCTAAAGCCATTTCTTGTCATATTGTAATCCTTCAATATCAGAAATAGTGGTATTAGACCCGAAATGCCCCAAAATGTCTAAGAACTTGAAAGAATGTGAATTATTTCATATTCTATTCACATTTCAATACCGAGTCATGTTTTATTGACACTAACAACTCATTTTCAAAATGAATTTTACAATTTGATTAAGTTTTTGCAGGCGGTCCAGTTGCCCCACACCCCTTCGGTCCACTTACCCCAACAAATGACGTAGCACTTTGTCGAGATGAAACGTTATTAAAACACGCCTGTGACGTAATACATTTTACGCCAAAATGTTTTAAAACATACCACCATTTGTCATAATAATCAATAACTCCAATACATTTCAGAAAAAAAGGCAAAAACTGCATTTTTTGTTTTTAGCCATTACACAGATTTCTGTAGCCAGTGAGTATCTTTGAATTCGCAAATATTACGGCGTTCGGGTCCTACAAGTAGACGAGTGTCTTTAGATAAGTAAGAAATGGTGTACTTTGATATTTGCAAATTCATGAACTAATAACTCTACCAAATGAATACCCGTGATAATGATTTAAGTTGAAGCATTCTTTAAATGATAATATTGATCGGAAATCCAAACCACCAATGTCCCAAATTAGCAATATGCGCCATTTAACGGTCATTTCAACCACAACCTATGGTTTTAATCATATTTCGGAAAGTCCCTAGCACACTACAATATAGCACCCATCAAATGCAATATGCACCTAGTATCTTAAGACGACTGTACTGCATGTATATATTTACTGTTGCATATCTGTCAACTATATAAAGTACATTAAACATGATCTAAACCCATCTTCATATATCGCCCATACTATCTGTGAATTTTCAATCAGTCACTCAAGGAGTTAGCTTCAAAGATATGGAGAAAAATCACATGTCTAAATACCCTAAAGTTCCAAATGTTTTGGATTGTAGAAGGTAAAGATATATGTCAAGTATCAACAAAAGTCGTATTGATCAAAAGAAAGCAGTATGCCCATACAATTACAAAATCCTTCATTTCGGTCCACTTGCCCCCACGGTCCAGTTGCCCCATATTCCCCTATATGTTTGAAATCATTTGATGTGGTATTGCATGTGGTAGTAGTAGGTTCAGCTAAAGTCGTTTCTGGTCCAGGATTATATTCTATGTCACCACATACCAATAGTTCAAGTTGAAATGTGGCATTACAGTTTGCATAATATGGTATTCTACTATTTAGATATTTTCCATTTTCGTGATCACGTTTGTATTTGTAATATTTCTGAGAAACAGAAACATTGAGTTCATAGCCTGAGTAGTCAGAAAAATTGATAACACAAGAGATAAGTAGAAGAGTCAAGATGATCACATGCTGTGCAGCCATTATGTAAATTCAATAGCACTTGTGCAGGGTCATAAATTAACAAAAGACACATCCTGTGCAGTGAAGAGCAGTATGCAAATTAGGCAAGTCACTGTCAAGGCAGCAAATAATCAATATCCAAGGTGGCTATATGTACACTGTGTTAAATTCCATAGTTCCAAGTTGGAGAAGTAACAATATAATTCCATAAAATGCATCAAAAATGTAGTATCAAATATCAAGAAAATTGTCCAGTAGATTCCTTGGGATAACATCCATACACAGTAAATTTTTCAAAGCACGAAGCACAGAAGTTTCAACAAAAACTTCACAAAAACAGCAGACATGTAAGAGGTTGCTGCTCACTCCCTGGTGGCGCCCTCTCAGTATACAGTATACAGTATAACTCTTATATCATAATGTACCGTGTACACATTTATTTCACCTTTGAAAAGCATGCTATCTTCAGTAGATTGCTGCTGCTGTTTAGCCATAGTCCTTCAAAGAACCGTCGGCATTCTCTTGCGTGCTTTCACTCTTGCTGCTACCAGACCGCCGTCTGTCCAGTCTCTGATGTTGTCTGTCCAAGCAGTTTTTCTGCGTCCTGGTAGAGCCTTCCCTTCCCTTCTACCTTTCCTCAATAGTAGTTATTACTATGCTATTCGCACGTCGCTTCCAGTGACCATACTTTGCAAGCTTCCTCCTTCCTTAGTTGGGCTAGCAGTCCCTCTTTTTCTTTCACCCCTATTTGCTTGCGCACCCATGTGTTTGACTTTTATCAGTCCAGCTGATGTGTAGCACTCTGCGCCATACACACATTTCAAATGCTGTGATACGACTCTTGTCTCTTTCTTTGAGTGTCCAACTTTCAGAGCCATAGAGCGCTGTACTCCACACAAGTGACCGGACCAGCTGCTTTTTGAGTTTCAAAGCTTATTTTGCTTAGCCTTCCATATTCCATTCAGTTGGCTAGTGATGCCTCTGGCAATTGTCAGTCTGACTCGTATTTCTGGTGCGGAGTCTCCATCCATCCCGACCATTGAGCCAAGGTATTTTGAACCGATCCACCTGCTGAAACTTCATCTCCGTCTAGGAATATAGGCTGCTTGTTACCTCGTATCATGACATGAGTCTTGGCTGGGTTTATACGCAGGCCGAATTGGAGACTGCATCTCTCTAGTTCTTGTGCTTGCTTTTCCAGTTCCTGTTTATAACGTCCTAGAAGTGTAGTGTCATCAGCAAAGCGAAGATTCCATATTGCCCTTCCGCCAATGGTGCAGCCAGGTCTGTCTTCCAGCCTGTCCTCTACTTGTCGCATGATGGTTTCACCACAGGCATTAAAGAGTAGGGGTGATACAATGCAACCCTGACGGACTCCTTGCTCAAAGGGGAACTGATCTGTGTGGCCTTCTGCTAAACGTATAACTCCACTAGCTTTGGTATACAGCTTCTCCAGCAGCCAGACTAGGTGTTCTGGTGTGCCAAATTCAATTAGTGATTTCCCATAAGGCAGTGTGATTAACTGTATCAAATGTTTTAGAGTAGTCCACAAACATCATCCACAGCTCTTGGTCTTGTCGCTTGATTGTTTTCTCTATGATGTTGCGTAGAGTCAGGATGGCATCAGTTGTACCCTTTCCTGAAACGAAACCAAACTGTTCCTCAGCAATCTGTGGCATTATGAAAAAATTAGTGTGCTATCCTGCTTCTGATGACTTCCAAAAGCACCTTAGAGGCATGAGAGAGTAGACTGATTGTACGATGCTTGGCGCAGTCTTGCGTTCCTGGAACCTTAGGTAAGGTGATGATCTCTGACTGTGTCCAGTCAGTGGGCTATTCTCCAGTTTTCCAGATCTGGTCGATGATGGTCCACATTGCTTGTACCACTGTATCTCCACCAGCTTTAATAATTTCTCCAGGTATCCCGTTCAAGACCGGCTGCCTTGTCATTTTTCAATTTCTTTATAGCTGCTCTGATTTCAGACTTCATTACTTCTGGTTCCAGCTCTCTTGGAGGTTGGTCATTGGGAGGGGTGATCTACGGTGTTCAGACTGAAGAGTTGTTTACCATACTCATACCAGCGCTGCTTAATTGACTCTGCTTCATACAACATCTCGCCATTACCATCCTTGATACCAATACCAGGTTGTGGGGGCTTTTTACCACTTATCTTCTTTATCAACTGGTACACATTTCTGGTATCTCCAGATCTGTATGATTTCTCTGCCTTTTCACCTATCATGCTTATTGCAGCCAACCATTTACGTTTTGCCTTTCGACTTGCTGTAGTAGATAGTAAACATGATTCAAATCAATTTTGTCATACAAAAGCCTGTTAAAAGGGATTCAAATGCTTGCAACGCTATTAATGTGCTATACAGTATATTCAACCTAATAAAATAAAAAAATAAAAAATATAGAGAGCTACATAAAATTCTAGTCAATTTATGAAAATCAGGATTTAATATCGCCCACGCCTAGCCTACAGGCATTCTGATTATGCACCGAGTATTTTTTTTAAAATAGCTAGTACGCCCTAATTTTTCGTTGTTCTTTTTTACAGTTTAATGTAAGTTTTCTGTTGAATTAGGGACATTAAGTAGCACTTTTTACTATAAATATTCGGCGTAAGTATGTATAGGTCTAGTGTACTTACAACTTCATAAAATTCAATCAAAGTCAATTGACACTGATCTTAAGTTATAATTAAGCTTACTGAAGGGTCTGTTCACACACAGAAGTGATAGGGGTACTCTCTAAATGTAAAAGAGTGGTTTTCCACTCTTTCAAGGAGTTAAAACGTAGGACAACACGTTTTTGAGTGGAAAAACGATCTAAAAGGAGTTAAAGGGGATTTTATATGACAATGTTCCACTCTATTGAGAGTGAAAAATTAACTGTCACACTCATTTTAGAGTGGAAATTTTCCACTCTAAAACGGGTTGGCCTGCGTTTCACTCCCCTTCACCCCGTTTTGATTAAATTTTCACTCTTTCCACTCCGTTTTACATTTAGAGAGTATGTAAGGCAAGTTTGAGATGCAGAAAACTCTTTTAAATATTAGCTTAGGGATCACGTCAAAACTCGACCCGCCCGGCAACCGCCGGTTACGGCCGGTTCCGTTCGGTTCTCACTAAACGTGTCGTCTGTTATAATATACACACATAATGAGGTCAAATACCTACAATACAGCTATTGATTTTCGCTGGGGTTGGCTTTTTCAATCTGTTTATAGCTCAATTAACTTTTTAAAATCAATACCGAAAGTCTATGAATGTTTTTTTTTTTATAGAACGATTATATAGAGAGAGCTATTATGACCGCAAAGTAACAGATTGATAGCGTAAATTGGTCAGATTACAGCATTAAGTGGCGGTTGTTCAGTGTTGCATGCGCGAATATTCATATACCAGTAAAATATTTGACCTGCAAGAACCGGGCGGAACCGCCCGTAACCGGCAGTCAACGGGCGGTCGAGTTTTGACGTCTCCCCTTACTTTTTACAGATCAAGTGATATTTAGAATTTAGAACATTGCAATGATACCATGTCTGCACAAGTAATAGGTCTCACTGTCCATGTAGGCATATTATAGCACGATCCCATATTTAATTAGATAGATGCCAAATAATTGTTTGCTCCCTCACACCTCCACCGCCCACACCCGTGAGAAATAGACAAGTAGGCCTACCAAATGCAAATGTTAAGCTCTGAAATATCAGATTTTGATATATTTATTTAAAAGAATTGAACACAAAATATTATTTAAAAAAAGAAGTTTAAACTAGCAAACGATTCAGTTTATGTTTTACAATGTAGAAGAAATTGAATTATAGGTGATATGCCTGTTTTGAATATAAGGAGATTATTCCAATTACAGATGTTTTGAATGTACCAATCTCTAAAAAATCTATTTGATACTGTATGATTTGGTTATGTGATGCAAACATGGATTCATTTCTCAATATGTGAATGTAATGTAAATAATGCTATGCAAAATGTGTAAATGTTGATTGAAAATAAATTTGAAAGAAAAAAACCCAAAACTTCTTGTATCTATATACTAATTTTCGGTCCCTCGCCTGATTAGATAGTTCAATAATAATTTTTACACTCGCGTCCCTCTTCAACTGAAAAAGCGTGGTAATTGCGCCTCTAATACACGAGCTAATTAGATAGTTCAATGTCAGTATTTTCCCGTTTTCAGACATGCGCAGAAAGGATCACAGATGATAATCCGAAATGTTGAATTTCTTTACTCGGGTAGCTACTGTTCGGGCAAAAATTGTGGTTTTCGGAGTGAGTGATGACATATGGTCTTCACCCAAAATATTTTCATCAGGGATATAGCTACATTTCTGTATATGCGGCCGTTTGTTATTCTTAAAGATCGCATGAGTACAAGCATTTATACGAGACTATACGTCCGACAAATAAAAATATTTCACGAAATTTTCTAAATGTAAACAACAAACTCTTACACAGATCTTAAAGTGACACTTTTCACATTGGTTATATAGGCGAACGCGACGTTTGATACCGATAAAGAAACTGGCAGTACCATGCCAACCGTTCATGTTGTTGCTGCGCGTTCGCGTTTAACATGGCGCACACAATACGGCGCACACGTAAAGACGCAGACAAATTGTGTACGCGTTTGTGGCGTTGTACTTTGTTTACGGGGCAGGATGAAAGCAGATAGTCCGTTGCTCCGCTGCTGCCGCTGTGCATACCGTACATACAAAAATAACGGGAGCAAGACACAAACAAAAAAATAAAGCCAAGGTATTATATAAGACCTTTATTTTAATAAAGAAACGGGGAGCACGGTGAAAACCGTATCCACATGTATTAATTAAAGTGACATGAAGTGGCTGAAGGAAAATACATTTGATGGAATTACTCATCGGTTGTAACCCCATTTGATGAAGTCACCCTGGCAAGTCACCACATTTGATGAAGGAGTTACCCATTAGGCCTATAATACAGGTAACCCTATTTGATAGGAGTCACCCATGCAGGTAACTCCGTTTGATGCAGTCAACCCATGCTTCCGGTATTATAAATAGGCCTATGGATGATTAATTGAGCAGTTATCGCCTAAAATTAGTTATGTGTAAATTTGGCCGATACCGCCGCGCAAGGCATGGCTGGTCATGAAGCTTTGGGCTGGTGGATCAAGGTCAGCACCGCCCCCCCCCCCTCCCCTCACACCCATTTCATTGTCTTCGTGCGACTTATACAGCGGTGCGGTGCGGTGCGGTGCGGCTTATAGCCTACAGTATGATGAGGTCTGAATCTTACTTTATGAATTTAATAATAAGGTGCTGGCGGCTTATACGCCGTGAGGCTTATATATAGCACGGAAATTACGGGATTGTCTCATCATACCCTATAGGTTTAAGCCCCCCCCCCTCCTCCCCCGCACTTCCCTTTACTTACTTGATAATATGGATACAGTAAGGCCACATGGGGGGTATCTGGATAAACGGAACGTGCGGTATTGCCCCATCATACCCTAATAGGCCTAAGCCACTGCAAGCGGCACTTCCCTTACTTGATAATCTGGATATAGTAAGGGCACATAATGGTATCTGGATACGGTATATTATGGTCAGGCTTTATTTAGAACACAACAAACATGACAAAGGATTACATACGTTTAAGCCCTACATGCCTATTGGAGGACTAATGTATTTAATGTAAATTGGCCCGAAAAAACGGGGTTGGCACACAGTGCTCAAATACAATCATGGAATTGTACAAGTGATCTTGAAGATAGACTCCGCCGACAATAAATAACCGACTATAGAACTAGAACCCACTAAACGCTCAGAACGCAGGCCTACTGAATAACCTGGATAACAGTATGTGCACATGGGCAGTGGCGGCACCACCATCAACATTTTAAAGGGAAAACGGGGTGGGGTGGGGGGACAATAAAACAATCTGAGGGGGGGGGGGTGGGGGGGGGAGGGGGCAAGACAAAAACACTTGGGTGGAAAATTCAAGCCTTTTGGCTTTTATTGTAAGCATTCCTGAAATTATATTAATTTGTTCTAAATCAGACATTTTGGACCCAATTTAAAGCTAATTTTAAGTAACTTTGAATTTTGACATTAAAATTGAACTTTTTTATTATTATTTGGGGTACAAAATGCGTAGGGGACTTAAAAACTGTGGGAAAGGTCACAACTGGTGGCATCCCCCCCTCCAACCCCACCCCCTCGGGGCATACCCCCTACCCGGTAGCGATTATCTTTTTTCGTACATGAGTTTAACCAGGGAGGTGTTTACCCCAAAATCAGTTCATTTGTTTAAAAAATGTAAAACAAATCATTTTATTCAGTGAATTTTGATTTATTTCGTATTAAAATGAATAAATAAATTTGGTTAAACTCATGTACGAAAAAATAATTGCCACCCGGTAGTGCCGCCACTGCACATGGGGTAGGGTCTACCTAAGGTCACATGGGGTACCCACCCAGATGTGGCCTATAATTATATTGAAGGCAATCCAGATACTCTTAATATTCTAAAGTATTCTTATTAATCCACGTAGGCCCTAATAACCGAATACAAAGTTATCACGGATGCCCTTAATATTCGATTCAAGATATACCAAATAGTCCAGGGAGGTCCTATATTGGATCACTTAAGGACACATGAAGTATCTTGGTTATTAAAGTACATGGGGGGGGGGGGGGGGGGCGGTACCTGAATAATCAAGGGCACCATGTGTTATAAATGGGCGTACTTGGATTTCTTAAGGGCATACAGTATATGATTAAGGGCACTGTGGCACCAATGTCAGTATTAAGGGCACACGGTACATGGAGGTATCAACGACATACTCTTGCTGTTTTACAATACCCTCATCCTACGTTTTGATATGACTAACCACCCGCTATAGCTTCGGTTCCATTATAAATTGGATAATAGTAACAGGCAAATTGGTATGGATATACGCCGGCACGTGACGTGCGGTACCCTGGGTTATTAAGTGCACCTGTGAGGGGTTAGGTCTAGCAAACGTGGAGTACTTGGATTAGAAACATAGTACTAGTTTAAGAGGCACATTGGGCCTATAAGCTCATGGTGTATTAAGGGCACCATGTCACTTACATTATATAAGGGCACATTAGGTACCTGCATTATTTAAGGATATGTTCGTGATATTTATATAAACATTTATAACGCTTTGAAATTACTCACCTCTGTCTATTTTGATATGACTAACTGCCCGCTATCTATCGGCACCCGCGTTTAATTTACTTGAATATGATCAAGTAAGGGCACAAGGTATCTCGATATATCGGCACATACAGTACCTAGATCATGTGATACCCGATGCAATATTAAGGGCAATCTGTGGTAACTGGAGTGGGGGGTACTCTCTAAAATACAAAAACGAGTGGAAAGAGTGGAAATTCACGTCGAACGTCCTGCGTTTAACTCCTTGAAAAAGTGGAAAAACCACACCTTTTACATTTAGAGAGTAGGGATTAGGCCTATGGGGTACTGCATTTCAGGTCACATGGGAGGCCTACATCCTGAGGTACCTGGGTATCTGAGATATTAAAAACACAAAGGGTATAGGCCTCACATATACCTGGATTATCAAAATGCACCTGCGATATTCAGATTATTGAGGGCCCGTCTGGATTATGTAAAGGACATGTTCTTTGATATTGTACCAAATTTTCTTACGCTTTGTTTACTAACCTCCCGTTATCTTCTAGCGGGTTCCGCGCGAAGCGCGGATGCCCGCTAGTCCTTATAATAGTTTGACCAGTTCCAAATTGGCGAAGCCGCCATTACAAGCGAATGAAGGGTATACACCCACTATGCACTATGGGATATCACGTTCGGTAAAAGGTTTATCACAGCAATAGTTCCTTTTTCGCCTACAAAGTGCGAGATTTTGATAGACCTTTTATTCAATTATATCGATTACTTTGGGTATTACACATGTGCACAGTAAAAATTTCAAAAAAGTTTGAACATTTTATAGTTTTAAACGACTGAAATCGGCGTAAGGTTCGTCCTGAGTTTTGGGGCGTAAAAGGGCCAAAATCGCTACATCAATTTCATCGCGAAATATTTGAAAAATCTAGTCAAACACATTGCGGGTATACCTTTTGATATGTTTTGCGGACACCCCTTAAGCATGTTAAGAATAATCTCTCCCCCATTTTATATAAGGACGTAGGAGGACGTATGGGATGACTCAAGTTAGAGGCCGATTGCTTGACCCCTACTTTGCATGTAACGTCTATGGGGAGCGAGCATTGGTAGTGTATACCCGGAACACAGAAGCACGCGGCGGGTGCGCATGAAGGCAACTAGCGCACTGTGCATCACTATGCGTGATGCATGGGTGGCGCCCAAGGCCTCGTGCGTGTAGCCATAATCGCGAACGTATGCTTGGATTACTTTTGCGCGCGGGGAGATATGTTCTTTAAATGACTAAGTGTAAATCAGAAGTGTATTTTATTCCATATTTGTACATCAGGTTCCTGAAAAGTAGTGATAGGGTCTGTCGGCGCAAAGAACCGATACTTTTTTTTTATTTTAATTTTTTTAAAGTCAATAATCCAAGATGGTTGCTTAAATCCAAATGGCTGCCCGATATAATCGATATTTATCAATATCCAAGATGGCGCATAATTAAATCCAATGAAATTGACTTTCGGCAGCTCGAGAGTTACCCCTATACTCGATCCTCATGTCTTCCTATTTTCCACACGGCCCCTGCGAGGGAGCTCAAATGTGAAGATTGGAAAAAATACAGTTCCACAAGTGTGTGCTGATAAAACTGCTGAATATACATGAGCATATTTTCGCACTAGTCACGCCACAGTACGCCGATAGATTCATGCGGCGTTGTGCACCGCGTGACGCGATAGGGCGCACAATTTGCCTCCCCCGCGTTGCGCAGCGTGACGATCGTTGGGATGCACTGCCTTTGAATTGGACCAATCGGGTGGGTATTTCTGTTGTTGCTGTGTACAAATGCGCATGCTCGGTATTGGTATGCATATTCATATATGCAAAGTTATCGTGGAATTCCACGACAAACCTCACTCTTTTTGGACGTACTATTTTCCCAGTCCCTATATTTGGGTCCGCCATTTTTAAAGATGGCGGCCATATAGAGGGACGCGGGGACCCAGTTTAGAGTTACCCCCTGCATTGCGCTGGTTAGTCCTAATTTTGATTACGATCAAAATAAACAGTCAGGTTCCAAAGCGTCGGCAATAACTATTTTCTTTCATCTTCAAGCTCCCCCAAAAGTGAGATTCAAATCCAATATGGCGTCTAAAATCCAAGATGGCGGATCAGTGACGTCATCATATCGATTCAAGATTGGCGGACCGATACAATCAATAACGTCATCCAAGACGTCATAAAAACCGAATACAAGAAAACATCGAATTTCAAAAATTTCTGGGTAGGTCACTGACTCGATGCTTATTGATTGGTTATTCTGGTGTTGATGGTAAAAAACATGTATATTCCCTATCGTGCTATATAACCATTGTTTTAACATGCACTTAAAAAAAATTAAAAAAATCGATTTCTCGTTACCCATCCCTCCTCACTTTCGTGGGATAAGGTCAATTTTTAAATGTTATTGAATTTTTACACTGAAAATTGTAATGGTTGATAGGCCTAATTATCTATTAATCAACTACAGTCCACTTTTAAGTGTTTATAGAACTCTATAGAGTCTACCCTCAGTGGCGAAGCCAGATGGCGGGCGAGAGGGGCCCCAATATTGACTGTCGTGTCGGTTGAGATTGGCAGATGGACATTTTTCGCCCGCTATGCGCGCATATGTCCCAAAATGCAATATTTGTTGTACAAGCTTGTTTAGAGCTATAATATAGCATACCTCAATCGTAGCAAAAATAAGCGTAAAGTCGAAATTCTTTACTCAGACAATCGTGTTGGTTCACTTTTATTTCTTGCCCCCCCCCCCCCCCCCCCCCCCCCCATATGAAAAACCCTAGAACGCGACTGCTAACCCTTATAAACTTAAACATACAAAATAGAGACAGCGGTCCCAAATAGGTCGTCCGTTTATATGGGTAGATAAAAAACAATAAGGTGCTCTCAACCACTGGCATCAGGCAACCAGAAAGAAGAGGACATATAT